>CM077520.1:11609416-12214467 GCA_039654895.1 Mongoloraphidia duomilia | reverse complement strand
TATATTAGAATAATGTATAAGTAATACATTATAGACCGAGAGCTAGTGACAATTTTTTGGTGTTATTTATTCAAGGCCTTATTTTTGTGAACATGTTGAGGGAGGCATATTAAAGTGCCCTGAGTAAGGGATTTTGCTAGATAGCGGTATGGGAGAGATGCAGACCTCCCTCAACATGTAATTAAAAAAATGGTCACGATTATTATTGCTTCAAGCCTGAAATTGTTTGTATAGCTTGTCTGTAAACCCAATAATGCCATTATAATATTTGCAGATCGGCTGGTCAGTATTAAAGGGGTGGCAGATCACCCTAAACTTGTCATGTACCCGACTAAATTTATATTATTAGTTCAAGGTTCAAATTTTAATATGTTGTTACGGTGACTGTTTTAAGCATATATTTCAATTTGCAGAACAAAATGTCGGTATTAACCCACTTGCAGAACGATATAAACACCTAGGCAAGCAAGTTTCCCTCTAAGAGAGGGGGTTAATACTGACATTTTGTTCTGCAAATTGAAATATATGCTTGAAACAGTCGCCGTAACAACATATTAAAATTTGAACCTTGAACTAATAATATAAATTTAGTCGGGTACATGACACGCCTTGAATAAATAACACCAAAAAATTGTCACTAGCTCTCGGTCTATTAAAAACACTGGTCGTAGCGCCAAACCCTGCCGACAAAATAATATATATTTGCTCATACATATGCGATATTTAAACGTATCATTGGACATTATGTGAACTTTCCCCCAAGGGGGACATTGGAATGTAGTTGTTCTCGCAATTGCATTCCAATGTTCCTTGGGAATTAGCGTTCCCAGGAGCCCGAGCTCGTACCAGTCGGTTTGTGTATGCTGGATGGCAGATTCTAATACACAAATGGATTATTAATTGTTGTGTTGAAAACGCTAATGACCTGAGTTGTCGACGCGTCTATAATCTACAATAATAACAATAAAATTAGGTGACCTTAAATTTGTTTTTTGATAAAACAAAAATTTAAAGCATCCCTTAAAATGATTACATTTCCCTCAATTTCAAAATTCGGTTTGCATTTTATCAATCGAACATCTGCACCAAATTACAAATATAAATAGGTACATTATACATCCTTCATAGTAATTATTATAATTCACTATTCGCATTGTTTCTTAAATTTTGTAGGCCTATTTTATCCGATTTCTCCGATCTTCACTAAAGATTTAAATTCCAATTTAAAAAAAAAACTAGGGCGCGGTTTTATGAAATCATGGTGCAACTGAAACATTATTGCCATAAACTTAATCGTTTTTAACCCGAAATCGCCGAAAGTATTGTAACGAATCATCCTGTATATAAACGGCAGGCAAGAGTTATGAGAAACGGGTCTGCTTACTGAACAACTGGTACCTGCGCGAAAGTTCTAGAGAAAGCGAGAACGCACTAGGCTTACGGCAAGCAGCATATATAAACAGCAATCAACGGGGAGTCAGGCATTCCAGTCAATGGAGAATACTGAGCGACAAATATTGCGTCTGATATAAATACAGTGAATATAAATATTTGAAACATAAATAACTAGAAATAAATAGTCCTGTATATAGTTAATAATTACGAATTATTGTATATAATTGTTTGTTTTGCTTTGTAATTACTGTTTATAGTTATTGTTTAATTGTGTTGATTATTAGAATTGACTTTTCGTTGTTGCGTTCATTATTGTTGTGTTTTTAATTATTGTAAATAAATATTTATTCCGCCAACTCAGAAAACAGTTTTGTAACAGTATATAATTTCGTTTACGTGGTTTTGGAAATGTAATTTGAACAATGCACCCTGATCAGTATGGAGACGAACGTAAGAATCCAGATTTATCGTTGGCGGTCAATGGGTATTTGATGTGCAGCTCGACTGAATATTCGTACGATATTAACATGTATCTATAGACGTACAATATTATAGTTATGAAGATAAACGTAGCTGCTTTTTTATGAGTACTGGTCTGATCGACTACCATCACATTTGTATGCAGTAGTACAATATATAGTTATGAACATAACGTCGCTGCTTTTCGATGAATACTGGTCTGGTCCACTGCTTCGATTTGACGTGCAGACGTGATGTTTGACATGCGTAATCGAACGGGGCTAATAAAGTTTTACTTTAAAAATTCCAAGAATTTGTTCGGTGTTTTCGGGCCCAAAAAAATTATTTCAACCCATAAATACAACTCTTAAAATGACCCAATTGTGCCCATTTTAAATAGGCTTGGTGCAGTGATGGATGAAGTGAAACGTCAAGATTTTATGGTCCGACTTCTAGGTCTCGTCATCCAACCGACCGACGTCAATAGGGTACGCCATATACTATTGTTACGGATCACCCTGTATAGAAACAGCAGGCAAGAGTTCTGAGAAACGGGATCTGTTTACTGAACAACTGGTACCTGCGCGAAAGTTCTAGAGAAAGCGAGAACACACTAGGCTTATGCCACGCAGCATATATAAACAGCCAGTGCGAGTGAGTGAATTAATCAATCAACGGTGAGTCACGCATTCAAGTCTACCTTGGAGCAGTAAAATAAATAGTGCCGTGATATAAATAACCAAATTGATAAATAAATACGAGTGTAGTGGAAATAATTACGAATTATTGTATATAGTTGTTTTGTTTTGCTTTGTAATTACTGTTTAGTTATTGTTTACTTGTGTTGATTGTTAGAATTGACTTTTCGTTGTTGCGTTCATTATTATTGTGTTTTTCATTTTTGTAAATAAGTGTAAATAAACATTTATTCCGCTAACTCAGAAAACAGTTTTGTAACACTATGTATAGGCAAATACAAATTATCAATTGTGAACGAAATAAATCACAGACGAACAAAAATATGTGTAACTGTAACATTTTTATTTTTGAAAATAAAGAGCTATTAAAAGCAAAATAAACTAAACATTCTGTATACACGGAAATAATTGTATTTCCTGTATTCTGTATCAAAATTCTGATTTTAATAATACTTTTTCAAAAACATCTTCCAAGAAGCTTTTGCATAACGACACGGTGGACATCTTTAGAACTTTAACAAAAGGTAACATTTCTTTGAAAACAAGTAAATATGTCCTTTCTGAAAGTTTTCAATAAACTTCCAGACTGCATCGTGCTTTTTCAGACTTTGAAACAGTTTCAAAGTAAACCTTCAAAACGTTAACAATTATTATAATGACTTTTTCAACATTGGTGATTTCATTTTATTCAGCTACCTCACTGTAAGAAATGAGAAGGTCGATTACATATTTGTAGCCAGCGATTAATCTGGTAATAGGCACACAAAGAGACAATTATATGTAGCATTTATTACGACTGTATAATTATACAGTGATATTGGAAAAGTTCAGTCAGGTTAGATCCATTTACAAAAATAATTTTTTTTTTTTTTAGTAGTACCTAAATTTGACAATTTTGACAAATTTCACAAAAATTTTATTTTTGTAAATGGATCTAACCTGACTGAACTTTTCCAATATCACTTTACAAAGAGACAAAGGCGTCGCAAACAGGTATCGCCTGCACATCGCGTAGATTCCATAAAAACACATTGCGCATGCGTGGTTACTAATTTTACATTAATTTTGTATTCATCCATTTTATATATGTAACTATACATTTTATTTTGTAATTTTTACACACTTTATTGGAATATTACACAAATTATGTAATTTTAATTTACTTTATGTAAAAATCACAAATTTGTTTAACTTTACAGTAAAAGTCCAAGTTTTTATGAAGTTTTTCTGTGTAAAAATAAATAATAATGAAAAATCACTTAGAAAATCGAGCGAATTCTATTTTAACTTTCAAAGTATTTTTACATCCATTTTTTACAGTGCTCTTACAGTTTTTGAGATAAAGTCCTGTGACAAACGGACGGACAGGCATCGTAAGCTCAGTAATAGAGTTCCGTTCGGAGGTACGTAACCCTAAAAATCACCCTGCTATGATGTCTTCAAAAATGGTATCAAGTTGTTGTGACAGTGATGTAATGCATAGAGATTTTCGAAGCAGGACGTTTTGGTACGGCCGTTTTGGTCCCGCCGTTTTGGTACCGGACGTTTTGGTCCCGGCCGTTTTGGTCCCAGTTATTAGATTATGACAAATATCAATAACTCAATGATCATTAATAAATAAAATTATTAGCGACCAATTTTTCAGACAATATATTGACAGAAATTAAATAATATAATTTAAACAATTAACGTTTCGATTCGGACTTGGATCTTAATATAAAAAATTAAGTAGTATTTAGTTTATATAATAAATGTAGATATGCTGTGTATTTTTTCAATATAAGAATATTAATGAAAAAATAATAACTAATTACTAATTTTTTTTAATGAAGTGAAAACTTCTTTAGGCGCGTTGAACGATTTTTGGTACCGTTATAGCAGATATCTCTTCTGCGCATGCGCCGATTTTCCCTAAAATTTAAGAAGTTACCTGGAGACGAATCGAACAAAAAAATTTTTTTCAAAATCGGTTGAGCCGTTTGGGCTGCACGCATATTTCATATTAAAAAAATACACAGCATACATTTATTATTGTATAAACTAATTACTAATTTATTTTTTATACTTTTATTTTTAGCTCAATTATTCCGAAGAAATTCCAAATCCGGATCGAAACGTTAATTGTTTGAAATATATTATTTAATTTTTGTCAATATATTGTCTGAAAAATTGGTAATTTTATTTGTCATAATCTAATAACTGGGACCAAAACGGCCGGGACCAAAACGTCCGGTACCAAAACGGCGGGACCAAAACGGCCGTACCAAAACGTCATGTACCGAGAGATTTTATTGCCCGAACCCTAGGTTGCGCCACTATCAACTAGCCCCTCTCTCCCGTAGGTACTATTATAATTGGCAATGACATGTAATTAATAAAATACAATGAATATGCTATTATTACAAAATGGTAGCAGTTACGTAATTTAAGAATCAACAGCACAGTACAATGCCGAAGGATGTTTCAGTTAGCAACAGATGTCATGCAATAGTTGAGGAATGCTGAGAAAGTACTCTAACTGAACTAAAAATTCATTGAAACAAAGGCTGTTTAACATTCCTTCATACTTATTTAAATTCGGTAATTCATTATCAGCGTATAAAATCTTAAATTGCTTAAAAGTAGTCGGGTAAAATGATATTAGTTTTAGTGTAATCTCACTACTAGCATAAACTTTAGGAATATCTTTTGATCCAATTACTTTTCATATAGGAAGCTTATTTTGTACTTTTATCTTAGCTGTAGTTTTTTGTTGCTTAATAATTTTTAGGGTTTTGCACCTCAAAAAGAAAAAAATATTAGTTAAAAAAAACTTTTTAGATGCAAGCTTTTATTGAAAATTGAAATGTACTAAAAAGGAAAAAATAATATTTAATAATTTTTTAATAATTTCGGTTCATATTTATTATAAAAGGAAAAAATAATATTTAATAATTTAGGTTCATAATTATTATAAAAGCGTGGGTTGTAAACTCTATGATAGTTTATTAGTCGCAACCCCCGCTTTTATAATAATTATAAACCTAAATTATTAAATATTATTTTTTCCTTTTTTGTACATTTCAATAAATGCTTTGTCTCTAAAAAGTTTTTTTTACTAATATTTTATTTTGTTCATTTTAGCCTTTCAAAACCAACTGTCCAAATTTCAAGTTTCTAGCTTCAGCGATTTGGCCTGGGTGTTGATTAATCAAAAAAACCCTACACCCTCGTTTGAACCCATTATGGGTTGAATTTATTTCTAAAAACGATTTATTCATGTATTGTCATCGGAAATACATATGTGTACAAAATTTCAAATCGATCGGATACGTGGAAGTCGTTCAAAATTGACTTGCAAATTTTGACCTAAACAAACTAACATACAAACATTGCAAGTTAAATAAAATCTTGTTAAAATTGTTAAATTGTGTTTTAAAGACCACCAACAGCTAAGGTTATTTGGGCCTAGCACCAATTCATATTTTCAATTTATTATTTTCTTTTTTAATAATAAATTGAAAATCCAATTGACACTTTTACCAGCCCTCGGGCTAGAACCCGGGAACTGGGGACTTGTAATAGAGGAATCATAGCAATGCCTTGTAAACAATAGCATTGCTACACGCTCGGCCATTCTGAAGCCCAATAAAAGCTTGTAAAAAATAGAACACAGATAGAATCACTTGTTAGTCCATATGTCTGTCACAGTCGAATTCCCCTGGATTAAATAAAGGTATCAAGCTGAAAGTTACAAAGCTTACTAGCCTGCATAGACTCCAACAGTTAGAACCTGAAAAATATTTCCTGTGATTTTGGAGGGGTCAAAGTTTGACATCCAAAAAAAAAAATCGGTATCATTTTAAAGGGCTTTTCTTAAAGATCTCAAAACTATTGTCCGGTTTTTTTAATCGTTATTTTGACATTCAGGAAACATTTCAACTGATACTCATCTTTAGAAGGTAGCTGATTGTATTTTGTCATAGTTTAAATAACAATGAATGCTCAAGAATAAAACAGGCGGTTGTTTTTTTTTTTCACTGAGGTCAAAGCAAAGCGAGTGGCGTGCAAATATTTTTCTTCTAGTGTTACATATTGCAACGTACTGTTTGTAACGCACTGGGTAAATGAAACCAAGGACTGGTAGGTAAATGGTTTGAATATACTTAACTAATGTAATACCTTTGTAGGTTTTTGTATGTACAATATTGTTATATTGAATGGGTACCATATTGTGCATTATATTGTCTATAGTTCATCCATTTTTCGTTGGAAAAACTGTACAGAACAGCGGTTTTTAATCTTTGGTCTTTCACGTCGTCTAAGGCATTGACAAAGCCAAATGATGGCATAGACAAAGCCATCATTTGGCTTTGTCTATGCCTTAGACGACGTGATTCACTGTGAAAATTACTATATGTACAAAAGTTAAATAAAGAAATTAAATAAAAAACAAGCCGTGAGGTGGGTTGTTTATTAGGACTAAAGTGCGACCCTTGAGGTCCACACGACGAACTTCCCAGTTTGATTAATATTTAATAATAATAATTAAATTAGATATTACACAGAAAAGTAATCATTTTAATCATTAAAACATAATTATTATTTATTTTTAACAAGAATTAAAAAAAAAAAACGGCTAAACCGATTTTTATAAAATTTATGTCGGATCAAAATGACGTTTTAAGAAAAAAGAACAGCAGAACCGATTTTGAAAATATTTCTTTCAGATCTTATTTACGTTAATCCGCGTCGATTGGCACCATAACGTAGTCGATATCATTTTTCATTCTCGAGATTTCGTCTTAGAAAGAAATGGACACATACGTACGTACGTACACACATACACACACACAGACATCTTTCTAAAAATAGTGTAGTGACCTTGAAACATAAAAATTTGTTATACATTTTGATTTCGATTTTCGGACCCATTACAATAACTTCCAATGGGAAGTTAAAAAATGAGGGTTACCATATTTTTATTCGTCAGATAGCGCTAGTGGCAATTAAGGTATGAGCCAAACGCTTACATTTTTTATTCGTCAAATGGCTCTAGTGGCAAGGGTATGTCAAACGTTTAGAGATTAACTGTTTGTGTTTGGTGAATCCTTCATTGATCTATTATTAACGAATAAATCTCTAAATAGTATAAAACAAAGTCGCTGTCTGTCTCTGTCTGTTTCTCCGTTTACTTCTTCTAAACCACACAACGGATTTTGAAACGGTTTTCACTAATAGAAAGAGTGATAAACGAGGAAGGTTTGTGTATATAATTTGTAAATATTTTGTACAAAATAGCTGAACTATGACGGTGTTTTGTCAAAAAAAACTGTTTTCATGCGCTTACATGGCTAACCGCTATTAAATCATAATTTCATACCACCCGGGCGTAGCTGGAACGGGCCGCTAGTAATTAAATAAGTAAATACAAAACTGCGATTTAGCCGTTAAATGATTGAATGCAGATACTTCACTTGCTAGTGGCGCCTAAGTGCAATTAGGAAAATATTCAGGCGCCAAAGGGATTATTCATGAATCTTCACATGCTATTCCGAATTCCAGGAAGGGGCAGCTCAGCAGGCTCACCCTACTACAGGGCTAAATGGGCTATAGCCCCGGGGCTCCAGTATTTTGGAGCGGAAATTTTGCTTCCACTCAAATCAGTTTGGCAATGACAGCCTTTGTCAAAGGCTTGACGGCTGGAATCCATCCCCAGTGAAAAGATTTTTAAAATGTTTAGAAAATATTGGACATAAGAGCGCAGAAATGGAAGACTGCATTTTAAAACTATTATCTGGTTTAGATATTAATTTGCAAGATGTCTTACGATAGTGGAATTTTATAGTCTGTGAGAAGCAATCAAACAAACAAATAAATAAATAAACAAGCCGTGAGGTGGGTCGTTTTTAGGACTAAAGTGCGGCCCTTGAGGTCCACACGACGAACTTCCCAGTTTGATAAATATTTAATAACAATAATTAAATTAGATATTACACAGAAAAGTAATCATTTTAATCATTAAAACATAATTATTATTTATTTTTAACAAGAATTAAAAAAAAAAAAACGGCTGAACCGATTTTTATAAAATTTATGTCGGATCAAAATGACATTAAGACGCCTCGATTGACACTCTTACGAAGTCGATATAATTTTTTATTCGCGAGATATTGTGTAAAATCTACTTTTTTGGAGTTTATTTGGTTAAGAAAAAAGAACGGCTGAACCGATTTTGAAAAAAATTTATTCAGATCATATTTACGTTAATACGCGTCGATTGGCACCCTAACGTAGTCGATATCATTTTTCATTCTCGAGATTTCGTCTTACAAAGAAATGGACACATACGTACGTACGTACACACACACACACACAGACACACACATTCTAAAAATAGTGTAAAAATAATGTAGTGACTTTGAAACATAAAAATTTGTTATACATTTTGATTTCGATTTTCGGACCCATTACAATAACTTCCAATGGGAAGTTAATAAATAAATAAATGCCTCTAATATGCTCCAGCTTTCCATCCCGTGTGTTTTCTTACGACGAGTGGTGCATTATTGTTAGTAGCCCACGGGCGCTAAATACCTTAGGACGACCCTGGGCAGCTGCCCTCCTTAGGTGCGCCCATGAAGGTGCTTGGTAACGATTATCCATATTCAAAACTAATCAAAAACGGACATACTATAAGTATACAACTACGTATGTAATAAGTACTTAGTTACGTAGAGTTCGCCAAGAATTTTTCACGTTTCGTACTATACGGTGTATAACTTACAAGCGCGCATGCGCGTTATAATGCTTGTTCACGTACATCCCTAGCCTCGTCCCAGTGTGGCGACCGATAGAGGCACGTTTAGACGGATCCTATTAAAACTACAATAGATTGAATGATTTGGTAAAAATAGTCGAAGCAAAAAAAAGTATATTTCTAACCTAACAAATACAGTGACCTGTGATTACAATCAATTTTTCAACGTGTCTTCTATCGAATAAAAAAAAATCGTGAACACATTTTTCTTAATTTATATTTCGTTTATTTGATTTACGGTTTTAAATTAAGAGAAGTGAAATTAACAATGAGCTGTGCAACAATGAAAAATGTGCCTGTGCAGCCGCGATTGGAGACTTCTTCGAGACGGGACAGTCTTTTTAGTAACAGCAGTGAAAGCTCGGATAACAGTAGTGTGATAACTGATACTCAATCGACAATATCGTCCTTAGAAGGAGACGGCGCTACGTACAATACACCTGAGTGCAACAAGGACAAACCAACTGAGGACGGTTCAGCTGATGTGATCGAGAGCTTGCCATTAATGCAGGTTAGTTAAAAAAACTCTTATTTTACATGTAAATTAAACCCAAATAGCGCAGATCGCTTGAATTTAAATAATTAATTGTAGATTAGCGTCTTCAACACAACAAATAATCCATTTGCGTATTAGAATCCGCCAGCCGGCATACACAAACCGACTGATACGAGCTCGGGCTCCTAGGAACGCCAATTCCCAAAGAACATTGGAATGCAATTGCGAGAACAACTACATTCCAATGTTCCCCCTGGGGGAAGTTCAGGACCGAAATCGTGAATAATTAATTAATTGTAGATTTTAGACGCGTCGACAACTCAGGTCATTAGCGTTTTCAACACAACAAATAATCCATTTTTGTATTAGAATCCGCCAGCCTGCATACACAAACCGACTGGTACGAGCTCGGGGTCCTAGGAACGCCAATTCCCAAAAAACATTGGAATGCAACTGCGAGAACAACTACATTCCAATGTTCCCCCTGGGGGAAGTTCAGGACCGAAATCGTGAATAATTAATTAATTGTAGATTGTAGACGCGTCGACAACTCAGGTCATTAGCATTTTCAACACAACAAATAATCCATTTGTGTATTAGAATCCGTCAGCCGGCATACACAAACCGACTGGTACGAGCTCGGGTCCCCGGGAGCGCTAATTCCCAAAAAACATTGGAATGCAATTTGCGATAGCGACTACATTCCAATGTCCCCCCTGGGGGGCATATAGCTTGATGTAACGTTGATTTTAGGTTCCAAAAACGTTACGTAGGTACTGCTTAATTTAAAAAATCTTACGTAGCACGGATTGGTTGATATTCAGTTAATTTTAAGTTTTTTTGGTTAAACAGAAACGCTGATGACGTCAGCTGTTGAACGTCTATAATCTACAATTTATCGATTAAACAGAAAAAAAACTTTGTATGACAAGTAAGCTCAAACTGATTGATTTAACATTGATTTTAGGATCCGGTTGAAAAAACGTTATTGCTTAGTTTTAAAAACTCTTGCTTTACTAATTTAAATCAGGTCCTAGTAGCTAAAACCGGTTGATAAAACATTGACTATAGATTTTGTTGCTTGTTTATTAAAAAAATCTCTAAAGGTCGATTTATATTATCCGGTCAGACACGGCGCGGGAACGTAACGTTTCCGGCAAGACAAACATTTTTACATGCATTTTAAATACGAGTATTGATACGTGTCTGAACGGACGGGATCCGCTAAGTATAAATATTCGTATTTGAACTGCATGTAAAAATGTTTAGCTTGCCGGAAACGCTACGTTCCCGCGCCGTATCTGACCGAATAATATAAATCGACCTTTAAACGTACTTCGGTTCCAAGTAGCACCGACCCGTTTATATATAACGTTACTTTTATGTTTATTTGGTTGAGTAAACTTAACCGTTTAGTTTACTAACCCCTTATCTTGTGTGTAAATTAGACCCAAATATAAGCATAGGCTGGTCGATATGCCTAAATAGCACGAACCCGTTGATATAACATTACTTTTAAGTTTTCTTGTTGAAAGAAAACTTGAACCGTTTAAGATAAATAATAGTTTTATACGGCTGAAATGCAATTGAAAAATTTTTTCGTTGAAGAGCAGCCAATTATATAATTGTTTCGAAACATATTGGAATCATGTTGGGCTCTCGCTGGTACGAGGATTCACTTCATATTATAGCTATTGGATTAGCATATATGAATTTACACTCGCATGTAGTGAAAATCTATTGATTCTGAAGCATATAAGGAGAATATTAGTTTAGCAATCTTGTCACGGTTGAGTATTGTAAGATCATTCCGCCGCGAAAGTGGAAAGGTTCAGGTTAGAATCCTGACTGTGACCACTGGTTGGTAAAATGATTTTTTCCAATATGTTTCGAAACAATTATATAATTGGCTGCTCTCCAACGAAAAAATTTTTGAACCGTTTAGTTTGTTATAAATTCTTCCCTATGTAAATGCAGAAACCCAAATAGCACAAACTGGTTGATACCATGGTTACTGCTTAATTTAAAAACTTTTACTTTACGTTAATCATAGTAGCACAAACAAGTTGATACTACGTTGATTTTACGTTTCTCTGGTTAAATTAACGTTTGTGCTTAATATTTAAGACTTTTGATTTAAGTACTACAAAATGGTTAACACGATATTGATTTTAGGTTAGTTTCGTTGAATAAAATAAACTAAAAAGTCTACAAAAAAATTAAATGTTTAAATTTTAAATTAAATATTGTTTTAAAATTAGTATTTAAAGGTCTTGAAGAACAAAACTATTCGATTGATTGATACAGATAAGGTTAAAAGTGTTCGAAACTTTGATCTTTATAATACTAATAATAAAATTTTAAAGGAAGGTTTCCCTGTATAAGTACTTTTTTAAACAAATGTGATTGTCGTCCGGAGCGTAGTAATAGCCTTAGTTACTCGGGCTAATTTTCTCTTTTTGTCTGCAAGCATAATAAACGGGGTCAACCTCATGACGCCAGAGTTCCTTCGTTGGAGAGTTTTTGTGTGACGAACAGATAATATAATTAAGCTTAAATAACGAATTATACTGATACATTTTTAGAGTGTTGGATCTCCAAGTCACTATATATAAATATTATGAAGTATTAGAAATACCTTGTATTTTTGATGTCCGTCTTGTGACTTCTTGTGTTTTAACATGACGCATTTCAGCAACGAGTTGCAATCTTCACATTCAGTATTCGTAACACGTTATAATATTAAGCACATGCGTATTATGTACATTGTACAATCCACTACATAATACGCATGTGCTTAATATTACAACTTGTTACGGATACTCAATGTGTAATTTTTAAAAAAATTTAACCATACCTGAAGATAGCAACTCGTTGCTGAAACGCGTCGTGTTAAAACACAGGAAATCACAAGACGGACATCAAAAAATACAAGGAATTATACTGGTGTGATTAAGATATAAATTATTAAATAGGAAATCTTTGCTTTCGTGACTTCAAACAATATTCTGCAGATTTGTCTGTTCATTTTTAATGATTTTTATTTTGCACCGATGCATGACGTGGTGGAGGTAACGGGTATTTAACGATCACGATTTTAAATGGTGGAATGTCCTCATTTCTTATACATCTGAGCCACGATATTTGAGGTGATCGCTGGCTATTTTTACTCGACTGCGGAACGCCAAGGAAGAGTCTTGTGTTTATCAATCTATGTATCTATGTGTGTAATATGTATGGCTACGGCTAGTCCATTTACCTATGTATGTCCGTATGTTACGCTCTATAGAGCTGAAACGGATAGACCGTGGTATCGTTAGAATAGTCTTGACCCTCCGAGTGTCCTAGGATATATGACGTCATGAATGTTCCAATACGATGACTAAGAACCGCCGCATTGTTCAACGTAAAAAAAATTATAACATTTCATTGAGATGGGTATCAAATTAAAGGTCTTGACGAGTAGATTTCAAAAATATATATAATGTGTTTATATAAAGATATACAAGATTCAATAAAAATTGTTAAAAGAAACTAAAAAGCGAAAAATAAAAAAAAAATTTAAAGAACAAAAAACCCGACTGCTTCTAGCACAAAACAAGCTTCCAATGCGAAATGACATTACCTAAAGTTTTAGTAGCTAGTAGTGAGATGATACTAGAACTAACCTCTTTTTACCCGACTACTTTTTATACATAAATAGATACCTAAATAGATAGATAGAAGATTTATTTGTCAGCCTTTGTGTACGCAAATACACTTAATAACCAAATTGTTTTAAAGGACGATAAATCAAAATTTCCCAGAAAACAAAAATCTATCCAATTAAACTTAAACTTGACTTATTTTTTTAACAATAGCCAATAAAACTACTACGTTAAATATAATCAAAGTTAAACAATGAAAATGTAAATTAAGATTTATATGCTTTGAAATGTCAATGTTATGCGGTAATTTATATTAGAAATCGTGTCCATCGTGATTATAATAAAATTAAGCAAAATCGCAGGATAGTGGACAAAATAATTTGATTTATTAAATTAAATGTACGACGTTTCGTCTATAGATTTAGACTTTTCCAAGTACATACGTGGTGTGACTATAGCATGGTGTGCTCTTGCGCAGCGAGTGAGTGAGATACGTCCATCTCGCTCTTGCCGTATGACGTCACGTAAGGAACAGTACCTAGTAATTATTTGTTACTTTTGGCGTTTTTTGGGAAAAAATAATGGGAATTTCGACAAAATTTGTTTACTAATTGTTTTTAAAGGCTTATGAGAAGTTGGTATAGAAGTATTGTATATCCATTTTCAATATTCATGGTTTTTAATAGGCCTGCAACTTACCCTTTAAAAGTCTTTTAGAAATCTAGTAACTGGTAACTTCGAGATAACCGTTCTTTCGCAAAATTATCGAAAGTGTATCAGGTCAGGATACTCTGGACCAAAATTACTCAAAATTACTGCGGTAGAACCTCCCCAAATAGCGTTCTCAATTGTTAAAAATGTGTTTTTTCAACTCTCACTCAAATTTGTGTGAGAACCATGCTACATAGGACAAAAGTGCATACTAATAATTTTGTAGAGTATAAAATTTCTTACAAAAAAGTCCAAGACGGCATATGTCTAAAGTTAATAGTTTAGAAATACTGGGCGTTCCAAATTTTTGTCAATTCGGTATTGCAATAGTTTGTGATATTTTTTGCAAAATTAATAAAAGTACATTCAAAAAGGATACTCTGGACATTAATTCCCCAAAACTTTCGATAATTTTGCGAAATGGCAACATTTCTGTCAAAAAATACCTTTAAATGAAATTAATAATCAATTGTTTGTATTTTGTATACATTTACTGACATTTACCCGCCAACTAAGTTCAAATCTGCTCCCTACGTGACGTCACTACGCAAAGCAGTCGAAAACTGGTACCCTAGGTAGCACACCATGCTATATTCACACCACGAGTACATACATAAAAAAAAATTTTTTATTATTTTTTTTATGTATAAAAAAAAAAAATAAAAAAAATATTTTTTTTATGTATGTACTTGAAAAAGTCTAAATCTATAGACGAAACGTCGTACATTTAATTTAATAAATCAAATTATTTTGTCCACTATCCTGCGATTTTGCTTAATTTTGTTATGCGGTAATAATTTCTAAATTAAAATTGAATTAATTTTTTTAAAGGTGATACCACAGTCAGAAAAATCAAAACAATTTATTTTCGATTTTGGACGATTCGTTTTTCGCTATGGTCATTATCGGTACAAAATTATTAAATTATTACGGTACATAAATTCAGTCATTTCGTGGAAAGGTATATCGAAATAATTATTGTCGTAAATGCATACAATATTTTTAGTTCATAAATAACCTTGAGATTGTTGCTATATGTAACATTTACCAGTCGCCAGCTGATAATGATTATAAGTTATTACTTATTATATTATAATACTATGCCCTACGTGTATGTGATTATGACATACAGTGTGTAAACAGTAGACCCGAACATAGGAAAAATAACATTGAGAACATTTACAATTGAATCGGTTGATGCAGAAAAGGAATATGTCCCAATCTGATACTTTCGAGATAACTGAGAAAAACTATTTTATTTTTTAGTATGTTAATATTTCTACATTTTTCTTTTTTCGTTTTGTGTATAACATAGTTTGGCATCATTTAGAACATTTTAATGACAATTTGCAAATTCTATTAGAGCTACATAAATTTATTTAAACAATGGACATATGCCTTTTCTGCATCGATTGGGTTTTATGGTGACACAAACATAAAGATAAATTGTTAATATTTTTTCTGAACAACTTTATTGTCAAATACAATTTATCTATTCATTATCGTCGTTGTCTCCATCTCTATCTGTAGTTGGCCAAGATACTATTTTAGTATAAAATTCCTGGTATTCTTCAGGAATGTAGGAAGCAACTTTTGGATATCTTCGATTTTCTTAAAATGACCATTTTTATGTTATACTTACATGTTTTGGCACTAATTTTTCACGCTCTATCGATTGGTGCAGAAAGGAAATATGTCCGATGCTTAATAAAGCATGCTTTGCCTATTCAATATTTAGTATAGAGCAGAAAGGTAACATGTCCAGGACATATTCCCTTTCTGCTCTATACTAAATATTGAATAGGCAAAGCTTGCTTTATTAAGCATCGGACATATTTCCTTTCTGCACCAATCGATAGAGCGTGAAAAACTAGTGCTAAAACATGTATAACATGAAAACGGCCATTTTTTGACATATTCCCTTTTTGCATCGACCGCTTCAATTTTGTAGTAGGCTATGTGCCATAAGATCTAATGTAAATATGTAGTGGATTACATAGAGAAAATAGTTCAGTGAATGTTTTAAACAATTGTCCATAGCAGCGGTTAGTAACTCGGAACCTGCCAAATAAAAAAAAGCAAAGCATATTCTACTACATATTTACATTGGATCTTATGGCCCATAGCCTACTACAAAGTTGTAAATGTTCTCAATGTTATTTTCCCTATGTTCGGATCTACCGTTTACACATTGTATACATACAGGGTGTAGTGTATAAACAGTTTACCGAAAATAGGGAAAATAACATTGAGAACATTTACAATTTTGTAGTAGGCTATGGACTATAAGATCTAATGTAAATATGTAGTAGATGCTCTGTTTTTTTTTTTATTTAGCTGCAGGTAACATTGTTTGGCCGACGGTCTAATTTTCGACCGAATGTGGCCGAAATCGAAGCATCGGTCAGACTAGAAATGGTTATGTAGGTATCGGTGTTTCTAGACTTTTGCAGCATACTGTATTTTTGTGTGTATGAATTGCTTTGAATTGCATTGGCTGTTGCAATCACCTTCTAATGTAGCGACTCAAATATCACATTTGTAATAAATAAATTAATGCACATAATATATCTCCACCACTATCCGTATGTAATACTGTCCATATATTCAAAAAACATAGGTTATAGTCTTTTGTAAAAACATAGTTGCATTATTCAGACGTATGTTTTCGACCACCTACCTGTGGTCGACCATTTTTATTTATAATTGACAGAATAGATTAATTATTACATAATATAATATTAATAAAGAAAATAATAGTATTGTTAATCAAGAAATTATTAGTCCTATCCGTAAATAAATTCACATATTAGTGAATAACACAATATATCAGACGACATATTATCGCCATGATATTTAATGGAAGGCTATAATATAAGAAAAATGTAAATGCCACTGTCGGGACTTGAACCCGAAACTCCCGATTACGCGTCAGGCAAGTTTCCATTTACTCCACAGTGCCAACAGTAGACAATTTTAATTTCTCTTATATATGCACAGTGTACCGCAGAAAAGCAAATACTGCGAGAGCTATTTTTATTAATGGCTGGACGCCTTATTAAATCAAAATACAGAATATCTGTAGGTTTTTTTTCTGATATATTGTGTTATTCACTAATACATAATATGTGAATTTATTTACGGATAGGACTAATAATTTCTTGATAAATTATAATACTGTAAAAAAAACCTACAGATATTCTGTATTTTGATTTAATAGTAATGTTATTTTAAATCTGTAGTTTCGTATTTTACCGATAATTACTTAAGAGAATTAGAAAATATTAATTTGTAACTGAGTTAATCTACTGCTTGATGTGTAACTCAATTGCAAATTCTCGAAAATATGTCCGCTCACTAAAAATAAATCATTTGTATTTAAATAATTAGATAATATTGGATATAGTTAAAACATAAAGTTTGAAATTTTGACTTTGCATATACAGAAAAATGCATGAAATATTTTTAAATACTTATACCTATTATTATTATTATTTTGCAATGAATTACGTGAAAGAAGGTAACTATTTAAAAAAGTACTTTGTCATGTTACTTAATTAGAAAATAATCGAAATTTGCATTGAATAAAGTTATACCTATATATTATAAAATACATGTCGCGTCTGTCTGTTTTTTCGCGGTTTAAGCTGGAAGGTTGAAATATGGCATAGTTTCCTGGGAACCCGAGAATAATGTGAAAAATTCTAAGCCTAAAAAAACTGAAAAAGGGCCGAATATATGACCTCCAAAAATGTTCAAGTTATAAGCATCTAACTCCTTTAAAAATCAGTTTTTTTCTTTTATTTGGCAATTTTTCATTCAAATTGCTTAGACTTAAATGCTTATAACTTGAACATTTTTTAAGTTATCGAGATTGGGCGGAAAGCATCGTTTAGGGCATTAAATTTTCTATGGATTCCTGGACAGATTTTTTTTATTCGGTATGGAAGGTAGTTGTAACGCGTGTTGAAAAAACACGTAAAACTCTGTGATGATTTCAACTTTGACTGCCTATATAACTTATCAATTTTTAAAGATATCAATATGGGACAAAAAGCTATTGAAAAAGCTATTGAAATTTGAAAGGGACATTACATTTTAACCATTGGTTACCAAGGTTACAAAAACAGCGTGATTTTCAAGAAATTGTAGCGCACTTACCATTAGTACCACCGAAAAGTTGTTGGAATGAAAATTGTAGTGAACGCAATCCTCTTTAAAACATTACATAATAGAAGAATCGCTTAAGTCGACCGTTTCTGAGATATTTAGAAAAAAGCAAAAAATTGGTAACATTTCATGGTTTTTCGGCTGCCAAAAGTTGTTTTTTAGAAATTTGGTGCTTTTATCCGCCATGTAATGGTAATTTTAGTAAGTCACCTCACTATTAATATTAGGAGAAGAAAATGTTTAATTTTCTTCGAATAGTTTTTTTTTGTTATAGCCTGATAAATTGTACGTAAGTAACAGATATTCTATATATTTCTATATACAGAATTAAATAATTATAGTACAGTGGCCAGTGCTAAATAACTGTTGAACATGACTTTCGAATTTACAAATAACGTTTTAATTGAATGCATTGAATCCATAATGAAAATTTAATTTGATAGACGTACAACACTTTAATCAGGCCAATATACCTACACATATAGCATAATCATGTCGTTGTTATGCTAGTTTTATTATACATATATACAATTTACATTTGTAACAATTATTCCGTTATTCATTTCACTTATTTCAACAAAAAAAAGGATTTAGACCAGGGATGGCGAACCATTGGCACGCGTGCCGCATATAGACCAAGAGCTATAAGTGACAATTTTTTGGTGTTATTTATTCAAGGCCTTATTTTTGTGAAGATGTTGAGGGAGGCATATTAAAGTGTCCTGAGTAAGGGATTTTGCTAGATAGCGGTATGGGAAGGATGCAGACCGCCCCCAACATGTAACAAAAAAAATGGTCACAATTATTATTGCTTCAAGGCTGAAATTGTTTGTATAGCTTGTCGGTGACCCAATAATGCAATTATAATATTTGCAAATCGATTGGTCAGTATTAAAGGGGTGGCAGATCACCCTAAACGTGTCATGTACCCGACGAAATTTATATTATTAGTTCAAGGTTTAAATTTTAATATGTTGTTACGGCGACTGTTTTAAGCATATATTTCAATTTGCAGAACAAAATGTCGATATTAACCCCCTCTCTTAGAGGGAAACTTGCTCGCCTAGGTGTTTATATCGTTCTGCAGGGGGTTAATACCGACACATTTGTTCTGCAAATTGAAATATATGCTTAAAACAAAAATAAGGCCTTGAATAAATAACACCAAAAAATTGTCATTAGCTCTCGGTCTATAAGGATCCATCCACGGTTTCGTCTTTTCAAGTAGAACAGTTCGTACATTTCATATACCTACAGACATAGACATATAAAAATAATCTGATCCAATTAACAATAATATAATTGTTCACCTTGCGTACATAAAATAATCTACTGCATAAGTATGTACAGTGTTATCCATTTAACCTGACCGTGATGGAACTATAGTATACTCAAGGAAAAAATTTAATCTTATAGTATTCCCAGACAGTGAACATATTTTATCTGAGCGTTACAGGGTGGCCACTTTCTAGAAAATCTGGAAAAGCCAACGAATTTTACTAGTCAGAGATATGTTCGGAAATTTTGGTGGAAATCGTGGATTTTTGTGACCAATTCAACAGACGTGGAATTTTTTAAAATTCTAATTATTTGTCTGTTAACAATTCGTCGTTTTATTGAAACATGTTTAATTCTGTATTTGTTGTTGCCAGTTAAAGTCCGGAAAAAACTGACAAATCGCCTACAGAAAAAGTCCGGGAAATTTGTTCTGAAGAAAAAATGGCCATTCTGCAAAAGCAAAAAGTCAAGCCAATTTGGACGACGAGACAATTCCAACTCCGAAAATACATTTTGTACATTAATCTCAGGAACCAATTTGAAAAATTCTTTCACTGTTAAAAGTCTACGTCTTCCCAAGTAACACTGACTATAAAACGGGGATGAGCACTAAGCGAAAATGTAAAGCAAGTTGAGGATCCCGCACGCGATTTCTGACCTAAATAAATATATGGAATAATGGAATTTAGAATTGTTCAGTCATTTAATCAGCCATGTTACCAAAAGAAAATTTTAGTAAAATTTGTCATAAAACAGTTTATTTGATAAAATTTTACTAAAATTTTCTTTTGGTAACATGGATGATTAAATGACTGAAATAAAGCCACAAGACCTTATTAGCAAATACACTATATTATCGGCAGGGTTTGGCACTGCGACCCGAGTTTTTTCATTTATTGTTTTTAATTTACATTTTTGTGAATCGTTCTAGCAAAAAATGTGTTCAATAAATTAAAATAATACGATGTTAAAATATGTTATCTTTTTCACAAATAAATACGTTTTAGCGTTTTCATTGTTAGTCAAGATATTTCAAGATTTCTTGTTTTCTTGACAAGAAATCTTGGTATTGACATAACATTTCTTGTCTTGCCTTGAAATCTAAAATTACTTCTTGTCTTGATCTTGTCTTGAAATCAAGACAAGATCAAGACAAGATCTTGAAATTCCATTTCTAAGATTATTAAATTAAATTCTACGTAAAATAGGGAATAATGTTTGAGTACGTATTACAGATATATTTTAAGTATTCACTGGTGTGCATACGAGTATAATGTCATTGTATTTTTAATAGCTTGTATCCACGTGCCTTATTCTGCACGTGTCATTTTATTGGTATTACTCAATGCTCATCATTAAATCCACTGCTATACAAAACATTTTTACTTCCCACCTCTACTATGGTAGGGAAGTAATGGATTCAGTCCGAAAACAATGTTTCGAGATTTTAACAGATTTTCACGTTTTGAGACCCTAGCAATCGTTTAAGATCATTTTCTGACTGATGTCTGTATGTGTGTGTGTGTGTGTGTGTATGTGTGTGTATGTGTGTGTGTGTGTGTATGTGGTCAATTTTTCGCCTTCGATATCTTAAGAACGGAACAACATACGGGCATGCCGATTGTTCTATTGTGTTTATCAGCCTTTAACTTAGATCTAATTAGATTTTGAGTCAAATCGGTTCAGTGGATCCTGAGATATTCAAAAAAACGTCCTCAATGTCACGTATTAACATAGGTAAAAAAAATATAAATGAATTCTAGATGTTATAATATGAAAAAAATGTAAATATTTTTTTTTTCTAAAATGTATAGTTTTCGAGAAAAAAATATTTTACTAAAAAAAATAAAAATTGTACGTAAATCAAGGTAACCATGATTTTTGCTATATTAAGTTAGCCATCAGTAGATCACCAAACAAAAAAGAGGGCCATGCTTTTTTCAAAGAATAAAAATTAAATTGTGTTTTAAAGACCACCAATAGCTAAGGTTATTTGGGCCTAGTCAAAGAATAAAAAAAAAAGAGTGTTTATTTTTTGCAAATATTTACTAGGTGGGAAGTATAGGACTGGTCATCAGTCGAATTTTTTTTAATTTTATCATCCTTTAACAGTGTCACGTAAGTAAGCAGTCATAAAAACTATTTTTACAAATATCAAAACATACGATTCTTTTGTACCTTGATCAGTATATTAAATAAGCTACTTGCATTTTTTTATTATGTAGAACGAATATACAGAGTGTATCACAGGATTGAGAACATAGAAAATTAATGAGTGCAAGCACCTGTCAAGCGTCAAGAGTGTTTTAGTGTTTTTGTTATCTCATTCTCATACGTTCAAATATTATTGTTATTTTTACAAGCTTTTATTTAACTTGCAATGTATGTTAGTTTGAGTATTTGTGGGTTTGTTTAGGTCAAATCTTGCAAGTCAATTTTGAACAACTTCCACGTATCCGATCGATTTGAAATTTTGTACACATATGTATTCCCGATGACAATACATGAATAAATCGTTTATTGAATTAAATTCAACCCCTAAGGGGTTCAAATGAGGGTGTAGGGTTTTTTTAGACTGATCAACGCCCAGGCCAAATCGCTGAAGCTAGAAACTTGAAATTTGGACAGTTGGTTCCTTTTCTGGCGTAAGCATCCACTAAGAAAGGATTTTTCGAAATTCAACCCCCACGGGTGTCAAAGGGTGGTAAAATTTTGAAAGACTAAAATGAACAAAATAAATATTAGCAAAAAAAACTTTTTAGAGACAAGTTTTATTTAAATGCACTAAAAAGGAAAAAATATTTTTTAATAATTTAGGTTCATAATTATAAAAGCGTGGGTCGTGACTAATAAACTTTCATAGAGTTCACGACCCACGCTTTTATAATTATGAACCTAAATTATTAAAAATTATTTTTTCCATTTTAGTGCATTTAAATAAAAGCTTGTCTCTAAAAAGTTTCTTTTGCTAATATTTATTACACATTATTTTCAGACGTTTTTGCTGAGAAATTAATACGTGTGAGATTTACCTATTTACGTTAAGAAAAGTTTACATTTTGACATTTGACAACATAACAACAACACGACAACACTGTCTCAGCCATATTTCGCCACTTGAATGGTGCGAGTCTTCTGATTGGTCCTTTTAACTGGCGGCAATTTTAAATTATGTAAAATTAAATTATTAAATTTAATTTAAAAACATCCCGACTGCGAATGAACAAATTCGAACTAAAATAGATTTTACAAGATTACCTAGCAAAAAAAGTAAGCTAATTAAAGATTTAATGTTCAATGACTGGATGATAGTAGTTTTGGGCCATTTTCGCGGATAAATAGATAATTTTGAGAGCTATAAGGGCTCCGTCGACCGTCTGTCTGAATAAATGAATTGTGGATTATAGACGCTCGACAACAGAGGTCATTAGCGTCGACCGTCTGTCATTGAACATTAAAATTATATTAGTTTACTCAAGCGCGGATACAGGTTTTCGCTCAGGGATGGGGGGGGGGGCAATTACCTATCTTCCAGAAGAGACGTTCTGATTTTGTTATTTGTGTGTATGATACCAAAAATTTGGTAAAATATTATTATTTAACTATAGTTTATATATATTAAATATAGTCAAGACTCAGGGGGTGCAATTGCCCCCATTGCCCCCCCCCCTTGGATCCGCGCCTAAGTTTACTGTTTGGTAATCTTGTAGATCATTTTTGTTCATTCGTGTAGTCCAGGTTTTTGTTTTTTTACATTAATTAATTTAAATTAGTTAATTTAAGTGGCGAATTTAAGGGGCGGCAAATGAAAAAACCAATAAAATAATATTATGCCTAATTTCTTTGTGTTTGACTTGTCATATATATCGATGTATATGATTATAATATACAAATAGGTCCATTTGAACGTTTACCCCTGGGAGTCTTTTCCTTTAAATTCGCCATTGACTGTATAACAGTATAAATAACAGTATGTTATTTTCTGATAGCTTCCACATATTGAAGTTTGAAATGAAGACATTTTGTAATGCAAGCAACACTTTCTTTCTAAATAGAGCGAAATTAATGACTGTTTTATTTGATTTATTTTAAAAGTGTTGCTATAATAATAATTATTAATTTCCACGAACATTATATTATTCACTATAGTATTCACATTTAACTAAATTCGTTATGTTTGATGTAGAAGCTGTCAGATTACACAGTTGTGCAATGTGAGCACAACATGTGGGACACAATTATAATACATTAATTAATTCATGCTGGGTTGCAGAAAGCATTGTTAGAAAATCTGATTTGACTATAACCGTCGATTGTAATTATAATATACTTATAGTTTTTACTCACATAAAAAAAGCTTGATCTACATAGAAAAAGATCGCTTTTCAAGCTAAATTTTGATCAGAATGCGTTGAAAAATGTTTTGTCGAAGTGGAAATTGTACAAACAAGCCGTGAGGTGGGTCGTTTATTAGAACTAAAGTGCGACCCTTACGACGAACTTCCCAGTTTGATAAATATTTAATAATAATAATTAAATTAGATATTACATAGAAAAGTAATCATTAAAACATAATTATTATTTATTTTTAACAATAATTAAAAAAAAAAACGGCTGAACCGATTTTTATAAAATTTATGTCTATGTCGGACCAAAATGACGTTAACACGCCTCGATTGACACCCTTACGAAGTCGATATAATTTCTTATTCGCGAGATATTGTGTAAAATCTACTTTTTTGGAGTCTATTTGGTTAAGAGAAAAGAACGGCTGAACCGATTTTGAAAAAATTTCTTTCAGATCATATTTACGTTAATACGTGTCGATTGGCACCCTAACGTTGTCGATATCATTTTTCATTCTCGAGATTTCGTCTTAGAAAGAAATGGACACATACGTACGTACGTACGTGCACACACACACATACACACACACAGACACCTTTCTAAAAATAGTGAAAAAATAGTGAAAAAATAGTGTAGTGACCTTGAAACATAAAAATTTGTTATACATTTTGATTTCGATTTTCGGACCCATTACAATAACTTTAAAAGATGCCACAGTGAAAAAATTATCGTTTCAATTATTTTTCGAGCAGAATCGATTTAAAATTTTATAATGCTTTTCTTATGGAGAAATATGTATGGTCACAATCTAAAGTCATCGTCAATTCAGATTTTCTGACAAAACTTTCTGCAACCGAGCATGATGTATTCGATATTCAATTGTGAACTGATCACGATGTAAAATTTTAGGAATGAAAGCCTCCTTAATTTATTGTAGATTATAGACGCGTCGACAACTTATGTCATTAGCGTCTTAAAATACATTAAATAACACTAACTTACAACTAAATGACATCACCAAACATCCATGAGCGCAGTTGGGATTCGAACCCACGACAGTTTAGTTTAGAAGATGGCACCAAGTACGCTATCCACTAGGCTATACTGCTCTCTGAAAGCCTCCTATTATGATATTGTAATTTGTAAAGGTCATAAGCGGCCTCCTGTTATGATAGCGTAAAAGGCTTTAAATTCATTCGGCACAAGTATCTAAATTTAACGATGTACGTGTTCAAATAAAACGTCTGTATCTGGAAATGTGTAAACTCACAGATTTGACTTTGACCGTGAAATGTCATTTGCGACCTTGAATACAGCACATTTCATAATTACATAACATGCAAATATTTTACAAATTAAATTGTGGTCTGTTTGAAGAAAAACTGACGCATATTTGCTCATCGTTATTAAGATCCTAGTGGCCTGGATTAAATAAACAAGTTACATACGTAATTATACTTTACGTAGGTAAGTTATGAGGACATGAGTGAATGACAACCATTTAGTTTTGTTTCATTTTTTTTTTACTCTCACTGTCATGACATTCATATCTCTTGTATGCACAATACAACACACACACATACACACACACACACACACATACACACACACACACATGCAAACCGTTTGATTATGGATGTAGTACAGATAGCCCTCGCCAAGCGCGAACGAGGAAAATTTAATGAGTGACGTATGCAAGTATACTTCACTATTTACGTAAGCGGCACAGATTTAATGCATGGGACACATATGCGGAAGCGTACCTTTAATTTATTTATTGTAGATTATAGACGCGTCGACAACTTAGGTCATTAGCGTCTTAAATTACTGTAATTAATAACAACTAACTTAACACTAAATAACGTCACAAAACATTAATGAGCGCAGGTGGGAAACGAACCCACGACAGTCTAGTCTAGAGGCTGGTATCAAGTACGCTATCCACTATGCTACACTGCCCCAGGAAGCGTACCTATGCTTGTATTGTTTCATTGCTTTTCCGCTAGTAATATATAAATTGGAACTAGGTCCAGAAAACCTTGGCATGTGGTGCATTTATAAAGATCAATAACGCGTTATCTTGAAAACTATTTGGTTAATCACGAACATATATAGTAGATAAAAAAAGTTGACAGTTAAATAATTTTTTGCTTTACTCACTATAAAATAGCTGCTTTACATGCATGTATGTACGCATGTAAAATGACTTTTGACAGGCCGGTGTACGGGAACGTAACTTTCCAACACTAGTGCGGGAAAGCAAACCATTTCTGTAGTGATTTGTTTATTCGCCTTGCTCCGCTATTAGATACCTACTGACAGCTACTCTCGGCCTACTATAGAGGTGAAGTTGGCGACACAAATGAACTGCAGTCAACATTTTTTGAAAATACTGAAAATGAAGTGAAAAGCAGCTATTTTATAGTGGGTATGGCAAGAAATACCATATATATATCGTGCGTAATGATATTATGACTCGTGTGACTGTTAAAACTCACTTAATCGCTCGTTTTAACATACTGTCATTAATCGTCAGTAATATGCCTCATTGCGCCACTAGACGTTCTACTATAATTATTAATGCAATATTTTTTTACAATAACCCAACTTGGAGTTTGACGAGGACAGTGCGGTCCAGTGGTTAGCGTTGCGGCCTCTGGATCAGACTGTCGTGGGTTCGAATCCCGCCTCCGCTTATGGATGTTTTGTGATGTCATTTAGTTTTAAGTGAGTTGTTATTTAATGTAATCAAGACGCTAATGACCTAAGTTGTCGACGTGTCTATAATTTACAATAAATAAAAAATAAATTGGAGTTTGACGGGAACTGCTTGTTTTTAATGCATGTTGTATAAAAATATGTAGTAGAGCAGACGTTCATTTATGCATTGTGAATTCTTTGTTTCCTTTAATGGTTATGTCACTTCCTGGTTCACATTGCCGGACTTGAACTATACCTTATAGCACACGACAATACGCATACGATTTTTTATGTAGTCTCGAATCTTCGCGATAGAAACGTTCCTTGCCAAAAAAAACTTTTTATAAAAAAAAATTAACCTCCTTCAAAAAAAGCCTCTAAAAAGGAAAAATAATAAAATTTTGAGATCCGCGCTAATTTTATTACTAAAACTTTTTATAAATAGATATCAACTTTTCTTCAAAATTTTATTATTTTACTCTTTTTAGTAGCTTTTTTGAAGGAGTTTCATTCCACATATCTTTTTTACCTGGATGCGTGCGCATACCGTGTTCGCCGACTGCTGCTGGCTAGATGGGAGGACACGGTATGCGTGCGCAACCATATTTTTTCTCTCTTTTTCTTGCAGAACAAGCAATAACGATCTCTCGCTTTGTTACAAGGGATCGGTCCTATTGCTGCCCGGGCAATGTCGACTCTTCACACCTTGTGGCCTATTCCCGAACACTGACATAAATTTGATAATTAAATCTCACACAAGGAAAGGTTTTCGACGACAACGAATTATTAAATATAGTTTATAATAATCAAATGATTTAAACCCCTAATGTCCATAACAGAATTATATCAGACAGCTAAGCTGCCATGATTGTTAGGTTATGTTTAAGAAAAAATCAAATGCCACTGCCGGGACTTGAACCCGAAACTCCCAGTTTTCGGCTGAACGAGTTATTACTCCACACTGGGAATCTCTGGTTCAAATCCCGGTAGTGAAATTTGATTTTTTTCTTAAATAAAGCCTAACAATCATGTAAGCTTAACTAACTGTTTGATATTGTGTATTAACTAATAATATTGTTATTTGTTAAGTTTATATCTTTATTATTAACTATAGTGGTTGCCCGTGGCTCCGCTCACGTATATTTAGTATATTTGTTTGTTTATTCTCCCCCTGCGAAGCAAAGTATGATTTATTATCTCCCTCCCCGCGAGAATATCTCCCCCTGCGAAGCGTAGTCAAGCTTAAGATCACTTGGAAATAGTTTGCATTAACGGTGTCACAAAAATAAATAGTCAACCCAACCTATTTATATGTGTAACCCTTATGCGTTGTGACATTTGCATCAACGGTGTCACAACGCTCGCGAGAAGCACTTTAAAATTGACATATCTCTTTTATTTGTTAACCGATTTAAATGAAACAAACACTAAATGTTATCCCAAGATTATCTCAATACATCACTGAAAATCACATCCAAATTGGTTCAGCCATTGCGGCGATTAGCGTGCACAAACAGACAGACAAAGGGCGTTTTCGATTTTAAAATATGTATAAGTAGATTTAATATTGTTATTCACAGTTTCTCAAATCCTGTATTTGATAACTACAACGAATTATGTTTGTGACCCGAGAAAATTAGATAAAGGTATTTTGTTTTTCAAAATTGCAGTTATTTTATTTTAGAATTATCACCACCTGCGCATACAATTAACTTAATAAAGCTGAATACATAATTGTTTTATTTTATTTATATTAACGGACAACAAACATTCCATTTGAAAAGAACCCTATTGTTGTGCCAACGATGTCTGTCTGTCTGTTACAGGCCTCTAACTTCTAAACGAAATGGGATAGGGACTTAAAATTCACACATAACATGTATTACCGCGGCCCAAAGACGCAGAGAATAACAAAACATTAAAAAGGTTTATTTAAGCGGGGCGCCCATACATGCTAACGGGGGTCAAAAAAATGTTTTTTGTGCCTGTTCTTGTGGGGTACTATCGTTGAAAAGGGCCTTTTGAGTAAATTTTGGCTGAATCCGAATGTTTGGCCGAAGGTCCAATTTTCGACCGAATGTGGCTGAAACTGAAGCTTCGGCCGGATTCTAAATTATTATGTGCTAATAATTCACCGCGCTGTGATGCTACTATAATAGTCCATTCATTTCCAAGATAGAGTAATTTGAAATAATAGGTACATATTTTCAGTAATGTCACTTACCTACAGCTTACAACAAAATAAATAGGTAAATACGGTCCCGTACATTTGCAAAATTTGAAATTCTCCCGGCGACCAACCACAACTCAAGAAACAAAGGAACACTCGCTGATCACGCACACACGTCACTCTATCTTGAAAATGAATAGACTATAGACTGTGTGTAGGGGGGCGGAGTTATAATAATATCGACGAGAGCGTTCGTTGTGAGATCCATTGTATACTCGGAACTCTAATTTTCCGTAATTGTCAGTGAGCATTGCTGTTTAAAAAGTCAAGTAAGTAAAACCATGATTTTACTTCTAACTTATTTGGAAATTATTACTATAAATTTGATAAATTTGACACTTTTAAATCTGGTCCGCAAGATTACAGGCGCCTTGGTTTTAGGTTATGCTGTAGTCTGTCAATATAAACCATAGACATAGATGTAGGTACACCTCCATGTCTGATATAAATTAATTAGTTACTTTTTTTTATACGTCAAAATTGAAGAAGAAAATCAATAATTTTCATGTACCTTTTATGCTATGCTGTTTATACTATATGTACGCAGCGAAATTAAATGGTATTCGTTTATAAAAAAATTTCGCGGTCTAAAACAACAATAAAAATGAGCTCAGTCGTGCACTATTGCCCGCTAGCGGCGCTAGTTGGCTTCGTGCACACAACCTATAGGCTCTGTGGCCTCTGCACGGAGCGAATATCCTTAATTTGATATTTCTCTTTCTCAAACCTCTTTTTGTTAAAACGGACGAGAATATTTCCAGGCGCGTTCTGGGCAGTGAAAGTGTTAAAATATAATATACTGATAATAATAATTAAAATATTCTTTATTGATAATAAAAATACTGAGATTATACAAATACAGACCACATTTTATTGATAAACACTTTTATTTTTGTTAAACAAATGAGTATAAACAAGTGTGGATAAAAAAGTCGTAAACAGTTGTTAATTCACAAATAACAAGTATAAAAAAATAGTGGTGTCAGTCAGTTGTCATGATAACCTTGTAGTCCAAGCTTTGACCGTAAAAAAGTCTACTGGACAACACTACAAAATTTTTTATATTATTAAATTTAACAAATAATATGATGAAAAATGAAAAATGTGTTTTTTCTTTGGAAACGACACGAGCTACAATAAGAAACTCGTCGCGGGTCACTAGTTTGACACCTTTGTTCTAAATTAGGGATGAGCATCGATGGTCGATGTTTCCATGTCGATGTTCGATGTTTTTGACATCGATGGTAAGGGAACGATGTTTTTCGTACATCGATGTTAACCAGCGATGTTTTCGTACATCGATGTTTTATAAACGCGAAACTGCTAATTTTATTTTCAACAGTTAAAGTTTTTAAGAACACTCTTAACTCTTTGTCTAAATAAATCTAGAGTAGCCTGTACACCGGCGGGCAAGACACACTTTTAATATAAAATTAGTTGAGTGTTTCATTGTATTTAGTATATTCCTACAATTACCTTTTTAAAATGATTTTTTCCACCGAAATACATCGATGTTTATAGAGACCGATGTTTTCCACACATCGATGTTATGGTTCGATGTTAACATCGATGGTCAACATCGATGTTTTCTCATCGATGCCCATCCCTATTCTAAATGATGCGGATCTTAACAAGTTTTTTTGGCTATTTTTAGTAATGTTGCCGTCTAGATCTAGACTTTCTAGACTCTTGTCTTGTCTAGATTTTCAAGACAAGACTTGCTATACTTGACACGCAAAAATTGACATAACTTAAAAAATGTAGTTGGTGTGCATTTTAGTACCTTAGTAGTTAACGAAAATGTAGAATTTTGCAGAAAAAGTTGAATATTTTAGCAACGTCGCAACCGAATTTCAAAAACGGTACAATTTTATATAGGCTTCCAAATGGATAATGAGATGACCTGAAAATATACAGGCTGTTCCGTTTATAAAAATACAAGTCAATTGTACCATGACTACACCGTACACCCTGTATAGCTATATACATATTTTTAGAGTATAGTGCTCTTATTCCAATCGAACTTTTATTCAAAACTTTTTTTTCTATGCTCATAATAAATGAGATATCGCCCGAGACATTCTTAGTAATTCACTCTGTATATTTACATTGTGGTCTATGATGATTTATATTGTTTACTTGGTTTCGTTTATCAGTCGTGTCACATTTGCAATTTGTTTGTCAATTAAAAATGCTGGAAACGTGCACAGTATAATGTTTCACATATGCAATCGTTCCACTTTGGCAACTATTTAAAGATATTGCATATGAATGCATGGAATCTGTCTTATCTTTAAAGAAAAAAATGGAAAATGTAATCTTTCAATTATTCTTTTTAAGTAAATGGCAGTAATCAGTGTCGAAACGTCGTAAAAAATTTTTATTGTAAACTTTCAATGATGAAATAAATATAAGAAAAAAAATTCGACTGATGACCAGTCTTATACTTCCCACCTAGTAAATATTTGCAAAAAATAAACACTCTTTTTTTATTCTTTGAAAAAAGCATGGCCCTCTTTTTTTGTTTGGTAATCTACTGATGGCTAGTAATATAGCAAAAATCATGGTTACCTTGATTTACGTACAATTTTATTTTTTTAGTAAAATATGTTTTTTCTCGAAAACTATACATTTTAGAAAAAAAAATATTTACATTTTTTTCATATTATAACATTTAGAATTCATTTATATATTTTTTTTACCTATGTTAAATACGTGACATTGAGAACGTTTTTTTTAATATCTCAGGATCCACTGAACCGATTTGACTCAAAATCTAATCAGATCTAAGTTAAAGGCTGATAAACACAATAGAACAATCGGCATGGCCGTATGTTGTTCCGTTTTTACGATATCGAAGGCGAAAAATTGACCACGTACCACACACACACATACAGACATCAATCAAAAAATGATCTTAAAACGATTGCTAGGGTCTCAAAACGTGAAGATCTGTTAAAATCTCGAAATATTTTTTTCGGACTAAATCCATTACTTCCCTATACCATAGCAGAGGTGGGAAGTAAAAAAATGGAAAATGTAATCTTTCAATTATTCTTTTTAAGTAAATGGTGGTAATCAGTGTCGAAACGTCGTAAAAAATTTATATTGTAAACTTTCAATGATGAAATAAATACAGGAAAAATAACATTGACAACATTTACAATTTTATAGTAGGCTATGGGCTATAATATCTAATTTAAATTAGAGTTTCTCTAGTAAGAGTTATGATACGTTATTTTAATAGTGAACAAAAAAATATTAAGGTGCACATGAGTCAAAGTGGAGAGATATTGAGATATTTAGGACAAATTAAAATTTTCAATTTGGTTTTCTTAGTTACATAATGGTTCATTATGTAACTGTTTTTCATTATAGCACTGAAAAGCGTTACATTATGGATCATTATGTAATTAGTCAATAAACGGCCATTATTTTAAGGTCCGCAATACAGATACGAAAAAACACTAAAAGCGTTCATGTGTTGAATAAAATCCTTTATATTACGGGTACAAACAGGGGTAATATTACTCTTTGTAAGATAAAAATTGTTAAATTAAGCTTCCTAATAATTGGCGTACAAAATAAAAATGCTCACACAACATCAAAGTAATGCTAAAAAAGAATTATTTACGAAAATTTTTGAAATAATTATAGCCTATACGTACCACCTATCTAGGTATTAGGTATTTTTTTCTGTGAGGATGAAAAATATTTTTGAATTAAATTATTTAAATTTTTTTAACTTTGTGTGGGCAGACCTATTTTCATTCTGAAAATTCAATTTTCCTCATGATAAAACCGGAATACATATACGTATGTATGTATATAGGGTGCACCTTTTATTTTGTTACATTAATAACACGGAAAACTGGTTTTGTTCAAGTAAATTACGCCTTAAATTATTTTTAGTTTAAAATTTGAAAAATTATTATTATCGAAAAAAATTAAACACAAAAGAACAGCTGAGTTTTCATTTTCCAAAATATTTACGAAACGACAAGGTTTAGAAAAAAAAACTTTTTTACAAAATTTATAAAACTTGTTATTTTTTATGAATTAACGACGTTGATAAAAAAGGGTGCATGCTTTTATGTACGCGCGTTAGAAGTTATACTTCTTTGGCATGATTAAAAACTAATTTTTAATTTGCATGCAAATAATTTATTGAAATAAAATAATATAAAAGGATTGGAGTGAATTTATTTATATTTGTTTAGGTATACAGTAATTAGTAACTATGGAAATCATTAAAGCTGCAACTTCATCCTGTTAATTTTGATCTTACAGTGCGCACGCATCATAAAAATTCACTCTCATAATGTTTTCTTAAAGAGGTATAACTCATCGGACTCCAGAACTATATCCACGCCGTATTATAAAAATTTTTCTTTCCCGTTTGGTTTTGTGAAACAGATTTACATATAGGAAAACGAAACTAAGATTGTTAATTAAAAAAATTCTCACTTCATAACGTGATTTCAGAGTTTGTTCTGTTAATTATCTTGTTTGTGTGAATGTTATATTATGAAATATGTAAATTGGACAAAAGCCAGAACTGAAGCGTATTTTCTTTCTAAATTGTATTGTCTTTTCAACCGGATTTTAACACATTTGTTGTTTCAAAAATTATGATTTCATTTTGACCTTAGTTGTCAGGCATCTATATTCTATGACAATTTTTCGTTGGAAAGCAGTCAATTATATAATTGATTCGAAGCATATTGGAAAAAATCATTTTACCAACCATAGTCACAGTCAGGACTCTAACCTGAATCTTTCCACTTCCGCGGCGGAATGAGCTTACATTTACTCAACCGTGACAAGATTACTAATCTAACATTCCCCCTTATATGCTTTGGAATCAATTGATTTTCACTACATGCGAGAGTTAATTTATTATAATTTAACTCTCGCATGTAGTGAAAATCATTTGATTCCGAAGCATATAAGGGGAATGTTAGATTAGTAACCTTGTCACGGTTGAGTAAATGTAAGCTCATTCCGTCGCGAAAATGGAAAGGTTCAGGTTAGAGTCTTGACTGTGACTATGGTTGGTAAAATGATTTTTTCCAATATGTTTCGAATCAATTATATAATTAGCTGCTTTCCAACGAAAAATTTTCATTTGCAATTCAGTCGTATAAATCATTAATTTATCTATAGTCTATAGTCTACAAGAATCTAATCTAACAAATGTACCTACCTACCTAATTTTAAATTTTCAAAGTTTAAAATTAGCTCTCGCATGAAGTGGAAAATACGTTCACAATTGCTTTATATATCAAACAAAAGGGACATTTGACGTGTCACCGTGGAAGTAATTGATAACTCAGCCAGTGTGAATCTGGAAATTTCGGTTCTGAGTCCAGACGGCGACAGGTTAAATAAATAACTTTTTAACTTCCCATTGGAAGTTACTGTAATGGGTCCGATGTTGCGAATGAAAAATTTGGACATGTCTGCACGTTTTGAGGTCCCTAGAGTCCGAATCTACTGTTTTTAGAGAGATGTCTCTCTCTCTCTCTCTCTGTACGTACGTACGTACGTTCGTTCGTACGTTGGTGAACTTTTTTTCGGCTCGCATATCTCAAGAACAAATTATGATATCGACTCCGAACCAATTTCATTCGACATATAATTATACAGGGTGAGTTCGACCACCCGTATCAGTCGTTTTTGTCGAAAACGGTTAATCGTAGAGAGTTGCGTCAAAAATTTGTATTATAAAAGCCCTAATAAAGAATCGAATGGTGATAATTTTTTTTCCCGGGAAGGTCGGCTTCCCTATTAGTTTGCTCCAGAATGTCCAGAACTCCGGAATTATAAATGTAACGATAGGTCGAAAGTGGTATTGTTGGAAAGATCTGTAAGAAATAAGCAAGTTTTGTAGGAACATTTTTTTTATTACTGCCACCCCTGTAAATTTCTATAAGTATAAATATAAATTATTATATGTTCAAAACTCCAGAATTTTAGAAAGCACGATAGGTTGAAAGTGGTGCTGTTAAAAAGCTCTTTAAAAAATAGGCAAGTTTTGTAGGAAAAATTATTTAATTACTGCCACCCCTGTTAAATATCAATCGTTTGAAATTATTAAATCAAAATTTCATAATAACGATCGAAACGGCATTAAAAATCTAGCAACCTTAGACATTGTCACAAGTGTTCACACTGTCTTCCATTTACTCTTTAATATACATACTACTGAGCTCTTCTGGTTATACTGTGAGTTTCAGTGTTTAATTCGATTGATAGGTAACTAGATTTTAAATGCGGACTTTTAAAAAGTTCGTTATTTTGACATTTTAATTTAGTAATTTCAAACAAATATTACTTAACAGGGCTGGCAGTAATAAAAAAAAAATTCGTACAAAACTTGCTAATTTTTTAAAGATCTTTTTAACAATACCACTTTCGACCTATCGTTACATTTATAATTCCGGAGTTCTGGACATTCTGGAGCAAACTAATAGGGAAGCCGACCTTCCCGGAAAAAAAAAATTATCACCATTCGATTCTTTATTAGGGCTTTTATAATACAAATTTTTGACACAACTCTCTACGACTAACCGTTTTCGAAAAAAACGGCTGATACGGGTGGTCGAACTCACCCTGTATAATGAACACCTGATTAGGTTTGCAGGAAATTTCAATTAACGGTTTTTTGTTTATAACAAAAAAAAAACTACTGTAAAATTGTTGTAAAATGTTTCTCGCCTCGCATATCTCGACAACAAATAATGATATCGACTCCGGACCAATTTCATTCGACGCATAATTCCATAAGGTTTGTAAAAAATTTGATTAGGCGGTTTTTTATTTTAACAAAAAAAACATGTTAATCTGTATTGCAAATAGTTTCTCAACGGTAGACTGGCCTTTAATCTCTAAGGGCACCCAATGGGAAGTTATCAAAATAACGTGACTCCGGTTGACCTCATAATAATAAATGCCGTCCGATAGAACGCTTTAACATTACACATCCGGACCTGACTGACAGCTTCAATTATATAAATAAACGGTTGGTCCGATAAATACTAGTGAATACAGAATATTATTTGTAAGAGCGTCGAAAACTTGCTTACAAGTTTAGAAGTTGTTTGTAACAATATAATACTCATTCTTCTTGTATTTCAGTGCGTTTTGTACATGTTATACTACAATATCGTGTGCGCTATATAAAATTCTACTGTATATGTGTCAGGGATGAATAAAAATAAATCAAATTAAATAAAAAATATCCATATTATAAACCATTTCTTCATTTTCAAGTCGATTTCAATTTCGAAAGTTAATGTTACGTGGGGACCGTGTGGTCTAGTGGTTAGCGCGTCGGCCTCTATATAAGACGGTCGTGGGTTCGAATCCCACCTACGCTCATGGATGTTTTGTGATGTCATTTAGTTTTAAGAAAGTTGTTATTTAGTGTAGCTGAAAGACGCTAATGACCTGAGATGTTGACGCGTCTATAATATACAATAAATAAAATAAAAATTATTGTTTCGTGTGACGTTGTGTTACATCTGTGATCTCTGAATTTTTTGAAGTTATACTTCTTTAGCGAAAGTAGTGAATCGGAAGAACAAAACATAAACCGTTGAAAGCGATATATTATTAAACCGACTCAAAAAATAAAACGTCTCTAACGATTTGGATGAAATTTAATGAAAATGAGTTTTGAGTGCCAAAAATCAATCTAGCTAGGTCTCATTCCAAAAAAAATTCGTTTTCTTATAGATTTCATATAAGTTTAAAAATCAATTTTTGACGTTTCAAAATAGTGTAATATTGTAAGCAGGTTTTGGATACTTTTGTATAGATGTTATGATATCCATTGATTTTATTAAATGATTATTTAAGTATTAATTTTAAAAATGCTGAGAGGGAAAAAGCAAAAATGTAAATTTAAGAAGTAAAACTTCAACCGTGCGCGTTTATGAGAGACACATACCCTTTTTTACAAGCTTTTATTTAACTTGCAATGTATGTTAGTTTGTGTGTTTGTTTAGGTCAAAACTTGCAAGTCAATTTTGAATGACTTCCACGTATTCGATCGATTTGAAATTTTGTACACATATGTATTCCCGATGACAATATGCATGAATAAATCGTTTTTAGAAATAAATTCAACCCCTAAGGGGTTCAAACGGGGATGTAGGATTTTTTTGACTAATCAATGCCCAGGCCAAATCGCTGAAGCTAGAAACTTGAAATTTAGACAGTTGGTTCCTTTTCTGACGTAAGCATTCACTAAGAAAGGATTTCTCGAAATACAATCCCTACGGGTGTCAAAGGGGTGTAAAATTTTGAAAGACTAAAATGAACAAAATAAATATTAGTAAAAAAAAACTTTTTAGAGACAAGCTTTTATTTAAATGCACTAAAAAGGAAAATATAATTTTTTATATTTTAGGTTCATAATTATAAAAGCGTGGGTCGTGACTAATAAACTATCATAAAGTTCACGACCCACGCTTTCATAATTATAAAAGCGTGGGTCGTGATTAATAAACTATCATAAAGTTCACGACCCACGCTTTTATAATTATGAACCTAAATAATTAAAAATTACTTTTTCCTTTTTAGTGCATTTAAATAAAAGCGTGTCTCTAAAAAGTTTGTTTTACTAATATTTATTTAATATACGTTTTATTGGCCTCTTCACCAAATCTCTGAAATTATAATATACAAAAAAAAACGTTTTGATGTTATAAAAGTTAAGACATTCTAGTATTATAGATGATTAATATTTTATAGGTACAATCATCACTAGAGATTCTTTTGGCAGATACGAGCAGCTACTAATATGTTAAGGCTAGACTTCAATAATTTATAATCGATAGTAATTAATTAATGTCATTTAATAAGTCAATTTGGATGCCAAAATATATACAATTAAGTATACTGCAATCTCTTGGAGGACCTTATTGAAAGAAAGCCTTGAAGTTTAATGCGTAGTGAGTTTAGTACGGCTGAGGATATTATAGGGTTTTTTTTGGAAATTTTTTGCAGCCAATTTATTTATTTGAACGAGTTATATTTATAATAAACGTTTCGCCCTTTTAGGCATCATTAGTAATATTCTGAAATGTTATACATATATACATTAAAATGAACAAGTTATAATACAGTATTTGAAAATAAAGATAAATGAATTAATTAGATTCAAAATACTTACATTTTATAGTGAAATTATGATTTATGAACATTATTTGAACGATGTTGTTATTAGTATGGATTTTAGACAACTGTTTCTATTTTCAAAATGAAAGAAAGTTATGGAAGCTATTGTAAGTGTATTGTTGTATTTGTATGCAAGTGTGTATACTTGTATTCAGGCGTACCATTTGTATAGATAAAGGAATAACTTTAGGAAGTGTAAAGTGCCTAAAAGGGCGAAACGTTTATTATAAATATAACTCGTTCAAATAAATAAATTGGCTGCAAAAATTTTCCAAAAAAACCCTATTGAAGTTTAATCTTTTAACAAAACAATATCTAAACGTCCCATACGAGGAGTTTTTCGGTCCGGGTTCGCCCGGGTAGATTTTGGTTTGGTAACGAAATATTCAAGACCGACAAATTTCTCATCTAAATCACTTTACAATATCTCTTGTAGTTTAGCCAGCGTACTTCAATTTAGCTCAGTTATCCCGTGCGGAATCCCCGACATTATTTACATTTTTTGCTCATTGCTCATCATTCCCCTTTTGTTGTAGCGTAATAGCATAATATATACATAGTGTTACGGATCATCCTGTATATAAACGTCAGGCAAGAATTCTGAGAAGCGGTGTCTGCTTGCTGAACAACGAGTAACTACGCGAAGTTTCTACCGTTTAGTTATTGTTTACTTGTGTTGATTGTTAGAACTGACTTTTCGTTGTTGCATTTATTGTTATTGTATTTTTAATTATTGTAAATAAATATTTATTCCGCCAACTCAGAAAACAGTTTTGTAACAATAGCTTAATTCAATATAAAATTGATTGTGGTTTGCGAACGATAAAAATTAGATTGTGTTTTAAAGACCACCAACAGTTAAGGTTATTTGGGCCTAGCACCAACTCATATTTTCAATCCATTACTTATTTTTAATAATAAATTGAAAATCCAATTGACACTTTTACAAGCTCTCGGGTTAGAACCCGTGAACTGGGGACTTGTTAAAGAGAAACCATAGCAACGTCATGTAAACAACAGCATTGCTACATGCTCGGCCATTCTCAAGCCCTATAGCTTAATTCAGTTTAGTTGACCACCACTATACCGAGCGGTCTTCCTTTAAGCAAATCGAGTTAAATTTTAACAGTACGTTGATTATCTACCCTTTTAAATTTATTTTTTCTTTATTGTAGATTATAGACGCGTCGATAACTTAGGTCATTAGCGTCTTAAATTACATTAAATAACAACTAACTTAAAACTAAATGACATGAGCGCAGGTGGGATTCGATTTATTTATTTATTGTAAATTATAGACGCGTCGACAACTCAGGTCATTAGCGTCTTGCTTACATCAAATAACAATTAACTTAAAACTAAATGATATCACAAAACATCCATGAGCGGAGGCGGGATTCGAACCCACGACATGTCGGATTCTGTAGAGGCGGCGACGCTAACCACTGGACCACACTGTCCTCGGTGGAATTCGAACCCACGACAGTCTAACTCAAGTCTATACTGCCCTCCTTTTTAAATTTAAAGAGAAGGTAACTCTCCCCAAAACTACCATTCTGAAATAAAATTTTAATATGGGATCATTTTTTCACTATTGTTTTCGAGGTTTTACATGGAGTATTTTTAGCCTATCCTTGTCTATTCCGGGCGTCGACAGTGTCTTAGCAGACATAGATACTTTGGTGAAGAAATTGTTGGACCGTATAAAGTTGCACAATGAAAGAAGGAAAGCGGAAAACGTACCATGTCTAGAGTGACTGATGTCTTTATAGGTACAACTTTTAACCTAGAATTTAGCTGTTCTTTAAGGCTAATAGCTTGACAACCCCATATATTCAGAAAAAATATTAGGGTTCTCTTTCTACGAAGTATTAAGTAAATATTATATTTTTTATACAAATAAATAAATAAATAAAAGGTAGTTTATTGTCATACAGAAAGCTACTGAATTTTATACAAGTTTCCAGAGCATAATGGTCTATAACTCTTACATTTTTTTTAACATAAAAGAAAAATAATAAAAAAAAACTTTTTAACAAAAAAAAACCTTCTTCAAAAAGGCACTAAAAAGAGGAAAATAATGAAATTTTGAGGTCTGTGCCAATTAAAATATGAAATTGGTTAAAAAGAAGATATTAATCACTATACAGTGTGTCCACAGACTCATCCTCAACATGGGGATCTCCGTTGTTATGGGAGATAGAGATTTGGTTAAATGAGACAAAATGTGCAGAATCTCCAGTACTACTACCCTGCGTAGTCAAACTTTCCATATTTTGCTTGGTTCGCGACCGACAGTTGAAAAACGAGATTTACCCATTTTCGTTTTTTGTTTATAACTCGCTTATTAAGTAAGTTAGAAAAAAATATTTTCACTTTCTTAAGGCCCTTTTTTATGAATATTTCAAATCTCTTTTCATATTTTTATTTACTTTAATAGTTTTAAAGATACTTGTAATAACTTTGTTTTTTTAAATACACGTCAAAGATGGGCATGACACCATTCGAAAGAGATTTTTTTTCTCTTTAATTTGATATGAGGGTTGATGGATTTATTTTCAAAAATAACAGAGTTATACGTAAAACACTAATTTTTAATAGTAGGCTATGCTAAATTAATTGATAAAACAACAGAAGGCTTAGCAAACAGTTGAAATTCGAGTTGGCTTAGTAAACGGCTGTTTTGTTTTAGCTGTCAAAGTGTAGTTTGTTGCTAATTTGTCAGTTTACTAGGTGATTTATTAAATTTACTTTTGTTATCATGGAACCATTTTGTAACAATGAAAAATTTGATATGTTATCTTGTTACATTCTATGTCACAAAAATTCGACCAGAGCTGCAGAAATGTACTTCGATCAGTATCCAGAACGAAGACAACTTCATTCGTCTATTTACAGAAACTTACGAGTAAATTTAATAAACTATGGATCATTTAAAAAGCCGTTTACTAAGTCAACGCGAATAAGTGAAGAAGACAAAACTACTGTTTTACGATCAATTGTTGAAAATCGCTTATTTTTCATTGTTACAAAATGGTTCCATGATAACAAAAGTAAATTTAATAAATCACCTAGTAAACTGACAAATTAGCAACAAACTACACTTTGACAGCTAAAACAAAACAGCCGTTTACTAAGCCAACGCGAATTTCAACTGTTTGCTAAGCCTTCTGTTGTTTTATCAATTAATTTAGCATAGCCTACTATTAAAAATTAGTGTTTTACGTATAACTCTGTTATTTTTGAAAATAAATCCATCAACCCTCATATCAAATTAAAGAGAAAAAAAATCTCTTTCGAATGGTGTCATGGCCATCTTTGACGTGTATTTAAAAAAACAAAGATAATACAAGTATCTCTGAAACTATTAAAGTAAATAAAAATATGAAAAGAGATTTGAAATATTCATAAAAAAGGGCCTTAAGAAAGTGAAAATATTTTTTTTCTAACTTACTTAATAAGCGAGTTATAAACAAAAAACGAAAATGGATAAATCTCGTTTTTCAACTGTCGGTCGCGAACCAAGCAAAATACGGAAAGTTTGACTACGCAGTTTAGTAGTACTGGAGATTCTGCACATTTTGTCTCATTTAACCAAATCTCTATCTCCCATAACAACGGAGATCCCCATGTTGAGGATGAGTCTGTGGACACACTGTATACTATACTTTTTAACCGACTTCATATTTTAATTGGCACAGACCTCAAAATTTCATTATTTTCCTCTTTTTAGTGCCTTTTTGAAGGAGGCTTTTTTTTTTAAAAATTTATTATTTTTTACTTTTTAGTGTCAAAAAGTAACATTTACCTTAAAGAATCACACGCCGTTACTTACTTTTTTATTAAAATCAGCCGAACTACTGAACCGATTTTGATGAAATTTCTATGGGACCAATCTGAAAGTATATTCTTTCAAATAAAAAAAAATTTTCAAAATCGGTTCATAAACGACGAAGTTATCGGCGAACATACATAAAACATAACCACATAAAACATAAAAAATATATACGGTCGAATTGAGAAACCTCCTTTTTTTGAAGTCGGTTAATAAAATAATTATAATTTTTTATAGAAATATAAACTCATAAACAAAACTGAACATAAGAACGTTTGGTAGTCACTCATGTAACTAAAAAGACGGCCGACTAAAAATTGTCTGTCCGCCGTTCCGTTTTTTTACAACCCTAAAAACTACTTTTTTTATAAAAATGTGGATTTGTCAAGTTTCGGTCATCCACTTCGTTGTTATGCAGCACTTTTTCCAATAGTTACGAAATACGCGGTTTATAGAAAACTCATTTATAATTTAAAAAATATAACAGAAGTCAATTTTACATGACATGACGTAGGTAGCTACCGTTATTGATTATTTTATTGTAATTAATAATTTATTGTCATCACAATTGCAGGGACGTAGTCAATTCACAATTAAAAGCGAATGTAGACGTCAGCACTTCAGACGTCTATGTGGGGTTTAATCGGTCCTATCACAAAGCGAATGTAGACGTCAGCACTTCAGACGTCTATGTGGGGTTTAATCGGTCGTATCACAAAGCGAATGTAGACGTCAGCACTTCAGACGTCTATGCGGGGTATTGGTCGTATCACAAAGCGAATGTCAGCACTTAACGAGGTTAGATTTGTATGTCAACTCTTTTGATTGTTATTGTTTTGACAATCATTAGAGGTTACAGCAGTAGGGAATGACATATTGACTTTACAAGAGCTTCCATTTTTTTTCGTAGACCCAACATACGACGACTTCGGATTCGAACACTAGATGTCAGCTACTTAATGATTTTAATTGCGAATAAGTTGTGTATTTTTCATAGCAGAATATGACGTTCATATATACCTATATTATGTTTCTTGTACCTAATCCTTACTAGATCTTCTATCAGTTTGAATATTTTCAATTTTTTGGCTATAATAGTTTCAAGCGAACATTTTCGCTAATAAGCTAAAACTACTCAACCTAAGATAAAAAGAAGTACCGTTATGAAATCTGTAATTTTCATACCCCACTTGACCCCCTAAATTTTGGCCCTCCAAAAATAGGCAAAAAAATATTTTTGCGATTCTGACTCTTGTCTGCCCGTACAGACAAGCTTTATAACTAATTAACTATGCCAAATTCCAGGTTATGAGAAAATTGACTGTGACATACAGACAGATAGATAGACAGAGATGCACAAAATGGTTTTAAAAAAGCATTTAAATACAAAATGCAAAATACTTTTCAGATTTACTATTTCAAATGCAAAATACCAAATAGTTTTGCGTTTTGTATTTCAAATGCTAAATGCAAAATAGGTATTTTCAAAATACTTTTTCAAAATAAAATACCTTTTTACCAAATTTCAGATATTTTTATTTATTTTAGGTATTTATCATGAGAAATAGAGACACATTGCCGAGCCGAACAAAAACGTCTAATAACATGGCACCTTATGCATGACATTTTGGTCATATTTATCAGTAGTATCAATAAATTCTGTTATATTATTAATAATAATAATAATACTCACTTAAAATAATTCGGCATAACAAGCGTCATTCGTTCATTTCATTTTGTTTGACTGGTGATGTTGGCTAAACTTAATCACAAAGTATTTTGCATTTTGAAATGAATATTAAAAATGCAAAATACATCTCGAAAGGTATTTCAAATAAAATACAAAATGTTTTTTACTAAAAGGCATTTAAATGCAAAATACAAAATAGGTATTTTGCATTTTGTATTTGCATTTTAAATAGAAGTATTTCAAATAAATCGCATCTCTGTAGATAGACAACAAAAGTTTCCGTTTTTCACCAAGTATGGAACCCTAAAAATGAACTACAGCCCTGACAGTGTGCTGTGGCAACATTTATGGTCCTTGATACTGTTTATCAGACTACAGTTATTTTTAAATTAAATATTTATCTTTTACACGTTGAAAGCATGTTTCAAATATAACAAAAAATAATTAACATTCCGTAAACAAATTAACCTATCATTTAAATATTGTTACAGTACCTTCTTTATTGCTAATTTCAACGCTTTTAACATTAGTTTGATTTTATTTAAAAAAACAGGATTTTAACTAACAATTTCTTGCAATTTTTTTTATTTCGTAAAGCTCATTGGTAACAGTAAGTGTTTTCTTTTCTGGGACCAACTAATGTTGTTATTTATCATAAATGGATATTTAATCTTTGTTTCACCAATGACTTTAGCTCTCGCATGTGAGAAGGTTCATCTCTTACAATACCTAACTTAAAAACATGCACACATGTCAAAATTTTTCATTCGCCATTAGCTATAAAGCTGTAATTCACGTCAAGTAGCACCCATATCCTCTAGAGTCTAGTTAATCAACAAATACTAAAAACAGAAAAAAGCGCCCATACATGCAACATGCAAACGGGGGGCAAAAAACATTTTTTTTTTACCTATTCTTGCGGGGTATCGTTGAAAAGGGCCTTTTGAGTAGATTATTAATATGTTTTTATTTTAAACCATTTTGTTACACTCTGCACAATATATATATATATATTATGTTTTGTTAATTCACTAATAAAGTGGATTCCACTTACGGTAAAGGATGTCTAATCATATTGATTATTAATTTTATCGTATATATATATGTATATATAATAAGAAAGAAAACACGGTTGTTTTATGAGTCAAAATATATTTATTGTATAAAAGGCGACGTTTCGACGACTATTTTGTCATCTTCTTCAGGCCTTGAAATTAATTAATTAATTTCAAGGCCTGAAGAAGATGACAAAATAGTCGTCGAAACGTCGCCTTTTATACAATAAATATATTTTGACTCATAAAACAACCGTGTTTTCTTTCTTATTATGTTTTTATTTTATTTGTTATCAAAATTTAAGGTTTAGCATAACTTAAATAGTACGGACTACTCTTTGCGTGACTTGACACGCACTTGGCCGTTTATTTTGAATTAATTTAATAATGTTTGGTACATTTACATATTGGACGTGTCACGATATTTAATATATCTGGGTTATTTATTTAGGATACGATTTTTCACATCCATCACCGTTGATGACCTTAGCTGTCGAGCGTCTATAATCTAAAATCTATCTATCGGCTCCATGCTTCAATTGCCTTACGAAACGTGGAAGTAAAAATTATTAATATGGCCCTTTGTAGTTCATACTTCGATTCCGTGACTCAAATTCATATATTTACGAAAAATGCAAGGTTAATTTGTTTACCTTTACAGTTTTTTCCAACACGAGATTTTGGTCGTGTGACTATTTTGAACAGTTTTACCACTGTTGCCAACCGCAATTATATATAGGCGACCGGCAAAAATAATCACATGGAGGAAAATATATAAAAGTGTTGTATTTAATGCCGTGTCTATCTTTAGGTTACAAATGGGAACACTGCCAAATTACGTACGTACGATGGGATTTCAGTACAATCTGGGTTAGAAAATCGTCAAACATTAGACTATACTTAAAATAATTAATGAACACTCAAATATTTTAACCTTAATTAATATTTACCTATTTCCAAAATAGTTAAATAGTGCAGCGGCATACATTCCGATAACCAAAGAATTATTGACTTGCTAGCGGCCCGATCCAGCGTCGCCCGGGTGCTATGAATGTATGATTTATTATTACTTTACTCACTCGTTTCGCTCGTTCGCTCCAGTTATTATATCCTATGTCTTAAAGCATAGTATCACCTATCGAACATAAAAAAAAATTGAAAACGGTTCAGTAGTTTCTGAGATTAGTCTTGATTTTTACCCGGGCGAAGTCGGACCGACCAGTTATTTAAGCCTATGTTCTAAAGCAAAGTACTATCACCTATCAAACATTGAAAAAAAAATTGAAATCGGTAATTTCTAATAACCCCCGAATTTCACCCAGGTCGGCCAGTTTCAATTATACCATCAATCATGAAAAGCGGAACAAAATCCGTTCAGTAGTTAAGATGGCCAAACTTTCAATTTTCTCTAATTATAATGGTCTGACTTGATTGTTTTTCCCTTAAGTGTTGAACATGATTTTGAGGTTAAATAAAATTAGCATTCTGCAATGAGCCATTTTCCTGAGAGTAGTCCTTTCAATTATCCACTAGAGGCAGCACTTGTGGTAGGTACAAACATTATTTATTCCCCATTAGTGTCGTGTCATTTTAGTGGTATAACATAATTATTTAATTAATTTAATAGTAATAATGTTTAATGATTAAGTTACACCACTAAAGAGGGCAGTATAGCCTAGTGGTTAGCGTGCTTAGTGCCGCAACCTCTGGACTGGACTGCCGTGGGTTCGAAACCTACCTGCTCTCATGGATGTTTTGTGATGTTATTTAGTTTTAAGATAGTTGTTATGGAGTTTGGTAAGGAAGACGCTAATGACCTGAGATGTCGACGCGTCTATATAATCTACAATAAATAAAATAAATACACCACTAAAATGACATGACACTAATAGTAATGGGGAATAAATAATGTTTGTACCTACCATAAGTTCTGCCTCTCGTGGATAATTGAAGGAACTACTATCAGGAAAATGGCTCGTTAAATGTTATTAAAAATAAAGATGGCGGCCAACAATTCCCATTTTGTTATTTATTGTCGGATTTGGTTGATTTTCGGTTTGTACACCTGTATTGAGCTGTTGAGAGTCATTTTGATGTCAGAATAAAGTTTATTTGAGATTTATTGTTAATATTGTTTTCGAAAAAGGTGATAAAATGTTTGTGTATTGTTCAAATTGAAATATATTTTGACGGAAATAAAACATTTTGTTTTAGTGTGATATGACACAAAGAGAAAATCCACCAATAAGGTGGATTACATTTACTTGAAACGTTTTGTTCAAATAATTCTTCCAATCAAAACATTCAAATTGAGCTGCCAAGTTAGGTTACATAAAAACTTTGGAATAGGCACCTACTATTTAATGAGTCACAGTAATGTATTTTATAATGAAGATATACGAGTACCTATATCCGAAACATGAGATAAAAATAAATTATAATTTAAAAAAACTAAAAAACACGCTTTAATGAACTAAAAAGTAAAAAATAATTAATTTTATTGTAAAAAAGCGTGGGGTAGTATGAAAATATGATACAAAGCACCCCACGCTTTTTTACAATAAAATTAATTATTTTTTACTTTTTAGTTCATTAAAGCGTTTTTTAGTTTTCTTAAATTATAATTTATTTTTGCTTTTTAGTCCTGGAGATCCTGGTCAGGATAATGGGACAAACTTATGGAATTATTGTATTGTAATCGGTCCTTGATAAGTGTGCAAAGTTTCAGTTCAATCTGAAGTTTTTTGCTTTTTTTTTTTAGTCCTGGAGATCCTGGTCAGGATAATGGGACAAACTTATGGAATTATTGTATTGTCGTCGGTCCTTGATAAGTCAAAAAAAGTTTAAACTAAATCTGACCGTTCAAAGTTGGTCAAAATCAAGTTCAAAGAAGTCGGTTACAAACTGACAAACAAGCAAGCAAGCAAGCACACAAGCACGCAAACATACAGGTGAAGCTAATATAAGCGTGTTAATGATCTCATTTTTATTAACTTCTACAATTTTTATAGCTTCTTGTCTTAGTGTACCGTGTGCCCCAGATTGAATATTTTTGATTTTTCAAAAAAATGTGAAACGAAAAACATTTTTTTCAAGTAGGGGGTTGCCATTGATTATTTAGTTGGGGTGGCTGGGGGTGAGGGGGTAAGTGAAAACAGGTTGGTTATTACATCATTTTGGTTCCCCATCTCTATTATAGAAATTCTTTTCAGCGTTTTTTTATGTTTTTTTTAGTTCCTCAGATATAGCCATTGTAAGTTTTCAAAGTGTCACCCCGTATATACCTACATATACAGGGTGTCCAAGACTTGCGTTGTCGGCCGATATATTGATTTTTTCTAAGTGTAATGAATAACTGAAGCTAAACTCTTGCATAGCAGTAATTTTTATGTATTTGTGAGGTAATTTCTGAAAAGATCTTGATGAACAAAAGCCGGCACATTCTAAGGAAATACGCTTATTTAGTTCCAACAGTGTGGTACCACTGTAACATGACATGCATTTTTACAATTCCATTTGACATATTCATATATACGTAGTACTGTAAAAATAACATTCACAAACTACTGCTTGAAAACCGGTCAAGTGCGAGTAGAACTCGCGCGACGAGGGTTCCGTACCGTTACAACAATTTAATTAGTGTATAAACTGTGTCTATGTTAAAAAGCACAGTGTATAAGCTGGCATACCTCACGATTGACAGCTGTTATAATTAATAATATAGTTCATAATCATCGCGGACGGATGACGCCACTTTGACAGACTGTTATATTATAGTTAAGTCCCACTATATCCATAATAACATGACAAGTTCACCAGGTTATGTTACAATACTGTATAGGTATAGGCACTTAGTTGATTCGAATACAAAATATATTCAGTTACATAGTAAAAAGTTACATCGAGTACTATCGAGATATTGTTTGTATAAAGAGTAACGATTATTTTTTCATGTTGGTATTAGTAACGTTAATTGACTGAAATGTCCGATGGCTCTATTAGTGATGAGCAAAGCAAGACCAAGACCAAGACTTGGATAGTCTTGGTCTTGGTCTTGCTGATTCAGTCTTGGTCTTGGTCTTGCTCAAATATATGCTTGGTTTTAGTCTTGGTCTTGCGTATCAAGTCTTGGTCTTGTTCATTTTGCTCATTATTTCTGAAGTAAGAATTTTTAGTTTAGTCTTGTGTATTTGGTCTTGGTCTTGCATATTCGGTCTTCGTATTGGTCTTGTTCATTCAGTCTTGGTCTTGGTCTTGCTAGTCAAATGATAGTCTTGGTCTTCGTCTTGCTTTTTCGCAAGACCAAGACCAAGACTGCAAGACCAAGACCAATTTTGCTCATCACTAGGCTCTATTCGTATTTTTTATTTTAAATGAGTCATTTTAGTAAATTACCACACATTACATATTTTATTTTATATTATTCATTACAAATGATTATAACAACCAGTAATTTTTATTAACTTCCCACTGGAAGTTATTGTAATGGGTCCGAAAATCGAAATCAAAAAGGAAAAAAAATTTTTATGTTTCAAGGTCACTACACTATTTTTACACTACTTTTAGAAAGATGTCTGTGTGTGTGTGTGTGTGTGTGTGTGTGTGTGTGTGTGTGTACGTACGTACGTACGTACGTATGTGTACATTTCTTTCAAAGACGAAATCTCGAGAACGAAAAATGATATCGACTACGTTAGGGTGCCAATCGACGCGTATTAACGTAAATATGATCTGAAAGAAATTTTTTCAAAATCGGTTCAGCCGTTCTTTTTTCTTAACCAAATAACCTCCAAAAAAGTAGATTTTACACAATATCTCGCGAATAAAAAATTATATCGACTTCGTAAGGGTGTCAATCGAGGCGTGTTAACGTCATTTTGATCCGACATAAATTTTATAAAAATCGGTTCAGCCGTTTTTTTTTTTTTTTTTTTTTAAATTATTGATGTTTTAATGATTGAAAGGATTACTTTTCTGTGTAATATCTAATTTAATTATTATTATTAAATATTTATCAAACTGGGAAGTTCGTCGTGTGGACCTCAAGGGTCGCACTTTAGTCCTAATAAACGACCCACCTCACGGCTTGTTTAGTTTAATTTGCTGGAGCTAGATGACCTTGATCACGGACAAAGAAATATAAAATTGTCACCAGACAATCTAATAAGATCACATTTTTCATTAAATATTAAAAAAATAAAAATTGTGATAACTTTCTGAAACTATCGACGCTGATGCCCTCAGCTGTTGAGCGTCTATAACCTACAATTTATCTATTATTTTGACGTTTGACATTTCAATTTAGCACATAAAAATTTTTTTATGCGAAATTTTTTTTATCAATTTTACGTGAAAAGTGTAAAAACAAAAAAAAAATGTGCAAACCCTTCGATTTTAGGTTTCATAAATAATTTTTCTTCGAATATAAATGTCGACCTAGTTAGTGTTTTTATTATTTTGAAAAAAAACTGTAATGAAATTTAAAAATATAAATACGGTATTAAATGTATTTTAAAATTCTGAACAAATTTTTGCTTTACAGTTTTGCTCTAAAATATACAGGAGAGCGAATATTAGCAAATGTTTAATTTGACATGCTAATTCTCTATGTGCCAAATATTAAGCGACACATTGTATACAGATATAACAGTATCAGTATTAAAAAACTGAAGGATACGTTCATGGCCGGTTTATTTTCAAGTAAATAACAACCTTGACATTTGTCTGGAGTGATTGAGGTAAACCATAAAAAACCTCAACCAAGGTAGTCAACCATCAGGCCTAAGAACCTAGAGCATTTATATTATAAGTCTATAGTGGAGTATCACGGCTTTTGTTCATCAATACTACAAAATTGTAACGGAATCTCTGTTTGTACTTTTAAGTAAAACATTTTAGCGTCGTTTTTTTTCGTTCGGTTACGAATGTCGAGGTCACGCCACGTCCAATCGAAGCGATCGACCAAACCAGTACTCATCGAAAAGCAGCGACGTTTATGTTCGTAGCTATATTGTACGTCTATACATAACTAATACTGTACGAATATTCAGTCGAGCAGCACATCAAATACCCATTGATTACCAACGATAGAATCTGGATTCTTACGTTCGTCTCCATACTGATCAGGATTCAAATTACAGTACCAAAACCACGTAAACAAGATTATATACTTTCGACGATTTTTATTACTTACAAGTTTTTATTTAACAATTGCAATGTATGTTAGTTTGTGTGTTTGTTGGTTTGTGTGTTTGTTGGTTTGTGTGTTTGTTTAGGTAAAATCTTGCAAGCCAATTTTGAACGACTTCCACGTATCCGATCGATTTGAAATTTTGTACACATATGTATTCCCGATGTCAATACATGAATAAATCGTTTTTAGAAATAAATTCAACCCCTAAGGGGTTCAAACGAGGATGTAGGGTTTTTTTGACTAATCAACGCCCAGGCCAAATCGCTCAAGCTAGAAATTTGAAATTTGGACAGTTGGTTCCTTTTCTGACGTAAGCATTCACTAAGAAAGGATTTTTCGAAATCCAACCCCTACGGGTGTCAAAGGGGGGTAAAATTTTGAAAGACTAAAATGGCTAAATAAATATTAGTAAAAAAATTTTTTTAGAGACAAGCTTTTATTTAAATGCACTAAATAGGAAAAAATAATTTTTAATAATTTAGGTTCATAATTATAAAAACGTGGGTCGTGAACTCTATGATAGTTTATTAGTCACGACTAGTGTTGCCAGGTCCAGTTTGCCAAATTTCGAGACAGAAGGCTAAAAAAATCGGGATTTTAGTTCTGAAATCAGGACAACTAAAAAAAACAAGGTTTTTATAAACCAACGTTTATTTTTATTATTGAGTAGTGAAAATAATGTCATTAAAATAATATCATCTGCATAATCTTTGGATCTTACGCGGTGGCAGAAAAGATTGGGACAACGTGATACCTCTATCGCGATATTCGCAGTCACAAAACAATACGTGCAAAGTTTGAACCTTTTATAATTACCGATTGGCCCTAAATCAGGGCATTCGGCGTCCCGATCAAGGGTGAATCGGGACGTGTCCACAGACCCCTGAAAATCGGGACGTCCCGCGTAAATCGGGACACCTGGCAACACTAGTCACGACCCACACTTTTATAATTATGAACCTAAAATACTAAAAATTATTTGTTCCTTTTTAGTGCATTTAAATAAAAGCTTGTCTCTAAAAAGTTTTTTTTACTAATATTTATTATTACTCATTTATTAAATTAAGTTTCACTTCCACCGTGGTTTCATAAAACTGCACCCTAGTTTTTCTTTTCTTGCGGATTTTTTTGGATAATTTGAATTGCACCTAGATGGGAAAACGTGTTTCCAAAATTTTTCTCTGTTTGTCGTCGAGAAACGGGTCATTTCCGTCGTGTTTCGTTACGAGAAATTTTACAACTCTCGTCCTCGTCTCGATGGCGACGAGATCTCGACAATTTAATTTCGAACTCGACGACAAAAATTTTTAATCTCGTGTCGAAATTTCTCGTCTTGGCATCACTATACAACTTTCAAGGTCGCGTGTCATCGGTATCTGTTAAAATTGCAGTCAACGCGAGCGAAGCCGCAAGGAAAGAATTTGTTATTATTATAAGTTTATATTGATTTGTGATAGCAACTGTTTAATAAGTACAGAAGTACCTATAGTGTCTGAAGGTCGACGACGTCGTCCGCGCTCGCGGGGATGTAGGTCAGCGGAGTGCGACGGCTCTACTAACTACGCGATACGATACAGGAGCGGTGAATGTCTCCCCGCTTGCTGACTCCCCAAAAAGAATGACGGAGCGCTCGATACAATCTCCTTACTTTTTCTTCTTCGTATAAAAAAATGACTGTTTCTTTGTCACGTATATGCGTTCGCATACTATTCATCCGATTGCGATGAAACTTTGGTAAGTTATTATGCGCACGCCCGAGAAGTTTTCTGTACGTTCATAAATTCTTAGCAGCTGGGCGGGCCGGGACAGCTAGTAACATAATAAATGTTCAATTTGTGGTGTATAATAATAACCAATAGGGTATTTGCCAGTGATCAAAATAAAATATAAAACTTTGATATAATGAAAGTTTATGCTCTAAAATATTTATTAGAATTTTTATTTTTATTAATTAAGTTTTGTAAACATATTCAAATTTATAAATAAAATCATGATTTTTAATCTATTTGTCACGTGACTTAAAACACCGCGTGACGTCAATTTTAAGTAAATTATACATGTATCCATAGCAACGCAGTTTAGATTGTTTACATGGGTACAAAACGGTATTTTTCAACACTCCATGTTTCTGTGTTTTTAGCATATAATATGTCATACTTCTATGCTAGCCGGGGTCTGGAGTCGGACGAAAAGTCTACGGTGCAGACATAAATATGTCTGTCTATCTCGCAAGACGTCGAGTTTTATGCGCATGAACAATTTATAATATTAATTGATCTATGATAATAACAAGGTTAGTAGTGATAATATTTCCGAAATTGCTATGGAAACAATGTGCGCACAACGAGATGGATTTCTCGACAAAGATAGAAACAGTCATTTGCTGTCTCACTTGCGGCTTGATACTTTCACTTACGGGCAATATAGGAGTATTACATATATGGTGTTTAGATAATATTATTAGCTAATATAAACGCACGTTCATAAAATTTTGACGTCATACTTCAGTAGAGCAAAAACGATTTTTAACGGGCGGGGCTAACATAAATATTTTCAAAAATTATTTTTGAGCTTATTTGAAATCAGAATGAAGTGATTTAAGTGTCATTTTGTTCAGAATTTACTGCTCTATTGATATAAAACAAAACATTTTTTTAGTCAAAAACCCTATTCCTAGCCATCTGATGTATGATCTAGATCTTTTATGCAGAGCTGGGGAGTATCTTGTATCTAAGATACTTTTTAAAAGTACCTATCTAAGATACTTTTAAAATATTATGAAGTATTAGAAATACCTTGTATTATGTCCGTCTTGTGACTTCTTGTGAATTTACACTACGCGTTTCGGCAACGAGTTGCCATCTTCAGGTGTGGTTAATTTTAACCACACCTGAAGATGGCAACTCGTTTCTGGAACGCGTACTGTTGAATCAGAAGAAGTCACAAGGCGGACATAATACAAGGTATTTCTAATACTTCATAATATTCATATAGTGACTTGGAGACCCAACACTCTGATTTAGACGCTAATGACCCTTGTTGTCGAGCGTCTATAATTCACAATTCATTCATTCAACACTCTGATTTTTTTTCATTGTGAAATCCATTGATCCTCTGCAATTTTTGGGTGACATAACTTTTGCGTGAAGAGTTGAGATTCGCAATGATTCATTGCCATTATCGGAAAAGTGAAATTTATTGTAAGTAGTAAGTTTAGTTAGGTACTCTATTATTGTACGTAAGACAAAACTTTGTTTGTTGTATTTCTCCACCACAATGTTTTATCAAGGAATAATAAAGTTACTGTTTATTCGCGTGTTGCATATAAATCAGTACACCTATCCCAAGTAATATGAAGCAAGTTAGTTTGAGTTTAGTCTAGTGATACGCGATACGAGATGTTTTAGTCGATTGTTCAAACATCTCGATGACTCTCGATGGTTGTCACTTGGACTCGATTGTTGTTGTTTCATACTTCACCGAGATTGAGTCGCATAGTACTGAATTGTACACTGTCGAGAGTCACATAATATACAATCGTTCATCACTCAACAACTGTGGTCGAGTCGATGGTCGATTGTGCAGTAATTGCGTAATACGAATTCAATAGTGAAGAGATCACAGAATAGTGAGTACCGATTGAACAGTGTGAACAGTGAACAATCAACGAGCCGCGTGAACGTCAGTCGACTAGCATATACCCTTGAATCGCGATATCTCATTCGCTGCTATTAAAATAGCCTATGCGGCAAATAATCGACTTGAACAATCGAACATTTCGATTGTAAAATCAAACTCCGAGTCGATTGTGGACTCGATTGTTATTATGAACGATTACAATTGTTTCGATTGTAAAAATATCTCGTACTGCCCATCACTAGGGTTAACGCTAGAATAGTTATTGAGTAAGTGATAGCTCATTCCGCCGCGATAGTGGAAAAGTTCGGGTTTGAATCCCGACTGTGACAACAGTTGATAAAAATAATGCAGAAACTAATATTTAATTGGCTGCATTTACCAATATATATATAAACTGTTATATATATACGCACAGGCGTACTAATCTCAAATATCTAAATAAATCATTATGGAAATGGTTTGTTTTCCCCCTCTAGTGGGAATAAATAACATGTAGGTGCTGTACCTGTTGTCTACATTTTAAACGAGTCTTCATTGATAAAATGCTTTTAGATAATTAGTCCCAAAATATTTCATTTTAACAATAATCTCCATATCTCAACGTTCTGTCTATGGCTCGGGCCATAGACAGAACGTTGAGTTATTACCCACGAATATACAGAGAGGCCATAGAAATACAAAAACACACACATAATTTCAACCGAAAACATGAAGGCCTCAATCTTAGTAAAACCTGGACACCAGCACTCCGACATACAAAACCAATGACCAATCGTACAAGAACGAAATACGAGCGAATAGAGAACTCACCCCCACCACTACACACTGCGCAGTTGACCAATTACAGAGTGACGGACTACGACCGAACAGAGAACACACTGGTACTAGACAGAAAAGGAGGGAGGACACCAGTCACTGACACACTGACCTTTGAGCCGCCAAGGAGGACACTTCGACCGCTGCCACATCGCCTTTGAGAATGTCTACAGCAGTTGTAGACGAAACGTCAGGTAGAAATACCACCGGACCACGGCCTACAAGCCCGGAAACCATGAAGACTCTCCATAAATGAACATTAATACTTAATAGTAGGTATACCGAAGCAACGGTTGTCGCTCAGTTTCCAGTTCTGCTACAATGAACGCGATCTGTCAGTCACCCCTACATTTCCCCTCCGTGTACATATTCTACAATATAGATCCGATAAATATTGATTATGAATGATCAATATATAGGTCATAATTATAATAAATCCATGGGATATGATAATATTACATATCTGTAATGAACAGCATCCGTCAGCTTCATGTGTGAGATTGGCGCCGGTCCAGCCACCGCGTCGTCTGGTCCAATGACGGCAGCCGACGCCTACCGTCATCTCCCAGAGGCACCCGCACCGCCACACACTGTCTGCAACATTGTAATTTGCTCCCGTCAGATATAATCCACAAGTGGCACGTTTTTCGCAATACAATCTGTCTATACAAAGTTGGCTCAGAAATTATTTTTGAAAAAAAAACGGCCAATTGCGAGTCAGACTAGTGCACCGAGGGTTCCTTACAATAATAACAAGCCGTGAGGTGGGTCGTTTCTTAGCACTAAAGTGCGACCCTTGAGATTCACACGACGAACTTCGCAGTTTGATAAATATTTAATAATAATAATTAAATTAGAAATTACACAGAAAAGTAATCATTTTAATCATTAAAACATAATTATTATTTATTTTTAACAATAATTAAAAAAAAAAACGGCTGAACCGATTTTTATAAAATTTATGTCGGATCAAAATGACGTTAACACGCCTCGATTGACACCCTTACGAAGTCGATATAATTTTTTATTCGCGAGATATTGTGTAAAATCTACTTTTGGAGTCTATTTGGTTAAGAAAATAGAACGGCTGAACCGATTTTGAAAAAATTTCTTTCAGATCATATTTACGTTAATACGCGTCGATTGGCACCCTAACGTAGTCGATGTCATTTTTCATTCTCGAGATTTCGTCTTAGAAAGAAATGGTCACATACGTACGTACGTACGTACATACGTACACACACACGTACACACACACACATCCTTCTAAAAATAGTATAGTGACTTTGAAACATTGTTAAACATTTGTTATACATTTTGATTTCGATTATCGGACCCATTAGCTACAATAACTTCCAATGGGAAGTTAAAAATAAGGCGTTAGGTAGGGGTAAAATATTATTTATATAAACTTGTTTTTAAAAAGTTTTTCTCACTAGTTTCTTCTTTTTAGTGTTTAAAAATTTTTCCGTATCAAATTTAATTAAATTAATTTTTAAAGTAAAAAAAAATATTAACAGAATATTGGTGAAAAAAAATATAGCGATCCGAAACCCGGGATTGAACTGGGTACCTTTAGATCTTCAGTCGAACACTGTATCAACTGAGCCAGCCAAACGATTACTAACACCATCGTTCCACTGGCTCACTTAGTAGAGCTTTATACCTATAGACTCAGGCCTGGACTTAAAGATCCAGGGCCCCTAGGCACATGACAGTTATGGGCCCCCCAAGCCCAAAAAAAGGGGGAAAAAATGAAAAAATGGAATTAGATGGAAATCACAAAATTTTTGGGCTTTTTTTCTTTAATTTCCATCTCCGCCCTGGCCGGGGCCCCCTCGGCGGCTGGGTCCCTTGGCCGGTGCCTTGTTGGCCTAGGCAGAAATCCGAGCCTGCCTATAGTACAGTACAGAAGTACGGGCTGTAGTCAGTATCGTAGTCAAATAAAAAACATTAATTTATCAAAATTAATTGATTATTTAATTCTAATTATTATTTGCCAGGATTCATGCTACAAAAACCCACAATTTGTGAAAATTTTAACTAGCTACCTCGTATCGTTTGTGACAGACGGATGAACAGACGGACATCGTTCGGAGGTTCGGAACCCTAAAAAACTAGAAATGACGGAAACAAACGAAGTTTATTGCAGTGACGTTAGCATCGTTGACGACGCCAAAGAATGTCCTAGATATATATAAGCACACGTTCCTCTTGAATTACTGTCGCCCTCCAAAACATAAAATATTACGGTATTTGTAAAGTTTTTTTGGGTCCGCTCTGTAAATTTACAACTGACGTGGCAACTTTTAATAAACAAAACCTTGCTCTGCCAATGGTGACGACTGACGTCTTTAAGCTTGAGAATTATAGCCGAGCGTGTAGCGATGTCATTATGTTTATAGATGGCGCTTCCATGTCTCCTCTATTACAAGCCCCCTAGTTCCTAGGTTTTAATCTGAGAGCTTGTCAAAGTATCAAATTGTAATTTCAATTTATTATTAAAAAATAATAAATTGAAAATTTTAATTCGTACTAGGTCCAAAAAACATCGGCTGCCGATGTCATGAAAAAGAGTGATGCACTTTGAATTAACCAAAAAACAGTAAGAAAATTAAGCTGTCATAAATAATGCCACTATCGCACCATTCAATTCAATTTAATTTATTCCTCGATAACAATAAAAATACATTGTTTTACAATCAAATGGATAAGGATTTCCTGCCCAACTTGGAATAAGTACCAGTGCTAGGGCAGGAAACCATAACTATGTATTTTATTAACTATTGGGTGTGTAGTGCTGACATGGATTTAGGTACCTTCCCGGGCTTGAGAATAGCCGAGCATGTAGCAATGTTGTTGTTTACAGGGCGTTGCTATGGTTCCTCTATTACAAGTCCCCAATTCCCGGGTTCTTATAGCCCGAGAGCTGGTAAAAGTGTCAATTGGATTTTCAATTTATTATTAAAAAATAATGAATTGAAAATATGAATTGGTGCTAGGCTCACATAACCTTAGCTGTTAGTGGTCTTTAAAACACAATTTTTTTAGGTACCTTCCCACCGATGAATTGCATTTATTCACTAAAATGTATTTTTTTAAGATGAAGATTGAAAGAAAAACTTCCATGACACAATTGCAATTTGCAATACTGCAGATATTTAAAATAATTGCATTTATTTACTGACGTTTCGGCATTTTTTGTGGCATCTTCAGATATCTATGCAATTATTCTAAATATCAGGATTGCAATTATTGATCCTGTGTCACCGCCACGCCCCACGGAGGTTTTCCTTCAATCTTCAAATTAATTCAAAGGGTCGCATTTCGCTCTAAACTATTTTATAGTCAACTTAACCATCAGAGTATATTTTTTTTTGTAACACATATTTAAAATGTACAACATTTCGTGCCTCTAGTCGGCTGCTTAAAATAATATATACCGCAGACGTAGGTACAATAATACAATATTTTATGTGATACGACAGTATAGGTAGCCGTACTTAAAATATAGACTGTGGCGTCAGCGTACAATAATATTTTATGCCATACGATAAATATAGGAATATGATTGCTATGGTAACGAAGTAAATAAATATTGGATCAAGGCCAATATTTTTAGCTGTCAGTGAGATTTTGGTGTTTGAAATTAATTCAATAAAGTTGAAAATGATGTAGATACCTTTCAAATATGTGTTACAAACGCACCCCTCGTGTCTTATACTTAATTGTTCTAGATGTATAAATTACTATCAAACTTGTAAAATGATGACGCATAACCCTTTCGATTAGACCTTTATACGAATCAATCAAGGAAAAGCCCACCGTTTGTAAGATACGATATAAATTGAATCTAGTTATTATTAATGATCAATTATGGAATTATTTTTATTTTATAAATTACTGCATATTACTTCAGTCTGTTGACTACACAAAAGAAAATACTTAATTGCGTTGATATTTTTTGTTAATTACCTAACCATTTATAATTTTCTTATTGGTACAATAATTTCGAATAGAGTACGGCATTACATCATCAATCATTCTTAAAAGATTACTGAATATTTCTTTCCAAATATCATTTATATAACGAGGGCGTCACTGATGTATTTTGACGTAGAACTATACGTCTCTCGCGGCGGTATATAAGGGGGATAAATGATATCTGACAAACAATCTGACGAACATGAGTCACGCAACGGTGTTTTTGAAGCGAAGCTTTTTTACGGACGTTGTGCGCTTGGCCGCAGGGGAGTAAACCGAGAAAAACATGATCGTTACCGTTACCGCTTTCATTATAATACCCTACTGACGTGTATTAAATCGTCCAACTCGGTATACCATATTGCAAAAATATATTTTGCTTATGATTCGCTCAATTAAAATCAAATCGGTTCGAACGATAAAGTTCGGTCAAGGAAGAAACCGTTGCTTTTAGAACATGCGACCAAATCCTGCGCAAAATTTTGCACCAAGGTCTCAACTTTTATTCGTTCAAAATGTGTCACGACTTGAAAAAACAAAACGTTCTGCTTATGATGGAACACATTTTGATTTGTCGAGTAGTGTCAGAAAAAAAAACAATGGTTCCCCGATACACGATACACGAGCTGTGTAAAGATTCAATTCCATTTTTTACCACTTTAGAGGTTAATTTTCCAAAATACGTACTTAATGAACGCCTACCTCAAAAGGAGAAAGCATAAAAATAACAAAATTTTAACACGACATTTTATTTAAATAAAATATTAGTAAAAAAAACTTTTTAGATACCAGCTTTTATTTAAATGCACTAAAAAGGAGAAAATAATTTTTAATAATTTAGGTTCATAATTAATAAAAGCGTGATGATAGTTTGTTAATCACGACCCACGCTTTTATTAATTATGAACCTAAATTATTAAAAATTATTTTTTCCTTTTTAGTTCATTTCAATAAAAGCTTGTCTCTAAAAAGTTTTTTTTTACTAATATTTTATTTTGTTCATTTTAGTCTTCCAAAATTTTACCCCCCTTTGACACCCATAGGGGTTGAATTTCGAAAAATCCTTTCTTAGTGGATGCTTACTACGTCAGAAAAGGAACCAACTGTCCAAATTTCAAATTTCTAACTTCAGCGATTTGGCCAGGGCGTTGATTAGTCCAAAAAACCCTACATCCCCGTTTGAATCCCTTAGGGGTTGAATTTATTTCTAAAAACGATTTATTCATGTATTGTCATCGGGAATACATATTATGTGTACAAAATTTCAAATAGATCGGATACGTGGAAGTCGTTCAAAACTGACTTGCAAGTTTTGATCTAAACAAACACACAAACAAACTAACATGCATTGCAAGTTAAATAAAAGCTTGTAATAAAAATCGCCAGGTTCCTCATCCTCTGCCGCATCCATATATATTTCTTTAATAAAAACTTTGCTTGCATTTAATTTTTCGCATCCTTGGTCAAAGTCACAAACAGCGGTAAGTGAGAGGAAAATTAATAAGACCGGTTGCATTTAGTTGTTCAACGACAGAGCAAGTGTGCGGTGGTATTCGCTAAAACAAACGCCATCTCGCGACATTCACTTGTTTAAAATTACCTACATACATACATACAAATTATGTGTATATGGATGTACAGTACTTGACACCGTGTTGACAATTGACTTCTTGTGCCCGCTCTCATAAATTAATATATTATTAAATTGTTTTATCATTGGCATTATAAGTGATACACTTTCGTTTAATATCGTTGCGATATTGTCTTACTGAAAATTGTGAAGTGTTTAAACAGTGGCATAAAGCAATTTAGCATATTATGCGTGATTTCTAAAGCTTCGAACCTACACTTCTATAGAACTGTAAGTCCAAAAAAAAATATTTTTTTTAAATAATAATTAATCTTTAGTTCACTGTTTCTCAAACTGTGGTACGCGCAGGATTTTGGGTGGTATACGGCAGGAAAAGGATTTTTAAAAATATAAAGGTCTTCACAAGTAATAGTTACTAAGAGCGCTTTGTTTTTCTATTTGTAAATTATTTAGTTTAGTAGTTGCTAATGATCGATGGGGCCACTGTTTTTGAAACGTACATTCAATAATAAAATTGTTGAGGTGACTAAATTATTGCAGTTATATTTCTTTAGCGAGGGTGGCAAATTGGAATGACCTCGAGTCAAAAATTACTGACTCAAAAATTAATGAAACGCTGACAGAGATAAAACGACTTTAACGATTTGGATGAAATTTACTAAAAAGGGGTTTTGAAGGGCAATCAATCTAGCCAAGTTTCATGCCAGGAAAAATTCGTTTTCTTCATAGATTTTATAATTTTAAAAATCAATTTTTTAAAGTCAGTATGTTCGATGAAATCAAACACACTGTATATGAACTATGCATGTGTTTCTAATGTTCTCGAGGTTTTGATTCTAGAATCTAGTTGAACCAAATAATTTAAAAGTTCTATGTACTCCTGACTTCCTGATAATCAGACCCAACCACATAGTAGGTAGTTGAGAAGCGATAAGGTGCAACTTTTATGTGGTTACAAGCGGTTGATAATTTATCTCAAATGACTTAAAATTTAATTAATATTACAATTAGTAAATCTAAGTATACCATTCTATTACTTTTAGATATATTTCACAGGAGGAAGGGAGAGGGTAATTATCATCGGCGTTACTGTTGTTTAATCAAAGAGTAATATTTTTAATTTACATTATTATCTTAAGAAATTAAAAAAATTACAATTCAGTAATCAGTATCTATATTACGCTCTCCTAGAATTCAGCCGCTAGAAAGAAAAAATTTTGGAGCATACAAGTAATTCAAGAATTACAAGGCGCGATATTCATGTAGGTATTGTGTGTAAACGGTTTTACCGAACATAGGGAAAATAACACTAAGAAGATCAATTTTGTATTAGGCTATGGCCATAAGACCTAATGTAAAATATGTATTGGATTACATAGAAAAATAGTGCAGTGAATTTTTTAAACAATTTTCCATAGCAGCGATTGACTATTAAGCGAAACTCGGAACCTGCTAAATAAAAAAAGTCATGAGGTGTCGTAAGATACCCGACAGAAGCTATGTTTCTTCTTACGCATTGTATATAAAACCGAATTTATCAAAGATATAAATAATACAATTAAAAAGTTATTATTTGACCGCCATTTTGAAATCTGACGCCATTTTATTTTTTTGTGTCTTATTAAACTCTCAAATATCAATTTTCAAAAGGATCGGATAATTTTTACAAAGAAGTATATACCTATGGTTGCCATTTTAAAATATGACGTCATTTTATTTTTTTGCGTTCAATAAAACTCGTCAATATCTATTTTCAAAAAGATCGGATAATTTTTACACAAAAAGTACATATTGCCGCCGTTTTGAAATCTGACGTCATTTTATTTTTTTGTGTCCTATGAAACTCTCAAATACCGATTTTCAAAAGAATCGGATAATTTTTACAAAAAAATACATATGGCCGCCATTTTTAAATCTGACGTCATTTTATTGTTTTGTGTTCTATGAAACTCTCAAATATCAATTTTCGAAAGGATCGGATAATTTTTACAAAAATGTACATACGGCCGCCAATTTGAAATCTGACGTCATTTTATTTTTTTGCGTCTGAAACTCTCAAATATCAATTTTCAAAAGGATCGTATAATTTTTAGAAAGGAGTACATATATTTCCGCCATTTTGAAATCTGACGTCATTTTATTTTTTTGTGTCCTATGAAACTCTCAAATATCAATTTTCAAAAGGATCGGATAATTTTTACAAAAAAGTACATATCGCCGCCATTTTGAAATCTGACGCCATTTTATTTTTTTGTATCCTATGAGACTCTCAATATCAATTTTCAAAAGGATCGGATAATTTTTACAAAAAAGTACATACGGCCGCCATTTTGAAATCTGATGTCATTTTATTTTTTGTGTCCTATGAAACTCTCAAATACCGATTTTCAAAAGAATCGGATAATTGTTACAAAAAAGTACATTCGGCCGCCATTTTTAAATCTGATGTCATTTTATTTTTTTGTGTTCTATGAAACCCTCAAATATCAATTTTGAAAAGGATCGGATAATTTTTACAAAAATGTACATACGGCCGCCATTTTGAAATTTGACGTCATTTTATTTTTTTGTGTCTTATGAAACTCTCAAATATCAATTTTCAAAAGGATCGTATAATTTTTAGAAAGGAGTACCTACTACATATTTCCGCCATTTTGAAATCTGACGTTATTTTATTTTTTTGTGTCCTATGAAACTCTCAAATATCAATTTTCAAAAGGATCTGATAATTCTTACAAAAAAGTACATATGGCCGCCATTTTGAAATCTGGCACTATTTAATTTTTTTGTGTCCTATGAAACTCTCAAATATCAATTTTCAAAAGGATCGGATAATTTTTACAAAAAAGTACATATGGCCGCCATTTTGAAAAATCTGACATCATTTTATTTTTTTGGTGTCCTATGAAACTCTCAAATATCAATTTTCAAAAGGATCGGATAATTTTTACAAAACAGTTCAAATGGCCGCCATTTTGAAAAATCTGATGTCATTTTATTTTTTTGTGTTCTATAAAACTCTCAAATATTAATTTTCAAAAGAATCGGATAATTTTTACAAAAAAGTACATATGGCCGCCATTTTGAAATCTGACGCCATTTTTTTTTTGTGTCGTATAAAACTCTCAAATATTAATTTTCAAAAGAATCGGATAATTTTTACACTACTTCGTGACGTGACGTTTCACTTTTTATTATTTAGGTCCCCATCTGAAACGTGCGTTAAGAAGCATAGCTTCAAATAAAAATAGGTAAAAAAACTTTTAAGTTAAACGGTTTTATAAATGTTTTAAAAAGAAAAAAATAATATTTAATTTAGGTTCATAAGTATAAAAGCGTGGGTCGTACACTCTATGATAATTTATTACAGTCACGACCCACGCTTTTATACTTATGAACCTAAATTAAATTTTATTTTTTTCTTTTTAGTACATTTATAAAACCGTTTAACTTAAAAGTTTTTTATCTATTTTATTTTTAATTTTTTAGTGTGCTTTATTTCCTTAGTCTGATTTTATAACATTTATCCGATCCACTGAAACGTTACCGGAGAAAGACCTTTTGCCTGTGAAAATTCAAAAGTACGATTTGCATCCGGACGAAAGCCGGGCCGGTCAGCTAGTTATCATAATATTGTATTGTCACCGGAGCTACACATGTGTGCAAATTTTCAACTCAATCGGATCACGGGAAGTGGGTGAAAATTCAAAAGTACGATTTACACCCGGACGAAAGCCGGGCCGGTCAGCTAGTTACCATAAATTGTATTGTCACCGGAGCTACACATGTGTGCAAAATTTCAACTCAATCGGATCACGGGAAGTGGGTGAAAACTCAAAAGTACGATTTACACCCGGACGAAAGCCGGGCCGGTCAGCTAGTTACCATAAATTGTATTGTCACCGGAGCCACACATGTGTGCAAAATTTCAACTCAATCGGATCATAGGAAGTGGGTGAAAATTCAAAAGTACGATTTGCACCCGGACGAAAGCCGGACCGGTCAGCTAGTTATCATAATATTGTATTGTCACCGGAGCTACACATGTGTGCAAAATTTCAACTCAATCGGATCACGGGAAGTGGGTGAAAATTCAAAAGTACGATTTACACTCGGACAAAAGCCGGGCCGGTCAGCTAGTTACCATAATATTGTATTGTCATCGGAGCTACACATGTGTGCAAAATTTCAACTCAATCGGATCATAGGAAGTGGGTAAAAGTTCAAAAGTACGATTTACGCCCGGACGAACCGGGCCGGTCAGTTAGTTACCATAATATTGTTTTGTCACCGGAGCTACACATGTGTGCAAAATTTCAACTCAGTCGGTCGCAAGATTTGTAACAAATATACGGGATCAAGCTAAATAAAACCACCATTTAAAAAACAATGCATCACCTACTTATTTTTGCGTGATGCCAGAACATACGTTTTTATTAACTTCCCACTGGAGGTTATTGTAATGGGTCCGAAAATCGAAATCAAAAAGGAAAAAAAATTTTTATGTTTCAAGGTCACTACACTATTTTTACACTACTTTTAGAAAGATGTCTGTGTGTGTGTGTGTGTGTGTGTACGTACGTACGTACGTACGTATGTGTACATTTCTTTCAAAGACGAAATCTCGAGAACGAAAAATGATATCGACTACGTTAGGGTGCCAATCGACGCGTATTAACGTAAATATGATCTGAAAGAAATTTTTTCAAAATCGGTTCAGCCGTTCTTTTTTCTTAACCAAATAACCTCCAAAAAAGTAGATTTTACACAATATCTCGCGAATAAAAAATTATATCGACTTCGTAAGGGTGTCAATCGATGCGTGTTAACGTCATTTTGATCCGACATAAATTTTATAAAAATCGGTTCAGCCGTTTTTTTTTTTTTTTTTTTTTTTTAGATTATTGATGTTTTAATGATTGAAATGATTACTTTTCTGTGTAATATCTAATTTAATTGTTATTATTAAATATTTATCAAACTGGGAAGTTCGTCGTGTGGACCTCAAGGGTCGCACTTTAGTCCTAATAAACGACCCACCTCACGGCTTGTTTGAGAATCAGTTCGGTTGCTTTTGCGTGATGCCAGAATATTTTAAAACTCGCAGTCGCATAAGAAGTTATTTACTTGAATAAAAATCATGTAAATCGGATCAGTGGTTCTCGAGTTATAAGCGTACAAAGGGACATACAGACAGAGAATGTCAAATTGTTCGGGAAGATATGAACGTCGAGAAATTTTGGTCCGATCCCTAGGTCTCGCCATCCGATCGACGTCAATAATTAGTTACACGTCATTTTAACTCAGTAGGCCAGGGTTTTTAAACTTAAATTCAAACATCAGCAGTCAAAAAATTGAATAACTATATTGAAATAATGCAATATAAGGCAGAGCATACGCTATCTTCCAATATCCATATCACACTGTGCAACAGACAAGGACAACCGAAACAAGTTCGCGATTTATTAGATAAAGTCGCATTTATTTAGCTTAATAATCATATAAATCTGTATAAAAAAACTGTTTTGACACAATATTATACATGAAATCTCTCTAAAATTTTCTGCTCTTTCGTTTAAGACAGGTTTCGAATCGATCTGACTTAAATTGAGCAAACTATAAGCAAAAAACACCGTTTTTTCTAATTTGCTCCCCTCTGGGGCCAAAATTCAAAAATCGGGCGACGTTAGGATCAAATAGACCCCGAGAGGAATCGAACAAAAAAAAGTTTTTGAAAATTGGTTCATCCGTTTGGGCTGTACGCGTGACACAAAAAATCCGTTACAGATTCACAGATTCACAGATTCACAGATTCACAGATTCACAGACAAAGCGAGTGTATATAGGCGCTTCTAGCTTCGCTAAGATCGCGCCTAAAAATAAAGACGTGGTCTATTTAACCAACTTCAAAAATGTATTGTGAAGCCATTTTAAGTCCTGGACAAAAAAATCCAACGGCATTATTAAAGTTAGACGGGTCTCTTTTTAATAGCATAATAAAAAAATGACGTTTACAGGCCCATTAATAAAATTACAAATATTTTATTAGCAGTGGGGGTTTTTGGTTTATCTAAATAAATATTTAGAGATCGCATTTTTGTAATATAAATGTGATCATAGATTTTTTGCCATACCCACTACAAAATAATAACTTTCGATGTATGTATAGCGGCCATAAATGATCCATTTAACAGGCAGGTGTGCGTAAAATGGTTTACTTTCTGCAAGCTAGCGCAGAAAATAACGGTTGCCATAGCAACTTCTGTCTATTCGCTCTATACGCCTGTCATTACTTACTTGCACGAACTTCGCGGCACACTGGAAGGAAATATGGCGACGCAAATGAACTGTCAGAATTTTTCGAAAATGACGTGAAAAGTAGGTATTTTGTAGTGGGTATGGCAAAAAATACCATATATGTTTCGTACGTAATGGTATTACGGTTCTTGTGACTGTAAAAACTCGCAGTCGCTCGTTTTTACGTACTGTCATCAATCGCCGTAATATGTCCCATTACGTATCTAGACATACAATCAGGCCCGGATTTCTGCCTAGGCCAACAAATCACCGGCCTAGGGGCCCAACCGCCGAGGGAGCCCCGACCAGGGCGGATGGAAATTATAAAAAAAGTCCAAAAATGTTCTAGTTATTTTTTTTCATTCTTAGGGCCCAACAACTGTCAAGTGCCTAGGGGCTCTAGGCCTCTAACTCCGGGCCTGCATACAATCTGCTGCTATTTCACGTAGTACATGACGTTATTTGCGTTATACACAAATTCACACAATATTCATGGCTACTAATGAGTTCACATGTTGAACGAATTTTTTATGTATGCTAATTGTATAAAAAAATAATTAAATTTGTACATGTGCAATATTACGTTTGTATGTTTATTTTATTAACGGTACAAGATTAATGTATAAGAATACAATTATTTCATATGCAATTTATCAATATTGTTTTATATCGAAAAGGTCCCTCTCGTTCTCGTCTCGAATTTCAAGACAAGAAATTTTGCCTAGAATCTACTCTTCGATAGCGAAAATTCTTCAAAAATACTTTTTTCTCCTACCTAGGCCAAAAGTTCGTACTGCCAAGCGGGAACAAAGTCGCTCTTTATTCCCGTGGTACGGCTCGGGTGGCATTTTTATACGCGGGAGGAAATGTAGCACTTTCCTCCCTTGTGGCACAATGTACTATTTATAACGCTTGCTTCTAAAGTTCAATATTCGGCTCTGTGAGGCGGACGTAAAGAGGCGTATTTTAGTCACCATGCGTGAAAGTCCAAAGCGTGCGTAAAAGTACCGTCACAGTGTGTAAAAGTCCAAAACGTGCGTAAAAGTACAATCTCTACATCTTATAAATTCGAGATTTCCGCACTTTGTACAATACAATCGATGTGTTCCTATATATATAGTATATCGCGCATAAAAAGTCCACATCATGAGAGAGTCATGTTTTTAATGATTTATACAGAAGTTAATAACTTTAATAAAAATAAACTAAATCGTAACTTAGTCTGTAATTGTAAAGTTCTAAGGACTAGAAGAGCGAATTTTCCGTTTTCATAATTTTTTTTTTCTCTGTATTAAACTTTAGAAGCAGTCGTTATAAAAAATTATGTTCTATACGTTCGCTTAAAGTGAGGTATTCTAGTAGGCTTAAATTGAGACACAAGCTAAGGGACTGACGCATACACAACCAGATCGAGTGCGGTGTATATCCCCACGAGCCGTTAGGCGAGTGGGGGTAAGCGCACGAGATCTCGTTGTGTATGCGTCAGTCCCTTTAGCAAGTGCCTCAATTTAAGCCTACTAGAATACCTCACTTTACGCACACGTATCGAAAATAACTATTTTATGCAGTGCATCAGCTTTCTACCACCATGTACTACAATCACATTAAAATTTCTACCTCAAGAGCATAAACACCCTGTACATCAAATGCAGTTACATTATTTCAGCTATATTATGTAAACCTTTTTAATTTACACCTTTTTATTATTTATAATGAACGATTGTTAAACTTTTTTTGCTGATTACTTCTACATAAATATTTGAAATCATCAAAATAATAGTATAAAAAACGATGTTGATATATTATATTCAAGGTCAAATTAGTACATCAAGTGCATTTTTTTGAGTGTCATTTATAGATGATCACATCAAATCATCGGACCGCGTTGTTTCGAAGTCTTTTACTCGACTGCGCGACAGCAAATGCAAGGTTATGTTTTTTTATACAGTACTTTGTCTAAGACTATAATATTATCGATACTTCTATTGCGTTCCTCATAAGAACATGACATACTGATGTCGAAAGTTCTGTTATGTTCATCGATTACAAATCCCCATTGCCATTACTGAATGCCAGTTTTTTAGCTGAAGCCGAATTTCAGGTTTTTTCTTATTCGAAGTTGTATAAAGCTAAAAATACTTATTACTTATTATAAGCTGAACATAATATTGCGCTGAAGTTGGGAAGTATTTTTTTTTAAATATATTTTTTGTTTGCAGAGTTGAATGATTCAATTATTCAGTAAATTCAACATTCAAAATTTAACCTTCGGCAAGATTTTGGCCGAAGCTGAATATTTTGCCGAAGGTTCAATTTTTGGCCGAATGTTGCCGAAACTGAAGCTTTGGTCGACTCTACTTGTCTTAGCCAGAGTTATTTCCATAAAACTGAAGCACCTATATTTTGCCATCACTATCTATTTACCCGAAAACGCTGCAAGAATGTGCGATTTATTACAGACGGTTCCATTATAATTTTATATATTAGTATGATTAATATGCAGTGACGTTATCTGTAAACTATTAACTAATTAATAATTAAGTATATAATACCGAGCTTTATTAATTCTATAATCGCCAACATTAACAATCAGAAAATTATTTGAGCATTATCATAAAAAAATGCTATACAGGGTGTTTCAGGAGGAATGGTACATATTTTACAAGCGACTAGGCCCTGCAGTCAGGGTCCAATCTGATTGGTCGAATATCCTATCTTGAGGTCGTTCGACACACACACACACACCTAAACGAACGTAACAACTAACTAGTGAACTCTGTATACTAATATGGATAGTTGATAGCGATTAAAAATGCGTTTTGTATGTGGAGAATGTTCAAACACATATTCTTCAAGACAGGCATTAATGTTCACAATATTAGAATGAAAACGTCAGATAAGGCTTGTAATCTAATTCTTTCGATAAAAGTCGATCAATTTTCTGAGTTTCAAAATAAAACTTAATTAAAATTTATTTTTTCATTCCAATTTCTCAAGAACACTGTTACTGTGTAAATTTTGGACATCCTAATATCTCAAATAATAATATTAAATTAGGTTTTATTTTGAAATGTTAAAAAATTGATCGACTTGTATAGAAAGAATTAGTTTACAAGCCTTACCTGAAGTTTTCATTCTAATTTTGTGAACATTAATGCCTGTGTTGAAGAATATGTGTTTGAACATTCTCCACATACAAAACCCATTTTTTAATCGCTATCAACTATCCATATTAGTATACATAGTTCACTATTTTAGCAATAGTTAGTTAAAGTGTGTACTCAATTTGATAAAAATGCCACACATTTTTACACACGCCGAATACGCTGATATGGTGTTCTGTTAACGGGTTTTGCAATATTGTACCTAATTAAATTGGTTGTATCTCAATAACCATTGAGAAATGTCAACATGTTTATAAAATTAACGATACTATAACATACTAAAATATGGACCATTCTTTTTGAACACACTGTATGTTAATGGGTTCTATTGTAATACTAGGAATACATTAAATATTTAATATTAAACAGTAATTCAATCAAATAGTAGTGATATTTTGATTTCAACAAGTCATTAGATAGGTACAATCAGTTGTTTTATCGTATATTGTTATAATATGAAACATGAAACTCCAGACAACGAGAATGTTCTCTACGAAGAACAATTCTTATGACAATATTCCTTCAAGTTTTTGTAATGAAACTTTATTAGCCTCTTTTTTTTTGTTCGCTTAACGCCTGTCGAGCGTCACGTAACGTTCACGTCCAATCGAAGCGATCGACCCGTTAAGTTGATAACTATTGTACAACTGCATACAAGTGTGATGGTAGTCGACCAGACCAGTACTCATCGAAAAGCAGCTACGTTATGTTCATAACTATATATTGTACGTCTACAATAATATCGTACTAATGTTAACCAGTGTAGCAGCACATCAAATACCCATTGACCGTCGACGATAGAATCTGAATTCTTACGTTCGTCTCCAAACTGATCAGGGTTCAAATTACAAGTCATCGCTATTTTTTCTTTTTAACACGCTTATATTAGTTCCACCTGTATGTATGTATGTAAGTAACGGATTCTTTGAACGCAATTTTCACCCACTTCAAAACTTCAGATTGAACTGAAACTTTGCACAATTATCAAGGACCGATGACAATACAATAATTCAATAAGCAAAAAACTTCAGATTGAACTGAAACTTTGCACACTTATCAAGGACCGATGACAATACAATAATTCAATAAGTTTATCCCATTATCCTGACCAGGATCTCCAGGACTAAAAAGCAAAAATAAATAATAATTTAGAAAAACTAAAAACACGCTTTAATCTGAACTAAAAAGTAAAAAATAATTTTTATTGTAAAAAAGCGTGGGGTGCTTTGTACCATATTTTCATACTTTATAACAACTGATATCGAGCACCCCACGCCTTTTTACAATAAAAATTATTTTTTACTTTTTAGTTCAGTTTACCATTAAAGCGTGTTTTTAGTTTTTTTTAAATTATAGTTTTTATTCTTTATTTTTATAAAGAAATAATTCTGAACGCTTCTTTTTAACACGCTTGCATATGAATCGGGTTTCATCGGAATCGTTCAGAAAAGTCCACTCCGTCGAATCTCGACGGCGTCAGTCTAGTTTAATACAATTTTTAACACTAAAATTGGAAACCCAGTTGTATTTTCAACAGCCCTTAGATTAGAGCCTGAAAAGTAGAAGTTTGTAATCGATAGGGTTATTTTCAAGCTTTTTATTTTCTTTAAAAAAATTTAATTTCAACTTTCGTAAGTTTTCTTAATGACTTTTTAAGTAATAAACCATTAAACAAATATTAAATCCGAAATATTTTTGTTCTAATAATTAGACAGATTTGTTTTTAGCTCAGTTTATTACTAATTTACTGCGGCAGTAAATTTTTATGTCACCTAAAATGAAAATACAAACAATAAAACAACAATTTTTTATTATTGTATATTGTGCCACATAAATTATGATAAATTTAAAGAGCAAGGTTAAATTAATGGTTGTAGATGATCTACGCATTTACACTAAGAGAACAGTGTGGTACAGTGGTTATCATCGCGGTCTCTGGATCAGACTGTCGTGAGTTCGAATTCCGCCTCCGCTCATGGATGTTTTGTGATGTCATTTAGTTTTAAGTGACTTATGTTATTTAATGTAATCATGACGCTAATACCTAAGTTGTCGACGCGTTAAATTTAACTGGATTTGGTAATATAAGCTTTACGCTAGGTTGCACAAAACGATGTCAGGAGATTGAGACAGAGATTGTGGATTACAGACGCTCGACAACTGAGGTCATTAGCGTCTAATTACAACAATTGAAATTAAACATCAATGAGCGGAGGTGGGATTCGAAGCCACGACAGTTTGATCAAAATATTTTCATTATTAAAAAACAATTAAATATTAAAAGCTTACGAGATTCGAAAAAGGGGGTTGACTTTTGTACCCGTCTGCAGACTCGTACTTTACCATATACAGCTGTAATCTTGCTTACTATATTTGATACCTTACATAGTTGTTTTGTTTCACATGTCAACCACTTCCCCTGTTTTCGTTACATCTAATATTTCTAAAATGCCACCCCAGATATGAGACATTAGGTTATTCACGTCAAAATCTTCTTTATATTATACAATACTAACGACCCGTCCCGGCTACGCCCGGGCCCCGGGTGGTATGAAATTATGATTTAATAGCGGTTAGCCACGTAAGCGTACGAAAACAGTTTTTTTTGACAAAACACCGTCAGAGTTCAGCCATTTTGTACAAAATATTTACAAAATATATACACAAACCTTCCTCGTTTATCGATTTTTCTATTAGTGAAAACCGTTTCAAAATCCGTTGCGTGGTCTAGAAGAAGTAAGCGGAGAAACAGACAGAGGCAGACATCGACTTTGTTTTATACTATACTAGCGGTCCTGTCCGGCTTCGCCCGGGTGCTAAGAAAGCCTGGGTGCAATACACTACTCATTCGCTTCGCTCGCTCGCTATATATATAAACCTTTCGTGAAAAATTATCTAACTGATGGTGAAAACCGCATCAAAATCCGTTGCTTGGTTTAGGAATTACATTACTCACTCGCTACGCTCGTTCGCTATATATAAACCTTCAGTGAAAAATTAACTGATGGTGAAAACCGCATCAAAATCCGTTGCGTGGTTTAGGAGGAGTTAGCGGTTATACAGACAGACGCGGAAAGCGACTTCATTTTATACTATGTAGAGATAGAGATTAGAGAAGAGATTTTAGCAAGACTTCACATAATATGTACTACAATTTATCAGTATATAATTATTAAAAAAGAGAACAACTTGTTACTAACCGCTTATATTTTTTGAATTGTAAACAAACTTATCGTTAATATATACGATATATATTCGTTTAAGTATAATATGTATTTCATTTCTTATCGAAATATAGTGAAATGACAAAACAAATTTTAATTGTTATTTGTTAATAATCCAGTTTGATAACGACAATACTATCTATAAATTTTACCTAATTTGTTTGTTGTTATTTTTTGGCCTTTATAGGTAATACATTTTTTTGTACAAGCTTAAATCAAGGAAAATTTTAAATTGATAACTTAATTTATTTATTGTAAATTATAGACGCGTCGACAACTTAGGTCATTAGCGTCTTAATTACATTAAATAACAACTCACTTAAAACTAAATGACATCACAAAACATCCATGAGCGGAGGCGGGATTCGAACCCACGACAGTGGGATCAAAGGCCGCTACGTTAACCGTTACACCACTCTGTCCTGAATTGATAATTTGTGATGTGCTATTTATAAGGCGTCTACTGCAAAAACCAGGATGAAAATCTTAAAAAAAACTTTTTCAAAAAAGTCACTAAAAAGGAGGAAAATAATAAAATTTTGAGATCGGCGCCAATTTCTTTACTAAAACTTTTTATATACTTATCTACTTTAATTTTATTAATTTGGCGCCGACCTCAAAATTTTATTTATTTTCCTCCTTTTTAGTGGCTTTTTTGAAGGAGGTTTTATTTTTTAAAGTTTTTTACTATTTACTTTTTAGTGGCTTTGTAGTTTGCACGTTAATAACCGACTATTGTCTTGATATTTGATTACTAAGCTAAAAAATAAGAAAACCACTGAACCGATTTTAGTAAAATTTATGTGGAACCACCCTGAAGGTATGCCTTATTAAATAAAATAAGAATAACCAAATCGGTTCACAAAATTGCAAGGTGAGGTAACAAACATAAAAAAATACATAATATAAAAAAATCAGTTGAAGTACTGAACCGAGCATAGGATTTCTACGCAATTTTCTATTTTTAGACATAAAACAATCCATATAATTAGAGATCAGTGGTGTCAAGTCATTGCGCACTGTATTTAAATAAATATTAGTTAAAAAAAACTTTTTAGAGACAAGCTTTTATTAAAATGCACTAAAAAGGAAAAATAATTTTTAATAATTTAGGTTCATAATTATAAAAGCGTGGGTCGTGAACTCGATGATATTTTATTCGTCACGACGATTAGTAAAAGAAACTTTTTAGAGACAAGCTTTTATTTAAATGCACTAAAAAGGAAAAAATAATTTTCAATATTTTAGGTTCATAATTATAAAAGCGTGGGTCGTAACTAATAAACTATCATAGAGTTCACGACCCACGCTTTTATAATTATGAACCTAAATTATTAATTTTTTTTCTTTTTTAGTGCATTTAAATAAAAGCTTGTCTCTAAAAAGTTTTTTTTACTAATATTTGTTTTGTTCATTTTAGTCTTTCAAAATTTTAACCCCCTTTTCACACCCGTAGGGGTTGAATTTCGAAAAATCTTTTTTAGTGGATGCTAACATCAGAAAAGGAACCAACTGTTCAAATTTGAAGTTTCTAGTTTCGGCGATTTGGCCTGGGCGTTGATTAGTCAAAAAAACCCTAAATCCCCGTTTGAACCCCTTAGGGGTTGAATTTATTTCTAAAAATGATTTATTCATATATTGTCATCGGGAATACATATATGTGCAAAATTTCAAATCGATTGGATACGTGGAAGTCGTTCAAAATTGACTTGCAAGTTTTGACCTAAACAAACACACAAACTAACTAACTAATAATAACTAACACGCATTGCAAGTTAAATAAAAGCTTGTAAAAAAAACCCTTTCGAATTTCATTTTTTATTATAACTTTTAAAAATCTTTTTATTATTATTTTATAGACGCTGGTTGATCGCTATCAAATAAAAAGATAAAAAATCGTTTTTTTAACTCGCTATGCAAATTTAAGGCGTGGAAATATTGTTAAAGAGTAAAAAACTGTTATAGTTTAGCAAACGACCTTCAGTCTACCAGTTTCATGTAATAACAAAAAACATTTAAAGTGTTCATGTAAATTATTATTACAATTATTGTTTAGTGTACAGTATGGATAATTATTATTATCTACATATATTTTATGGTGTTTGTAATAGTTTTGTATTATTAAAAGAGTAGAGAGAATTTATTTTCACATTCCGCTGTTTGAAGTTACATAATATTTATTGCATTAAAAGTGAAGAATTATGTACTCCAAGGTCTTCTCACGGACTATAACATTACTTGAACCCATTATTCGCATTGTTTCCATGAAAGTTTTGTTTGGTGTTGTTTCCGTCAGTTTATAAAATATATTTGTACTTGTTCAACACTTTTGAGAGACCCTTAAATTAAACATTAAAGATTACACACATTGATGTTATAAAACAATAGTTTTTTTATAACAAACAATATTGCAAAACTATTCAAAAATCTATTTTAAAACTATACAATTTGCACAACGTTGCACTTACAATTAAATGCATCATCAGCCACGCCAAGTTATAATTTCATTTGGTCAAAATAATTACAAGCTGAATTTTTGACATCTAATGTCTCATACTAAGGTGGAATTGTAGAAATATTAGATAAAACGGAAATAGTCATGTGAAACTATGGGTTTCGGACACAGAAAGCTAGATAGTTACGTACCGTGCGGAAAATTACGAGCTTAGTGACAGGTACAAATGCCCAGCCCAGGTTTGAATCCCCAAGGCGTGTAATATTTTTTTTAATTATTTAAAATATGTAGGTATTAGATAACGATTTAAAATATAAAAAAATAAATTTACAATTGTTTTATTTATTATATTTTACGAACATTTGATTTTATAAGATAAATAAAAGTGGATGTATTTATTTCCATGACAACGAATACAATTATTTGTGTGTAACGATATTCACTTCATCTGTCTGTACCCGCGATACAGACATACCCATTTTTAAACGATTCTATTTAGCTTGATCCCGTATATTTGTTTGTTACTATCTTTGTTTCAAATCTTGCAACCACTTTTTCAACTACTTCTACTTAACCGATTCTTATGAAACTTTGCACACACATTGAGTTCCCGTGACAAAATTTCAACTTGGTAACGACAATACAATATTATGATAATTTCAACTTGGTAACGGGGTCTGATGGTGGAATCAGGAGGTGGACAGTTAAAAGGATGAGGAGTTTGCATAATGATACGGGCCTGAAATCAAACTAAAAACTAGAAAATAAAAATAGGTAAAAAAACTTTTCAGTTAAACGGTTTTATTTTAAATCATTAGCTGTACCAAAAACTAGAAAATAATTAGGATACAAACCAAGGTGCACTTTGTGTCGCTGCGTCAGCGCAATAAGTAATAATCTGGGACTTTTAACAGACTAAAATAAAAACGTGGGGCACATAAAAATCTGTTTAACGACAGACGACTGTATAATTATTAAATAAGAACGGCTTGTCTAGAAAAATGTGTTTCCAAGCCCACCAACAGAAATATTTCAAATGCGCCCCACGTTTTTATTTTAGTCTGTTAAAAGTCCCAGATTATTACTTATTCCGCTGACGCAGCGACACAAAGTGCCTCTTGATTTGTGTCCTAATTATTTTCTAGTTTTTGGTACAGCTGATGATTTAAAATAAAACCGTTTAACTTAAAAGTTTTTTTACTTATTTTTTTATACAAAAGACGAGCATTCTCCAAATAAATTTACGTTCAATCTTCTAATTTGTCAATACAAAATTAAGTAAGTAAAAGTGATGCAATCGAACCAATAAAGTAGCATAACAGCAGAGTGGTCATCATCCAGCTCGAACAAGGAAGTTTCATCTTCACAGTAACTGAACTGTGACGAATAAATGACTTGTTTGAAAGTTGTTATATGCTCATTCTTTCTTCTGTATATAATTAGGTATAGCTACATAATATGCAACGATAGTTAACTATAGGTAATAAATACATAACTAGCACGAGTGCTATACTGTATTTTAGTTTAAACACGCTCTTTGCTTAGACTAGTAATTAACAATTATGTTGCTCTTATCAAATTTCACAAATACCAGATGCGTTAAAAAAGACATTATCTATACTAATATTATAAAGCTGAAGAGTTTGTTTGTTTGTTTATTTGGTTGAACGCGCTAATCTCAGGAACTACTAGTTCGAATTGAAAAATTATTTTTGTGTTGGATAGTCCATTTATCGAGGAAGGCTATAGGCTATATAATATCACGTTACGACCAATAGGAGCGGAGCATCAATGAAAAATGTTGCAAAAACGGGAAAAATTATTCCTTTTAAAAGCTTCCGTTGCGAGGTACCTGCAACTTGATAGGGCAGAAAAGACGTAAAAATATTAGATCTGTTAGATCCAAGTGAAATTTATGTGCGGGTATGTCTGTCATTTTGACGTTTTCTAGTATACATGCGAATTGAAGTTGGCGCGACTCAATCGCTCTATCTCTCTCTTAACAACGTTAAAAAACAGTTTCAACCCTGGGGCTGAAATTCTCAGTTTCAATCCGCTAAACAGGTACCGAAAATCGAAGTTTCACGAGAGGCGTTGTAAAAAATATTTTTTAAATGTAAGAATTAAAATTAATATGTAGGTATCAAAATACAGAATATCTGTAGGTTTTTTTACGGTATTATAATTAATCAAGAAATTATTAGTCCTATCCGTAAATAAATTCACATATTAGTGAATAACACAATATATCAGACGATATATTTCTTGATTAATTATAATACCGTAAAAAAACCTATAGATATTCTGTATTTTGATTTAATAAGGCGTCCAGCGGCCAGTCATTAATAAAAATAGCTCTCGCAGTATGTGCTTTCTGCGGTACACTGTGCATATATTAGAGAAATTAAAATTGTCCACTGTTGTCACTGTGGAGTAAATGGAAACTTGCCTGACGCGTAATCGGAATCGGGAGTTTCGGGTTTAAGTCCCGACAGTGGCATTTACATTTTTCTTATATTATAGCCTTCTATTAAATATCATGGCGATAATATGTCGTCTGGTATATTGTGTTATTCACTAATATGTGAATTTATTTACGGATAGGACTAATAATTTCTTGATTAATATGTAGGTACTAGAAAATTTTCTCAAAACTTTTGTTACACACGTTATATGGTCAGTAAACCATGTATGAGCCTTATACGGTTTCGCAGAAGCAAAGCTACCTCCGCACGAGCTCAGGAAACGCATGTCAATGCCGCCTCCCTTTATCTCGGTCCACGTGACACGCTATGACGTAAATAAATTCGATTGCACTATACTTGGTAATGCTGCAATTGCACCACTAACCTTGACTTGGGTTCGACACACCTGTTGGAACCACAGTTTATCTTATCGCTATAATTGGGTTTTTAAGTGAATTTTTTTTTTACTTAAATGGAAGGACCACATACAAGTTTTATAGCAAAACTGTTTTTATTTAATTTTTTTGCTTACTAATTAAAAAGTTATATTTAAATAAAAATTAATTTTTAAACTCAGTTCCGATAACGCGCCGAATAAATCCGAACGCGTGTGACGTCATTATGTTATCTATGATCTTTGTATCCATGGTTAGGTACCAAGTTAAAAATTTATTATTTTTGATAGTATGTGTAATACATATACACAAATACCAACAAATGCAGACACATTTTAACATAACGACGTCACAAACATTCCTGGCGCGTTTTGAAGTCACGTGATATTTTTTAAATTTTTATACATTTTAATTAATTTTTAGTAATTTATCTATAGCTTTAAAAAAATCTTTCTTTTCGATTTTAAATATTATTTATGTTAAATTATTAGAAAAAATTAAAAAAATAATATTTTTTTTTAAACTTAAATACCTAATTACCACTAAGTTCTCCAAACATATGCAATCTCCAAAAACGACATTAAACTTTTTAATTGAATTAAACCTTGTATTAACGCCCGATTTAAAAATTTTATATTTATTAACCACTTAGAGCGGGCCGGTCCGGCTTCGCCTGGGTGCTATGAATTCATGATTTATTAATGCATTACTCAATCGCTTCGCTCGTTCGCTATATACCTACGCGCTTCGCTCACTCGCTGCAGTTATTATAGCCTACGTCCTAATGCACAGTATCACCTATCGAACAATACAAAAATTTGATATATGAGTTCAGTAATTTCTGAGACTACCCCCGATTTTCACTCGGACGAAGCCGGGTCGGCCAGTTATCATAGGCTATGTCCCAAAGCAAAGTATCACATTTACCTATCGAACAATGACAATTTTTTTTGAAATCGGTCTTCTGAGATTACCTTCGATTTTCACCCGGACGAAGCCGGGTCGGCCAGTTATCATAGGCTATGTCCCAAAGCAAAGTATCACATTCACCTATCGAACAGTGACAATTTTTTTGAAATCGGTCATCTGAGATTACCATCGATTTTCACCCGGACGAAGCCGGGTCGGCCAGTTTCAATTATACATCTAAACCTTCCTCGTGAATCAGTCTATCTAATCGTGAAAACCGGAATAAAATCCGTTCAGTAGTGAAAATCGGGCACAGACAGACAGACGCAGCGGAGGAATTTGTTTCATAATTACTTATAAAACAGTCCCCCACCGCGTCTGTCTGTCTTTGCCCGATTTTTGATCATAACTACTGAACGGATACGGAAAGTAGCGTGTGTGCGCTGGACCTTAAAAGTTCAAAACATGTAGTAAAATTTTCGTTTTTACAAATGTTAATAATTAAAATACGTTTTATATAAAGCTATTTTAAAACGCAAGAACTAAAATTATAATTAAAATTAAATACGGTAATTATGACAAGTTATGGACAGCTTGTCATTAATACCATATTTAATTTTAATTATAATTTTAGTGTTTACGTTTTAGAATAAGTTTTTAAATATATTATGTGATATTGAATGAAATCATTTTTGTTCAAAATTTTTGGAGGGAGCTGATGAACATTTTCAATATCTAATTTCTGCATATTATCAAACTTGAACTCTTCTTTAAAACCACCGAGAACTCGGTCTCTTGGAAACCTGTTCAGGATTGAATTTGTTCAAATTTGGGAGATCCATTTTCAAGTTCTTTTATTCGAGTGACAATAAATTGTAATAACTATTGTTTAAACTGATAGAGAACTCTAGGAATTAATCCAGAACTGAAAGAAAAAATATTTTTTTGAAAAGTGAGAGGCCAACTTCATACAACCCACGCAACCGCACACGTAATCTAATACTATCTATAGTCTAAAGTCTCTAAATGACCGTCAAACTGAACGGACGTGCGTTGTCTGTTCTCTGACTGTTACATAAGTGACTAAATAAATTGTGATATTGAATACAAATTTATCTAAATTATAAACGTATTTAATAATTAATTAAATATAGTGAAACCGGGAAAAAATCTGATAAAAGCTTGTGAGATTGTACTTCAATGTAATGCAATCTTCCAGTGACGGCGCATATGCAAACACAATATCAACACAACCTGTAAGGCTAAGTTCCATCGTGAATACTGCACCAAACACAGATACGACAATGTCGCTAACGCCTTCAACTAGTCAACAAATCACTGCACAGGACAAATATACAGAAGTAAGAAGAAACAAGCGTAAAGCTAAAGAATCGCTAGAAAAACCAAATACTAGAAGAGTTGCTGCGCACAACAGAACGATCAGTATAGAAAACCAATTTCAGCCGCTCGCTGACGCAACAGACATCGAGGACGAAACTGAATCTGAAGCCGAAGTTACGGAACCGAAGCCTCCACCTATCTATATTCCGAGTATTCGAAATATGAAATTAATATCGAATATCATTGAGACTGATATAAACAAAACTGAATATGTCTACAAAATTAACAATAACCAGTTAAAGGTGAACGCAACCAACAGCAGAGCGTATTCAGTTATAACAAAAAATCTAAAGAACGCCAATATTGATTTCCACACTTACCAGATGAAAAAAGACAAGCCATACAGAGTCGTTCTTCGCCACGTCCATCACTCAATGGATATCGAAGAGCTTACAGATGAACTCTCCGCAAAAGGACATAGAGTACAAAATATTTGTAATGTATTACATCGCGTAACGAAAGAGCCGTTATCACTGTTCTACATAGATCTTCAGCCAGCAGAAAACAACAAAGAAATATATGATATCGAATTCATTCAAAATGCAAAAGTCAAGTTTGAACCACCCCACAAAAAACGTGAAGTAGTACAGTGTAAGCGCTGCCAAAGATATGGTCACACAAAAGCTTATTGCTGGAGGCCATACAGATGCGTCAAATGCGGGAAGAATCACGAGACAAATTCTTGCAAGAAAACCAGAGAGACACCAGCTAAATGCGCACTTTGTGACGGTGATCACCCAGCTAACTATCGGGGATGTGAGGTATACAAAGAGATCAGGAAACGCAAATTTCCGCCATTAAGAGAAAGGCGTGAAACAACCCAGGAAACCGAGAAAGAAGACAACTTACCTCCATCGACGCCTTCATATACACGCCAGCCAAGATTTTCCTACGCGGATGCGGCAAGAAACCACGAAAAAAATCATTCTGTAGATAACAACATGTCAGACAATCTAAATGAGACTATGAAACTGATGATTACTGAAATGCGTTCATTTATGAAACAGCAGTCAGAACAAATGACCACACTAATGAATTTGCTCTCGACAGTCATCAGTAAACTCAAATAATGGAACACACCATCAAAATCGCAGCATGGAACGCCAACGGATTAGCAAATCATTGTCAAGAACTAAACGCGTTTTTAAATGTAAATAAACTGGACATCATACTTATTTCGGAAACACATTTCACCGAAAGAAGCTACTTAAGAATTCCACGATATACAATTTACGACACAAAACACCCAGACGGAACAGCACATGGAGGCTCAGCAATTTTAGTGAGGAATAATCTTCCCCATTATGAAATGGCGCAATATCAAACGGATAAAATCCAATCAACCGCCATTACAGTCGTAACATGGAATGGACCAGTAACAATTGCATCGATATACTGCCCACCAAGACATACAATCACCAAAGACGAGTACAAAGACTACTTTCAAACTCTGGGACAAAGATTTCTTGCGGGAGGAGACTACAACGCCAAACACACAAACTGGGGATCAAGACTAGTGAACCCAAAAGGGAGAAATCTAAATAAAACATTAAGTGAAAACAACTTAAACTACCTCTCGACCGGCGAGCCCACCTACTGGCCGACCGATAGATACAAAATACCTGATCTTGTAGATTTTTTTGTGACAAAAGGAATAGCCAACAACCACATGATAATAGCCTCTAGCTTAGACTTAAGCTCAGATCATACTCCTATTATTGCGACGATCAGCTCCTCCGTAACAACTAAGCAGAAACTACCAATATTACATAACCACAAAACAAACTGGGACGAATACAGAAATATAATAGAAGAAGAAACTATCCTCAGCATATCGTTAAAAACACCTGAAGAAATAGAAAGGGCAACTGAAAACTTCACAAAACTAATACAGAAAGCCGCATGGTCAGCAACTCCAACACCAAGACCACAAGATAAACAATTCGAAGAGCTTCCTATGCAAATTAAAGAGCTCATAGCTACTAAGAGAAGAATGAGAAGAATCTGGCAAAACACCCGCCAGCCTGTAGACAAGACCAGACTCAACTCAGCTATCAGAGAACTAAAAGAAGCACTCCAAGAACGAAAGAACACCTACTTCAATGAATACATTAAAGACTTAACACCCACTGCAGCCACCGATTACTCGCTGTGGAAGGCCACAAGGCGGCTGAAAAGTCCAAAAACAACTGTTCCGCCAATCAGAAAACCAGATGGAAACTGGGCCCGCAGCCCAAAAGAAAAAGCTGAAATATTTGCTCAACATCTGCAAAATGTTTTCCAGCCATTTCCACCAAGTGCCGATTCCAACACAGCAGACATCACTAACTATCTAAACGAACCCGAACAAGATTCAGCACCAATAAAAGCATTCTCACCAAATGAAATCCTCCGTTGCCTAAAAAATGAGCTCATCGAAAATAAAGCCCCTGGCTTTGATCTAGTGACAGTTCGGACATTGAAAGAATTACCAAAAAAGGGAATAATGATGCTCAATGTTATCTTCAATTCCATACTTAGAACCGGCCACTTCCCTGCTCAGTGGAAAGTTGCTCAAATCGTGGTTATTCCAAAACCTGGTAAAGACCCTAAAGAACCTACCTCATACAGACCAATAAGTCTACTGCCAGTAATATCTAAATTATTGAAAAAATGTTACTTAAGCGTATCAAACCAATCTTGATAGAAAATAATATAATTCCAGACCACCAGTTTGGCTTCAGAAACCACCACGCCACGATTGAACAAGTTCATAGAGTAACCAATGTCATCAGGAATAGCCTTGAAAACAAGGATTACTGCTCGGCTGCATTCCTCGATGTAAGCCAAGCATTCGATAAAGTTTGGCATGATGGCCTTCTCTTCAAACTTAAAAACAATATGCCATCTAGAATATATAAAATCTTAAGATCATACCTATCCGACAGACATTTCCAAATCAAGTTTCAAGGCGAATTCACCAAACTATTCCCAATAAAATCAGGAGTTCCACAAGGAAGTGTCCTAGGCCCAATGTTATACACGTTGTTTACAGCTGACATGCCAACAAACGACATAACAACAACAGCGACATTCGCGGATGATACCGCCATATTAGCTGTAGACCCCGATCCTGAAACCGCCACAGAACAACTTCAAGAAAGATTAGATCAGGTTCACGAATGGTGTCAGAAGTGGAGAATACAACTAAATCCAACCAAGTCCACGCATATAACATTCACGTTAAATAGACAAACATGCCCTGCAGTCAAATTAAATGACACCGAATTACCCCAAACCGACGAAGCAAAGTACCTCGGAATGCATCTCGATCGACGTCTAACATGGCGAAATCATATCTTGGCCAAAAGAAAGCAACTGGTCATGAAAAGGAAGAGAATGTGGTGGCTTATCGGGAGGAAATCCCAATTAACAATCGAAAACAAGTTGCTGCTCTACAAAGTGATGCTGAAACCGGTATGGACCTACGGAATGCAGTTATGGGGCACAGCCAGCAAGTCAAGCATTGCAGCAATACAACGGTTCCAGTCAACCACACTGCGCATGATAGTAGATGCACCATGGTACGTCACTAATGACACTCTCCACCGCGACCTAATGACGCCAACTGTCAAAGAAGAAATTCGACGCTACAGTACCAGATACCAAGAAAGACTGCAGAATCACCCCAACCAGCTTGCTATAAACTTATTAGACAATAGCACAACAATATCCAGGCTGAAAAGACACCATGTGCTCGACTTAGCAGACATAGTTTAAAGTGAAGTATTTGAGTGCCGCCATTGGGTGACATCTCACTCTTGCCACTAGTCCATCATCTTATTAGTTTATAGTCTGGGTAGACTGATCACTAACAGGACGCAATTAAACAAAAAAAAAAAAAAAAAAAAATCTATAGTCTAAGATTTTTTCACACCATTGCATTGACAAACCAAATAGAACTTACAAGGGGATACTTTCTATGTATTAAATTAAAGTTTACATGTCTAAGCGGATCAGTGAATTACATCATATTATATAGGTAGGTATAGGTACAAGGTATCTAGAGTTCATTAATTCAATTATTACAAAATATTACGCCATTGCCCTCTCTGGACAGGTAAACCTCAAAATAATTAAAACTGCTTTACTGTCATCAGATTATTCTACATTTCTTAATCAAAACCATACCTTTAAGTACATTTCAAATTCATATTTACTTTAGGAGAATTCAGTTATCCTAATGTAAAAGATTAAAAATATAAATTTGAAAGAATAGATATATATTTATTTGTTAAATTCTTTGATATCCAACGTTTCAACATTCTACACTAATGTTGAAGAACTCTATGATATAGAGAAATGGTGATCCGTAGATGATGTAGAAATTAGGAAGAGAAAAACTCAGTTATAAAAATAAACACGATTTTGATTTCAACAACCCCAATATATTAGTACATGAAAACAGTTATTCCAAACGTTTATTTTTAGAAATGGTTTTCATAAAAAAATTTAAAACTAGTGTCAATAAAAGGACAGATATTGAAGGCTTGTCCTCTATATATAGCAACTTAATTGATAAAATGTAAACTAATTTTCGCACAAGTTTAAACTTATCAATGTCTGATCATTCAGTATTTCTCTTAATAAAAATATTTTTCAGTTAGAATAACCGATCATTGGAAAGAAGTCCAATTTAAGAATTTTATCAAGTGACTGTTTTATATCTTTTTTAAAAAAATCACAAAAAATTCATGATGTTTAATTATAAATTAACAGTGTACAAATATACTGATTTTTTGACAGCATTGGTAAGTTTTTTCGCTTACTTTGTTTAATGTGAAATTCATACATTTTTAAACAGATTATAAATCAAACTTAATTTTGGATGCTCTGAGGATGGTGCAATGAGCACCGAAACGTAAGCTTATAAATGCAAATTTAAACATCAGTATTGCAAATTTTATTTGATCCTTTTGCCACTGAGTTTTTCTCTTTCTAATTTCTACATTCAACACCAGCTGTGCTTTCTCCAAAACCTTAAAAATTAGCAAATAACATCCTGAAGCTACAATTAGTGTTGAAATATTGGCCATTAAAGAATTTAGCAAATAAATATTGATTCTTTTTTCTTGCATTCTGGTCTCCTTAAATAAATAAAAGGTGTTTTAAAAATGATTAATATTTTTAAAAATCCTTTTTAAAAAAAGGGTACGTGCCTCACCCACATAAGCGCATAATCGAACTTATACTCCATACCTTTACATTTTTGCTTTTTCGTTCTGAGCATTTTTAAAATTAATAAATAATTATTATTAATAAAATCTATTGATATCGTAACATCTATAGATAATTAGTATCCAAAGCCTGATTACAATATTACACTATGTCGAAACGTAAAAAAAAATGATTTATAAAGTTACAAAAACTATAAGAAAACGATTAATTCTTCCTGGAATGAGATCTAGCTAGATCGATTTTTTGCCCCCAAAACCTCTTTTCAGTATAGGTAAATTTCATCCAAATCGTTAGAGCCGTTTTATTCCTGTCAAAGTTACATTAATTTTTGAGTTGGTAATTTTTGAGTCGAGGTCATTCCAATCCACTACCTTCGCTAAAGACGTATAACTTGAAAAATTACTTTTTTCAATTTTTATCTGCTGAATCATAAACAATAGTTGTTTCAATTTTTTTTATAAAATAAGCAACTAAATGCTAGGCAGTTTATTGTTACTTAGACAGTATATTTCCAAAGTATATTGTGTAATTTATATTACACATTATAATGCAATGAACTCTAGTTTTGTCAATTAATCGCTTATCATAAAATTATAATTGATGAGCGGAGGCCAGCTGTATATTCAAATAATTGTCATTATCAGTGTTGGCGCTAATCACTGACCCATTGATAAACTTATAAATTTTATAAATAATTACGTTAATTAAACAGCAAAAGTGTAAAGGTAACGTAATTTCTTTTTTTAGATAAATGGTCAGGTAAACAAATAATAATATAGAGAAATTTTTTTTTAAACAAGTAATAGAATAGTTATTTTTGATACGTGTGCGTGACTATCGATCGATGTGTTCCTATATATAGTATCGCGCATACGAAGTCCACATCATGAGAGAGTAATAATTTTAATGATTTATACAGAAGTTAATAACTTTAATAAAAATAAACTAAATCGTAACTTAGTCTGTAATTGTAAAGTTCTAAGGACTAGAAGAGCGAATTTTCCGTTTTCATAATTTTTTTTTCTCTCTATTAAACTTTAGAAACAGTCGTTATAAAAAATTATGTACAATGCGTCCGCTTAAAGTGAGATATCTAGTAGGCTTAAATTGAGACACGAGCTAAGGGACTGACGCATATATAACGAGATCTCGTGCGCTTACCCCCTTATTTATTGTGGATTATAGACGCGTCGACAACTTAGGTCATTAGCGTCTTAAATACAACAAATATACATATACCACTTAAAACTAAATAACATCACAAAACATCCATGAGCAGAGGTGGGACTCGAACCCACGACAGTCTGATTCAGAGGCCGCGACGCTACCAACTGAGCCATACTGTCCTCGCGCTTACCCCCACTCGCCTAACGGCTCGTGGGGGTATACAGCGCACTCGATCTGGTTGTGTATGCGTCAGTCCCTTTAGCGAGAGCCTCAATTTAAGCCTACTAGATATCTCACTTTAATCGGACGTATCGAACATAATTTTTTATAACGACTGCTTCTAAAGTTTAATAGAAAGAAAAAAAAAATATGAAAACGGAAAATTCGCTCTTCTAGTCCTTAGAACTTTACAATTATATTAACTTCTGTATAAATCATTAAAATTATGACTCTCTCATGATGTGGACTTCGTATGCGCGATACTATATATAGGAACACATCGATCGATAGTCAGTAACTGCTTGTATTGTACAAAGTGCGGAAATTTCGAATTTATAAGATGTAAAGATTGTACTTTTACGCACTGTGACGGTACTTGGGCTTGAGAATAGCCGAGAGTGTAGCGGCGCTGTTGTTTACATGGCGTTGCTATGGTTCCTCTATTACAAGTCCCCAGTTCTCGGGTTCTAGCCCGAGAGCTGGTAAAAGTGTCAATTGGATTTTCAATTTATTATTAAAAAATAAATAATAATAATGAATTGAAAATATGAATTGGTGCTAGGCCCAAATAACCTTAGCTGTTGGTGGTCTTTAAAATACAATTCAATACAATTCGTGACGGTACTTTTACGCACGTTTTGGACTTTCACGCACGGTGACTAAAATACGCCTCTTTACGCCCGCCTCACTGTGCTCGAATATTGAAATTTAGAAGCAGGAGTTATAAAAAGTATACTTTAGTCCCAGAGCCGACCGGTATAAAGTAATAAGATGAGTGTCATATCAGATGAAAGAGCGTCAAAATCCTTACATAATAGTATATTGTGTAACAAGTGTGCTAAATACATATTTATGCGCCAGGTCAGATGTTTCCAGCATGAGTAGTAGGCGAACGCTCACGAGCCTTGGCGAGTGAGCATCGCGAGCGAGTGTTGAAAACATCGCGCCTGACGCATGAAGATTTAGCACACGCGTTGCACACTATACTTTTTCAACACATGCATGGTTTTAGACTTTAATTGAATAATTTAATGTCACTGACAGAAGTACATGTCATAATAAAAACATTAGGCTCGATACAACATTTATTTACTTTGTTACCATATAGTAACCATATTTCATTTATAACACCGAAAAGAGGTAGTCGCGGACTTATAAAGTTTACACTTGAGTTTTTCAGTGTAAGTTCACAAAAAGTCAGTAGCTTAGCGACAAATTTAGTTTTTAATAGGTAAATATAAATGTCAAAAATTAAAAGAAATAATTGTCGTTTAAATGCCTTGAAATTATTAAAACGATGAACAAAAAAGAAGAATTATTGCAAGATTGGAGGAAGGAATTTGCTAGTATCAAATATTATCAAAATATCTTTTTATGTTTTAATTCAATAATATTGAGTAATTTGTATTGTATAATAAACAACTGAGGTGTTTTGATAATAATTTTTTATTGAATTTTTAGGATGTAACCTTAGTAATTAATACATTACTTTCAAAAGCTAAATTACAATATGGAAAAATTAAAAAAACCGGTAACTAGATGATACAGGTGTAAACTTTTTTAAGTTCGCGACTGTACATAATTTCATTAGATAACGGGTTTTTCAAATGTTTTTCAATATATCATCGAAAAGCGCTCCATAATGGATCATGACGTCACTAGTCAATAAACGACTATTTAAGGTTCTCAAAACAGATACTAAAAAACACTAAAAGCATGCATGTGTTGAATAAAAAATATAATTTGCCAAAAAACAAAATCAAACAACACTTCAAAATCAATGATTTGTAAACAATATTTATAAAGTTAAATCAGAAATAAAAATAGATTGCGAATAAACAATTTGTTTATTAATGTTTTCCATGCATTCAGAAATATTTCACAAATACAACTTCAGTTTTGCAATTGACATTATACTGTGACGAATATCAGTAGAGGTGGAAGGGAGAGTCATCGAAGGTTCCCGACGCAGCCGGATAAGGGTGGTGTGAAGGGGAGACAGTACACGGTAGGGACTGTACCGCAGTCCGCAAGCAAGCCATGGCGGACATAATATAATGTTACTGTGACCAAATATCTGGATAATTATATAAAAAACTTTATAACAAAAAAAAACCTCCTTCAAAAAGGCACTAAAAAGAGGAAAATAATGAAATTTTGAGGTCTGTTAAAATATGAAGTTGGTTAAAATGAAGATATTAATCACTATACTATACTTTTTAATCGACTTCATATTTTAATTGCCACAGACCTCAAAATTTCATTATTTTCCTCTTTTTAGTGACTTTTTGAAGGTTTTTTTTTGTTAAAATAGTATATTGTGTGACTAGTATGCTAAATACATCTTTATGCGTCAGGCGCGATGTTTTCAGCACGAGTAGTAGGAGAGCGCTCACGAGCCTTGGCGAGTGAGCATCGCGAACCGAATACGAGTGCTGAAAACATCGCGCCTGACGCATAAATATTTAGCATACGTGTTGCACACTATACTTTATATAACACATGCACGCTTTTAGACTTTAATTGAATAATTTTATGTCACTGACAGAAGTACATCTCATAATAAAAACATTGGGCTCGATACAATATTTAATCACTTCGTTACCATATTAACCATATTTCATTTATAACACCGAAAAGAGGTACAAAATGTTCATTAGATAACGGGTTTTTCAAATGTTTTTCCATTATTCATCGAAAAGCGTTTCATAATGGATCATGACGTCACTTGTCAATAAACGGCCATTTAAAGTCCGCAAAACTGATACGAAAAAACACTAAAAGCGTGCATGTGTTATATAAAGTTTTTTATTTTTTACTTTTTAGTGTCAAAAAGTAACATTTACCTTAAAAAAAATCACACGCCGTTACTTACTTTTATTAAAATCAGCCGAACTACTGAACCGATTTTGATGAAATTTCTATGGGACCAATCTGAAAGTATATCCTTTCAAATAAAAAAAACTTTTTCAAAATCGGTTCATAAACGACGAAGTTATCCGCGAACACACATAAAACATAAAAAATATATACGGTCGATCATTGAGAAACCTCCTTTTTTTGAAGTCGGTTAAAAATATATTAAAATAATTGAAATTAGTAGATGCTTTATTTTAAGAACCTGTAGCGTTCTAACAATACATAAAAGTGATTCTGTTTATCTGCGGTTTAACTTAAAAAGTCTTTGCCTTTACAGATGAGTTCGTCGTGAATTTATATTTAAATGTATTTTTGCCATACCCACTATAAAATAGCTTAGCATGCGTGTATGTTTGCATGGAAAGAGTCACTTAACAGGCAGGTGTGTTGGAAATGTTTTCAAAACAAAATAGTGTAGAAAATAGTTTCCATAGTGATTTATGTTTATTCGCTCTGATCCGCTCGCTATTACCTACTCACGGCCTGCTATAAATGTGAAGTTGGCGACGCAAATTAACTGTCAAATTTTTTTGAAAGTACTGAAAATGAAGTGAAAAATAGCTATTTTAAAGTGGGTATGGCAAAAAATATCATATACATCCCTGCCTTTGCTGTTACTCATTCGAGTAAAAATGGTTTTTGCTTAAAAAGTCATTGACTTTACAAATGAAGTTCCCCATGAATTTATATATAGCTCATTTAAATAAATTAATATATTATCATGCTGATAAAATCAATTAATAGAGCGAACGAGCTTTACTTCGTACTATTGAAAACGTAAATAAACAGATAACGGTTAATCAGTTGGAAATTTTACTCGATCTGAATTCAAAATTGATAATTTTTGAGTAATTTATGGCCTCTTTTGTACTATTAATTAATTTATACGAGATTTTGATAATTGGACCGAGAGCTAGAGACAATTTTTTGGTGTTATTTATTCAAGTCCTTATTTTTGTTAAGATGTTGAGGAAGGCATATTAAAGTGCCCTGAGTAAGCGATTTTGCTAGATAGCTGTATGGGAGGGATGCAGACCGCCCCCAACATGTAACAAAAAAAATGGTCACAATTATTATTGCTTTAAGACTGAAATTGTTTGTATAGCTTGTCGGTGAACCCAATAATGCCATTATAATATTTGCAGGTCGATTGGTCGGTTTTAAAAGGGTGGCAGATCATCCTAAACGTGTCATATGTAGTCGACGAAATTTATATTATTAGTTCAAGGTTCAAATTTTAATATGTTGTTACGGCTACATTTTAATTTGCAGAACAAAATGTCGGTATTAACCCCCTTAGAAGGAAACTTGCTCGCCTAGGTGTTTATATCGTTCTGCAAGGCGGTTAATACCGACATTTTGTTCTGCAAATTGAAATATATTCTTATAAAACAGTCTCCGTAACAACATATTAAAATTTGAACCTTGAACTAATAATACAAATTTCGTCGGGTACATGACACGTTTAGGGTGATCTGCCACCCCTTAAATACTGACCAATCGATCTGCAAATATTATAATGGCATTATTGGGTCACCGACAAGCTATACAAACAATTTCAGCCTTGAAGCAATAATAATTGTGACCGTTTTTATTGTTACATGTTGGGGGCAGCCTGCATCCCTCCCATACCGCTATCTAGCAAAATCCCTTACTCATGGCACTTTAATATGCCTCCCTCAACATCTTCACAAAAATAAGGCCTTGAATAAAAAACACTAAAAAATTGTCACTAGCTCTCGGTCTATTAGACTAGGCGTGCATGAATGATAAATTTATCGGCCGATGGAACTTTCGGATAAAAAGACAACGGTGTTATATGAAAAAGCGCGCCTGAACCGACAAAATATCGGCCGATTTCATGGTCGCTTTTTGACGTAACACCGTTGTCATATTACTAACCAATAATTCGATCGGCTAAATGATTTGCTCTCGATGATACAAAGAATGGTCGTCTCTGAGCATCACGTATCAGCCATGCAATAAAGCAAGATAGCAATACGGTCGTCATGAGATATATAGCTTTAATGTGATGAGAGAGTGGAATATAATCAACTGTGATTGGCTGATCAATAGTTCGCGTCAGTTACGTAGCGGCACTATTTCTATGTTTAAAATTACATATGATCTCAGTTATCGAGCGTCAATAATGTATAGTCGGGCCGCTTAACAGATGGAGTGATAATGTGAAAAGTACATGAATAACTTGCTCCGCAGGCATGGCCTTCGCATATAGTTTCGTTCCCGAATGTTCAAGCAACCAATCAAGTACTTTGCACGCGGTGATCACGCAGTGATCATGCGTTTTCATTGCTTCATCTGTTAGGCGGCCCGACTATATAATCTCTCTGTCTCTAAAATTACATAGAAAAGTACACACTTTTGAGATGTTTCTTGTGCGGAATAAGCTTTCGAGAAATTCTCAGAAAATTTATAATGCAGATTCTAACCGTCAAAAGAAAAAATGTATGACAACTCCAAACTTGGACTTTTTTACATTTACTTGCACTTTTTTATATTTTCCAAAGTTTTCCGGCTTAATTGTGGAACGCTCTATACAGGGTGTACCACAAAAAACCGAACATAGGGAAAACTCCATTGTACAAATGAGTTAGGATCAGTGATTGCTGCGCCCTTTTTCATGCTTAAAACCATGATAATTAATTTAGTTGAGTTAGCTAGGTGTATTCTATCTTTGCCACGATACCCATTTTGTTTATGTCTTCCCTGTTGCACTCATTTATTTTCTATGTTCTCAATCCTGTGATACAGCCTGTATATAAAAATATTACAGGCAAATAATCAATAATCTGGTGTTCTATTTACATAAAAAACATTATTTATTTATGCATATTATTATAGATTATAGAAACTAATTATTGAGATAAAAGTATGGATATTGTTTTCTCTCACTTGAATACACTTAACACGTTTTGTGTCACTTTGCGAAGTTGTGGAAATTAACTGACATGCGGAACTTCTGTCAAGTATATTGTTAGTTTACATTTAACATCGACATTAACCTTTAGACTAATATTTATTCTATATTAAAAACCAGGATTATAGCAGCCGTGAAAAACGACGAATGCAAATATTTACAGTCTACTTTTTTTCTAGATAAGATCACAAAAAAAATTTTAAAGAATCAATTCGCTTCACTAATTTTTTTTTCCAAGATCTGGCGAATCAAAGTTTGATTTAAAATCGTACGAAAATCACCGGAAAATGCTATTTTTTGTTCGTTTTTTGTGCTATGGGCTTTCCTCGTTAAAAAAAGTTACGAAGACGAAATACGAAAAAAATCATTCTTGGTAATTTTCGAGAAATTTTAGGTGACACTTTGACTCACCAAATCGTGGAAAAGCATAGCTCGTTGATTTTTATATATTCTTTGTAATTTTATAGAGAATAAAAAAGTACCTAACCTTATGATATATTGTTGGATTTCACGATAGGGTTGCAAAATGTGAAAAATCGTACCAATTTGACGTTTTCCCCAGTCGCAGACTTTCCAGGGGCGCTAGAGCGTCACGGGCCCCCGGAGTTGGAGAAGGCCCGAGCCCTCCCATTTCCCAATCCCAACAAATTATACTCAAGTTTCTCCCTCGGACTCGTATAAATGTTAGCGTTCCTAAAAAATATAAGCAGTCCGCACCTGGTTTTCCCAGTGCCTTCTGCTCGAAATTCAAGGTCACAAAATATAATGCTTCAAGTTCAAGCCGAAATGAGCTTATTTATCCAATAATTGGCACATTTTTAAATCGACTGTATAGGCCTGGGGACTGGCCTATATCCATTCTTAAAAATTATAGTACTGATATTTTTTAAACAGTTTGTACAGAAATATAATTTTAAAAAGTACGAGTGGAATTTATAATAATTTAACGCAGACAATTAGAAATAGATGTCAAGGTTATTCATTGGCATCTTATTGAAGAGAGCTAAAAGAGAGACGAAGCAAGTGATCTTTAAGGTGCAAATAGTAAATGCTAATACACCATAATACCAGTATAGAAGCAGATCCGCCGCTAGCCGTCTACGCGTCCAAGTGCAATTTTAAAACAACTGAAAAAAAATGTTCGAATAGTATGTCAAATGATTAGTTATGATGTATAATCACAGAAGAATTTTAAGTTGAACATATCATCATCCCTCATCTCATGTAAAGACGTAACTGACAAAAATTGAAAAAGTGAGATACGCCACCGAACAATTACGGCCCTTAAACCTGACTTTCTTCTCACGAAGTGGCGTAACTTGTAAATGGAAGATACGTCTTTGCGTAAGGTGAGGGATTGATCATATCGTCCTTCATGATCATTGATCATGGTTTTAGAAATACAGACGGTCCAAGTGATCATCCTCCAATCTCAATTCAACAAGTATGACTCTTAGATTTTTACTGCACTAATGTTCATCCTGAACAAACGTCTCTGATAGTAAGTAGGTACAGATTTTAGGGTCGCTGATCATTTTTAAGCTTATTGTGAGCAAACATAACACCATATAATTTATATATCGGTATAGATTTTTTTGGATGGATCAAATGCAAAATGAAGATTTATAGTGCAGTAAACATCTAATAATCATACTGAAGGAATCATAATGAAGGAATCACTTTGACCTCTTAATTTCTAAAACCAATCATACTCTCAACTATAATCTTTTCCATCAAAACTAATCATTTGACACATAATTCGGTTCTAAATTTAAGGGTCCGAAAATAAGCAGTCGTTCTTTATCATCAATAAAGGGTCGATGTTGATATGATTTGTTTCCCCCCCCCCCTAACTGTGCCACCCTCCTGACTATTCCGTCCTCGTGCCTTGCAAGCACGCTTACGGCAGCCCTGCTAACAAGGTACCTTCCTACCACACACTAAGTCGAATAAAATTAATTCATCATCGTAATTTTAAATCTAAATAAACGATGAGGGGAAACTAAAAGAAAATTGGTAACGTAAATGGAATTTAAATCTAAAGTAAATCGGAATGATAATTTGGGGGTTTCTTCATTTGACCTCTAGACGGGTGTTTTATGGTTTTATATATTTACTGAATTTTGGAACATTCGATATAATATTACATGCAAATGTATAATGTATATATATAATAAAGTTATTTTATTGATGACTGTTGTATATTAAAATTATTCGTTGACATTTCACTTTTCAATTAATATGTTCAAACATTCCTATTTACCGTATAGATTGTCGATAATTGCATTTTGTTAAATTATTTCGCAAGTGAAAATCACTTCTATAAGCTATGTACATAAATATATTAGAGTGCGTACAACCGTAATATAAGTGAAAATATAGGCAGATAGTGAATGTCGTCCCATAATGCAATACTCTTAGATCATATCATTATAATAATATGCATTTCCTTCTTAGAACAATGAAGATGAGCACAATGTAGATGGCAGCAGGCATACAGTGTGTTCACAGACTCATCCTCAACATGGGGATCTCCGTTGTTACGGGAGATAGAGATTTGGTTAAATGAGACAAAATGTGCAGAATCTCCAGTACTACCCTGCGTAGTCAAACTTTCCATATTTTGCTTGGTTCGCGACCGACAGTTAAAAAACGAGATTTACCCATTTTCGATTTTTGTTTATAACCCGCTTATTAAGTAAGTTAGAAAAAAAATATTTTCTATTTCTTAAGGCCCTTTTTTATGAAGATTTCATATTTTTATTTACTTTTATAGTTTTAGAGATACTTGTATTAACTTTGTTTTTTAAATACACGTCAAAGATGGCCATGACACCATTCGAAAGAGATTTTTTTTCTCTTTAATTTGATATGAGGGTTGATGGATTTATTTTCAAAAATAACAGAGTTATACGTAAAACACTGATTTTTAATAGTAGGCTATGCTAAATTAATTGATAAAATAACAGCAGGGCCGGCGCATCAAAATATTCCGCCTAAGGCGAATACAACTTTTGCCGCCCCCCCCCACATATTAAAAAATTTAATAAACCGATGATATATTTTATTTACTTAACAAATAACATGCGACATCTTTTATCTAGTAGTAGAAGGTAGAACTAAGAATCGGTGAAAACTCGAACAATATAATCATTTTTAAAAAGTAGAATACCGCACGAAAAATTCGCTGCTACAAAAATATGCCGCCCTAAAAATATGGCCGACCAGGCGCACGTGCCGCCGGCCCTGAATAACAAAAGGCTTAGCAAACAGTTGAAATTCGCGTTGGCTTAGTAAACGGCTGTTTTGTTTTAGCTGTCAAAGTGTAGTTTGTTGCTAATTTGTCAGTTTACTAAGTGATTTACTAAATTTACTGCCCAGAGACCACGGCCCAAACTTGACCGCGGTCAAGTTTGGGCAGTGCCCATCTCCACTGCACAGCATCTAATAAAATAACAGCTCTAAAAGGGCATGGAATTTTTTATTATGCAGAACCAAATATAGGTACATGAGTGGACCATCGAACTTTTATATGTAAGATCACACTTTCGTAATGTCCTGCTTCCCTAATTATTTTAGGCAAAAAAACCATCAAATAAAAGTTTTAGAGCATAAAATTTTGCATCTAAATCAATAAACAAAATTAAATGTGCATGCTTTGTAACAGCAGAAATTAGATACCTACGAAATTGTTGAAAATTACCTGAGAAAGAGCTAGTGATAATAATAGAACTTTTTATAAAATTGTTACCTACTAAATAAACTACTAAACGCACTTTAAAAATTTTAAATAATAATTGAACTAGACTTCTTGGGCTTTCAAAAGATAACTCAAACATCGTTTTATCTTTTTAACTTCCCACTGAAAGTTATTGTAATGGGTCCGAAAATCGAAATCAAAATGTATAACAAATTTTTGTTTCAAGGTCACTACACTATTTTTAGAAAGATGTCTGTGTGTGTGTATGTGCGTGTGTGTGTACGTACGTACGTATGTGTCCATTTTTTTCTAAGACGAAATCTCGAGAATGAAAAGATATCGACTACGTTAGGGTGCCAATCGACGCGTATTAAGGTAAATATGATCTGAAAGAAATTTTTCAAAATCGGTTCAGCTGTTCTTTTTTCTTAACCAAATAGATTCCAAAAAAGTAGATTTTACACAATATCTTGCGAATAAAAAATTATATCGACTTCGTAAGGGTGTCAATCGAGGCGTGTTAACGTCATTTTGATTCGACATAAATTTTATAAAAATCGGTTCAGCCGTTTTTTGTTTTTTTTTAATTATTGTTAAAAATAAATAATAATTATAGTACGGGAGGCAGCGTTGCAAATGAATAAATTATTTCATACCGGCTGATAATTATACCAACGTTTGTTCTCGTCCACCTGATGAGACATCCAACCGTCAGCTGCGCTAGTAGCGGTGGGTGTGGTAGTTAGAGGGTGTCAAAGTCGCTAAAAAATTAGATTTTAAAATTTTTTCCAAATTATTTCATACCGCACCAAATTTGGTATGGTGATTCTTTATATAATAAACAATAAGAAAATAACTGTCAGCTGCGTAGACAGTGGGTGTAAAGACGTCAGTTTCGCCATAGAACATACCGTGTCCAGATAATTTGAACGCCATTGAACAGAAACGTCAAGGTGTGTTCGTTTTGAAATATAGATGTCGCCGATAATAAGCATTTGTTCTCCAAAGAAACAAACCCACGGTGCAAGGAGTATTTGCACCTGATTTGCACTTATCATAAACGTGTAGTTGTTTTGTCGAGGTTAAAAATTATTTATTTAATAATTTCAAATATAATAACTTGCGACAAATACGTTTCTAAATAAAGTTTAATTTAAATACAAAGTTTTTGTATTCAAAAAAATATTTGTTTGTTGTTTATTTAAAATTTTTATAGGGACGATTTTTGCTTTTGCTGTTATTCGTTTTTGTCGTCGTTACGCGTAAAACAACACAAACAAATTAGTTCTAAACATATATTCTACATGGAAATTATGCGTTTTGAAAGCAGAATTGAAGAGAAGATGTGCGTCTGTCATTGGAAAGGGTTTGTTTCTTTGGAGAACAAATGCTTATTATCAACGACATCTATATTTCAAAATGAACACACCGTGACATTTACTGTTCAATGACGTTTAAATCATCTAAACACGATATGTTCTATGGCGAAACTGACTTCTTTACCCCCACTGTCTACGCAGCTGACAGTTATTTTCTTATTGTTTATTATATAAAGAATCACCGTACCAAGTTTGGTGCGGTATGAAATAATTTGGAAATAATTTTAAAATCTAATTTTTTTAGCAACTTCGACACCCTCTAGCTACTACACCCACCGCCGGTGCGACGACTGACGCTCACTTTGGTTGCTGTTGATACTTAAACAATTACTAGAAATATGAATTGGTCGGTATGAAATCACTACCTAAAATGCAATGCTGCCTCCCGTACTATTATGTTTTAATGATTAAAATGATTACTTTTCTGTGTAATATCTAATTTAATTATTATTATTAAATATTTATCAAACTGGGAAGTTCGTCGTGTGGACCTCAAGGGTCGCATTTTAGTCCTAATAAACGACCCACCTCACGGCTTGTTTGTCCTGTCATTGATCACGCGACACTATAGTGAATATGAATCGTTCGTATTCGATTGATTGTCAATTGTTAATAATGCGTTAATACCTAAAAGTACACAATAGTCCATAGATAAATAATTGTTATTTTTTGTAGTTGAAAATAACAAAAGTATATATCTGTTATATTATCTGAATTTCTTTTATTAGCTTTCAAGGTCATTAACACAACTCTGCAATGAAATTGTTGCCAGCTATTATTTGTATTTCAATTAATTGTACATATTTTTTTATTAGACTGTAGCTATTTATTTTACTTTTATTTGCAGATAATTCTTCTTGTTTTACTATTGGCACAAAAAATCATGCATTGGCAATTGTTTATACACATCATTGTTTGTAAGAATTATTTATAAATATTTTTTTTAAATAAGAACTTGAAAAGCAATGTAAGGTCTAATGTCTTATACACGGTGCTGAATTGCTTTGCGGGTAATAGGGATATTTAACCCGCAAAATCAAACTTTTGCGATTTCCTGCTTCCCAAATTATTCTAGGAAAAATATCTTCGAATAAAAGTTTTAGTACATAAAATTCTGCATCTAAATCATTAAACAAAATTTATTTTGCATGCTTTGTAACGGCAGAAATTTGATATGAAAATGTCAAAATTACCTCAAAAACAGATAGCAATAGCCATGGAACTTGAACAGAATGATTAGAAATTATTCTAACAGCTAAAACGTGATCATTTTGTTCAAGTTCCATGGCTATCGCTATCTGTTTTTGAGGTAATTTTGACATTTTCATACTGCCGTCACAAAGCAAGCAAAATTAATTTTCAAATTATAACGAGAAATCTATATACGGTTTTTAATATAAACATAAGAAATACAATCAATATGATTAAACACCTATACCGTAACTAAATTCACTATATTAGTGAAATTAACATAAGAATATCAGACGAATTATCGCCATGATATTTATATAGAAGGCTATATAGGAAAAATGTAAATGCACCGCCGGGAATCGAACCCAGAACTCCCAATTTCGCGTCGGGTAAGTTTCCAGTTACTACACAGTGCCCAACAGTGTACATTTAATCCTTCCTATATATGCAACGATGACCACAGATCCATTAACTGCGAGAGCTATTATTTTATAACAACATTACGAATGAATGCTGGCTTTCTCATGGCCCGGACGCGCCTTATAAATCAAATTATAACGATAAATCTATATACGGTTTTTAATATAAACATAAGAAATACAATCAATATGATTAAACACCTATACCGTAACTAAATTCACTATATTAGTGAAATTAACATAAAAATATCAGACGAATTATCGCCATGATATTTATATAGAAGGCTATATAGGAAAAATGTAAATGCACCGCCGGGAATCGAACCCAGAACTCCCAATTTCGCGTCGGGTAAGTCTCCAGTTACTACACAGTGCCCAACAGTGTACATTTAATCCTTCCTATATATGCAACGATGACCACAGATCCATTAACTGCGAGAGCTATTATTTTATAACAACATTACGAATGATTGCTGGCTTTCTCATGGCCCGGACGCGCCTTATAAATCAAATTATAACGAGAAATCTATATAAATATCATGGCGATAATTCGTCTGATATTCTTATGTTAATTTCACTAATATAGTGAATTTAGTTACGGTATAGGTGTTTAATCATATTGATTGTATTTCTTATGTTTAAAATTAATTTTGTTTAATGATTTAGATGCAGAATTTTATGTTCTAAAACTTTTATTCGAAGATATTTTTCCTAAAATAATTAGGAAAGCAGGAAATCGCAAAAGTTTGATTTTATGGGTTAAATCCCTATTATCCGCAAAGCAATTCAGCACCCTGTATATATTATGCATAGATTGTAGGTATATGGGAATTGTTACCATTCGTATCCTTATAAAATGACCGAGTTTCGGACATTATAACGTTGTTTTCTTATTTTGAAGTCAAGCCATTTTATATTTTGGTGGGTCGACAGTGGACGCAACAAATGTCCAGAATGTTTAACTATTTTTGGTGTATTTATAGAATAACATTCATTACCAAATCAATTAATAAAGTATTTTGTTTATACGGCTGAATTTGATTGGATAAGCAGCCAACAAGATCAGTCACAAACAATTTGTATGATTGTATGATAATCGTGTCATGGTAGTGTAAGAATGCGCATTCTGCCGCGAAAGTAGAAAATATCGGGTTCGGTTCCCGACTGTGACATAGGTTGTAAAATGATTTTTTCTTTCCAAAAATGCAGGAATTGATTATGACTGGCCTTGTTGGCTGCTTATCCAATCACCTTCTTTCTTATAATTAATGTTTGTGTTATTTAATAAACCAAATTAATATGAAAAGAATTATTTTGAACGTATTGCAATTTCTTAAGAGTATTCGATACCGGAAGTTACCCCCTGCACTCTTTAGCTCAAATCCTTTCCCCTTGCCTTAAAACGATTATGGAGCTATTTTTAAATTTAAAGGGTTCAGGTGAACGCCAAATGAGGGACCACGAAGATCCCTCAGGCGAAAAACTGGAAAAAATGTACTAGAATAGTTATTTTCGATACGTGTGCGTGAAGTGAGGTATTCTAGTAGGCTTAAATTGAGACACAAGCTAAGGGACTGACGCATACACAACCAGATCGAGTGCGCTGTATACCACAGCGCACTCGATCTGGTTGTGTATGCGTCAGTCCCTTTAGCGAGTGCCTCAATTTAAGCCTACTAGATATCTCACTTTAAGCGGACGTATCGAACATAATTTTTTATAACGACTGCTTCTAAAGTTTAATAGAGAAAAAAAATTATGAAAACGGAAAATTCGCTCTTCTAGTCCTTAGAACTTTACAATTATACAGACTAAGTTACGATTTAGTTTATTTTTATTAAAGTTATTAACTTCTGTATAAATCATTAAAAAAATGACTCTCTCATGATGTGGACTTTGTATGCGCGATACAATATATAGGAACACATCGATCGATAGCCAGTAAGTGCTTGTATTGTACAAAGTGCGGAAATTTCGAATTTATAAGATGTAGAGATAGAGATTGTACTTTTACGCACGCTTTGGACTTTCACGCACGGTGACTAAAATACGCCTCTTTACGCCCGCCTCACAGTGCTCGAATATTCAACTTTAGAAGCAGGAGTTATAAAAAAACTTTTTAGAAATTACGTAATCTTTTACACGTATGCCTGAGGGATTTGTAGTGTTTCGTACAGTACATTGGCTTCTTCAGACAAAAATCTTAAATAATTTTTATTTAATTTTAAATTGTATAACATTAATTTACATCAAATAACGGCCGAACCTATTTTATACTGACGATTAGAGTTACCGAATAATTTATTTAAAATTATTGTCACGATAAAGGTGAATAACACCATTATTTAATTGCCCGCATTATTGAAAAAATAAAAAAATGGTGCGGTAATAAAGAGATAAAAAAAACATGTCCACATTGATACTTATTTTACATACAAATGAACAAAATGATATTTAAACTGACTTAAATTTCCATATCAATATCTTTTATAGCCGTAGTTTATGGTTTATAAATACATATTATTTGTATGTCAATTGATAATATTAAAATATGTTGCAGTAGGTCATTGAGAATAACATATTAGGTGAGAAACAAGAATAAAAGTCGACGTTTTTTTCTGTAATAATAACAATTAGCATGTACATTTAATAGACTATCGGAAACTATATTAATCAAAATCGGCTTAGTTTTGTATTGAATAGTTATATTAAATCTATATATTTATTATTATTATCGTCGCTTATACAGGTAAATCAATATTCACTCCCCAGCGCTCGAAAGGCTTGAGAATAGCCGAGCGTATAGCAGTGCTGTTGTTTATATGGCGTCGCTATGGTTCCTTTGTTACAAGTCCCCAGTTCCCGGGTTCCAGCCCGAGAGCTGGTAAAAGTGTCAATTGGATTTTCAATTTATTATTATAAAAAAAAAAAACTCGGGTCGCAGTGCCAAAGCCCTGCCGACAATATAGTGTATTTGCTAATACTGGCATTGTGGCTTTATTATGTGAACTTAAGTTTGTTTTTGAACAAAATATAAAATTTAACCCCTTAATACATCCCTTAAAAAATATTTTTTTTCTTAATTTCAATATTTTTATCAATGCAACCTCGGTACCAAATTAAATACACCCTTCAGTAAGTAAAGCACTATCCGCAAACTAGTGTTTTCATAAAATTTGTAAGTCCGGTCCTGTCGGGCCGATTTTATTAAAATTTTAGCAGTACATTTTAATCGTTACTAAAAGGTTAAATTTCAATTTTGAAACGATTCTGAGAATTTTTTCGGCATTTTCGGGCCCAAAAACATTTTTCAACCCCTAAAAACCACCCTTAAAATGGTCCGATTGGGCCCATTTTAAATAGGCTTCGTGCGGTGATGGATTTGAACGTGCCTACCAAATTTCGTCAAAATCAATTAACTCTTTCGAAAGTTATTGCCCGCACGTATATATATATATATATATATATATATATATATATATATATATATATATATATATATATATAAATAGACATTTCCAAAAATGGTGCCAAAATGTTCAGGAGGCTATGAAACGTCGAGAAATTTTGGTCCGACCCCTAGGTCCTGCCATCCGACCGACGCCAATAGTGTATGTGCCATATGGCAAATACACTAATAATGAATTGGAAATATGAATTGGTGCTAGGCCCAAATAACCTTAACTGTTGGTAGTCTTTAAAAACACACACACACCAGCGCTCGAATATATCTATTCTACAATTAAAAATAGAACAAAAATGAAGAACACAAAAATCTTGAAAGCGAATCCGTTCCCCAACTTAATTGGCCTACCGCACCCTTTGCAGAAAGAAAATTACCCAACGCCTCCCTGGAAATTTACCTTCTTCAAGCGAACAAACAGAAAGATGCAGTAACAAATTCGCGTAGTTTTGCACGAGTGTAACACTAGCACCGTGTCAGTGTTGAGTAGTGTACACGCTCTTGCAATTACTCTGTCATTAGCGCTGTCATGTTGTACTTTATTTACACAACCTCTCTGCGACGGTGGTAAAAGTGTAACACTGAAGGTCATATTATCATCCCACCGACGCCCAGTCGAACATGATATACTGTAGCATTGCGCTCTACACTGACCAGTCGAACACGGTTCTAGGTGAAAGTTTACACTAGTGCGGCCTAGTGTAACTAATGCTTACTGAGTTGCCTCTCACTAAAAGTTAAGAGGAGACTTTTCATACTTTCTTTGTGTGAGCACAGCTGAAAACAAGGAGGTACCTCACTTTGCGATGCTCACAATAATTTAATCAAGGTGATACCTTTTCGTTTTATTGAATTGTTTACGGAACAAAAAAAGATGAAGAGTTTGTACATATTTTGAAATGTTAAATATACTGTATTATATTTATTATTATATCTAAATATTATGATGTTTTGTCAGATTTGATTAAACGGTTATGAAAGATAAAATAATACTGTAAATATTACTTACTACTTCAAGTTGAGAATCTGCAGGATACAATAACACTCGTAAAATGTCGTTAGCTACGTGTCATTTACCTGTAACAATAAAAAATATATGTTTATATATGAAGTCATTGAAATATAGGTACAAAATATAGAAACAATATATATCAACATGCACGAGACATTTTACTGGGAGGCAAGACGACGCAAGTGTGTACCAAGCCAGTCGGGATTTTCACAACATATATAATTTTTACGTTACTAACTTAATGGGAAGCGAAGTTTAGACACAAGCGACTAGGCCCTGCAGTTAAGGTCCATTTTGATTGGCCGAATACCTTATCTTTACGTCGTTTGACACAAACACACACACAACTAAATAAACGTAACCAACTAACTAGTGAACTCTGTATACTAATAAGGATAGTTGACAGCGATTAAAAATAGGTTTTGTATGTGGAGAATAATCAGACACATATTCTTCTAGACAGGCATTAATTTTCACAAAATTACAATGAAAACTTCAGATAAGGCTTGTAATCTAATTCTTTCTATAAAAGTCGATCAATTTTTTGACATTTCAAAATAAAACTTAATTAAAATTTATCTTTCTTTTCCAATTTCTCAAGAACATTGTTATTGTATAAATTTTGGACATCCTAAAATCTCAAATAATAATAATAAATTAGGTTTAATTTTAAAATGTCAAAAAATTGATCGACTTTTATAGAAAGAATTAGATTACAAGCCTTACCTGAAGTTTTCATTCTAATTTTGTGAACATTTATGCCTGTCTTAAAGAATATGTATTTGAACTTTGTCCCATTTTTTAATCGCTATCAACTATCCATATTAGTATACAGAGTTCATTTGTTGGTTGTTACGTTCGTTTAGGTGTTTGTGTGTCAAACGACATCAATCTGGGGTATTCGACCAATCAGAATGGACCCTGACTGCAAGACCTAGTCGCTTGTAGTCTAGACGGTGGTAATAAATTATAGGTGTTAAGTTGGTTCGTGTTAATAGACTCGGTGTGCTACGAGAACATGGCGCCTAGATCTCATAGTGTGTTTGACCTGAACTTAGAAGAAATAGATGCCAGTTTTTTCATCCCCAAAAGCAGCCATGTAGGCGCTTACTTAATGAAAGTCTACAGTAAATATGTTAAATATTGTTAAATATATGTAAATATTGTAAAAATAATCGTGATATTTAAACGGTAACAGTACATATTATTGTAACTTAATATAACATTCAAACACGTATATAGGGTAAAGGCATCGATTTTCGACCTCTTACCTGCGGTTGACTTTTTATATTTCAAGTTGACAAGATAGATTATTATAAAACAATTATGCAATAAAGAAAATGATACTATTAGAGCGATGACACACACAGCGGTTTGTGCCGACTCGCCGCTACACTAAGAAATGAGAAGGCCGATTACATAGATTATCGATGGTCCATTTGTAGCCAGCGATTAATCTGGTAATAGGCACACAAAGAGACAATGGCGTCGCAAACAGGTATCGCCTACACATCGCGTGATTTCATAAAAACACATTGGGCATGCGTGGTTACTAATTTTACATTAATTTGTTTTGTATTCATCCATTTTATATATGTAACTATACATTTTATTTTGTAATTTTTACACACTTTAATGGAATATTACACAAATTATGTAATTTTAATTTACTTTATGTAAAAATCACAAATTTGTTTAACTTTACAGTAAAAGTCCAAGTTTTTATGAAGTTTTCTGTGTAAAAATAAATAATAATGTAAAATCACTTAGAAAATCGAGCGAATTCTACCTTAACTTTCAAAGTATTTTTACATCCATTTTTTACAGTGTAGAGGCGGCTGCTGCCTGGACACGGAAGTGAGTGTTTTTCAATAGTGTAAAAGACACACAGCGGCGATCGACTGAGAGCCGCCTCGAAACATTGTTCTCCACAAGAAACGCCTGGCTGCCGCGTTGACAACGCTGTGTGTGTCATCGTCAAGGCGGCAACCGCCTCAGACCGCGATTCGGCGCAAACTGTCATTGCTCTTATAGTAGATTGTATATCTAGTGGCGTAATGAGGTTCTAGCGCTTCATTTCTAGCAGTTCTGTAGGAACCTAACTGCTAGAGACAAGTTCAAACAGTCCGACAAGCGTTTTGGCAGTTCAGAACTTACCAAGAAACACAGCTTTTGTACAATATTCTGTTATGTCATCTAAAAAACGGGTATGTCTGTATCGCGGGTACAGACAGATGACGTCAATACCGTTAAACACAAAAAGTATTCGTTGTTCTTATGGAAATGAATATATTTCCTTTTATTTATCGTATATAAAATCAAATGCTCGTAAAATACAAGAAATAAAATTATTTTAATTTTATTTTTTTATATTTTAAATTGTTATCTAATACCTATATATTTTCATTTTTAATAAGAAACAAAAATAATTATTAAAAGCCTTCGGGATTCGAACCTGGGGTTGGCGTTTATGCCTGTCGGTGGAGACACAACCACCTGGCTTACTGTATCTGAGACGTTAACATAGTTATTAGTGATGAGCAAAATTGTTCTTGGGCTTGGTCTTGCGAAAAAGCAAGACCAAGACTATCATTAGACTAGCAAGACCAAGACCGAATGAACAAAAACAAAACCAATACCAAGACCGAATATGCAAGACCAAGACCAAATACACAAGACTAATAATAATTAAAAAATGATGTAATTTTGACATTTTTTAACATTTTAATAAAATAAAGTATTTTGTTAGTTAATAATAGATTGTGAATTATTTTTAATTTATAACTATGATGATCTTCAGAAGTAAAAAACTAAAAAAAAGACAGATAAAATGAGCAAAACCAAGACTTGATACGCAAGACCAAGACCAAGAATAAATAAGCAAGACCAAGACCAGACATATTTGAGCAAGACCAAGACTGTCCAAGTCTTGGTCTTGGTTTTGCTTTGCTCATCACTAATAGTTATACACGCTTTGTTTTGCTTCACATGTTAACCAAATCCGACTATTTCCGTTTCATCTAATATTTCTAAAATGCTACCCCAGTATGAGACATTAGACGTTATTCACGTGAAAATATAAGCAGTGATCGAAAACACAGGTAAATGATCCGCAAGCGGTGCCTTTACCCTGCCAACTGTTAGTGGACTGCTGTTATACAAGGCCACACTAGCTAGCGAAGTGGTTTGACATTAAAAGTCGACTAAATCATAGCTCTGTTGTCCGCTGAATGTGCTGATCAATCAGTTATTGCCTTCACTTAGTATTAATTAAATATCTTCAAATGTTAATTACATTATGGAACGCTGCTATTATCTGATATTCTATTAAATATGGTTCTTCTTCAGACTTAAATCAGTGAGCACAAAGTAAAACCGCTCATGTCGAATTTTTGTTAATTTTTTAACCGACTTCAAAAAAAGGAGGTGGTTCTCAATTCGGTTGTATTTTTTTTTTATGTTTGTTACCTCATAACTCAGTCATTTATAAACCGATTTTGAAAAAAAAATTTTATTTGAAAGGATATACTTTCAGATTGGTCCCATAGAAATTTCATCAAAATCGGTTCAGTAGTTAGTGATTCTTTAAGGTAAATGTCACTTTTTGACACTAAAAAGTAAAAAATAAAAAACTTTGTAACAAAAAAAAAAAAAACCTACTTCAAAAAACCACTAAAAAGAGGAAAATAATGAAATTTTGAGGTCTGTGCCAATTTAATAAAATATGAAGTTGGTTAAAAAGAAGATATTAATCACTATACTATACTTTTTAACCGACTTCATATTTTATTAAATTGGCACAGACCTCAAAATTTCATTATTTTCCTCTTTTTAGTGGTTTTTTGAAGGAGGTTTTTTTTTATCAGTAGCTTCAAATAGATTTTTCAGTAAATCTTAAATCACCAAAAACTCGTATTATGATAGCTTTAAAACACGCTTCTTAAAGCTTGAAACTTAGTTCTATGACGTCATCCGACTAATAATTTTCAACTTTATTGTTTTTTAAGGCCTTTCCGAGTTTAAAAATTCCGAAAAAAATTTGATACCGTTAAAGTCAAAAACACTGTCGATAAAAAAAATAAGTTGATCAACCTCATTAAACATTTTTATAAATTTAAGAAAAAAATAAAGTTTTAGATAATATTATTATACAAAATATAGTTTAAATAATCGAAACAAACTAAAAAAAATTAAGTAACAAAAATTTGACATAAGGGATTTTGGCTTGAGGCTATTGTATCTAGATTATTTATAATTATAACTTAATCTTTGAATTAGATTTAATTAAAGGCTACGTTTTCTATTATGAAGTGAAAGATAATATTGGAAAAAGCATTCTATTTATCTTTATTCAAATCAGGGACGTATTTGTAAGATTTGCGCCCCGGGCAAAAACGATTTGTCGCTACCCTTTCAGTTCCATTTTTGCTACGTCCCGTGCATTGCTTCTGATATTTAAAACTTAGTTTGTTAAATCCATCAAAAATAAAAAGTAAAAGAAAATATAAATTGTGTTTTAAAGACCACCAACAGCTAAGGTTATTTGGGCCCAGCACCAATTCATATTTTCAAGTCATTATTTTTTTTTAATAATAAATTGAAAATCCAATTGACACTTTTACCAGCTCTCGGACTAGAACCCGGGAACTGGGGACTTGTAATAGAGGAGCCATAGCAACGTCATGTAAACAACAGCATTGCAACACGCTCGGCTATTCTCAAGCCCAAAAGAAAATATAGAAATATGATCGTGCTAGATGATAATATTAGCAGATTGTGTATCAAGGGCGGAATGAAGACGACTTTGACGAATGTGACGCTTGCTGTCCTAGCGAAACGACATTAGTGACGCTATTCTGTATTAGACCGAGAGCTAGTGACAATTTTTTGGTGTTATTTATTCAAGGCCTTACTTTTGTGAAGATGTTGAGGGAGGCATATTAAAGTGCCCTGATAAAGGATTTTGCTAGATAGCGGTATGGGAGGGATGCAGACCGCCCCCAAGATGTAACAAAAAAAATAGTCACAATTATTATTGCTTCAAGACTGAAATTGTTTGTATAGCTTGTCGGTGACCCAATAATGTCATTATAATATTTGCAGATCGATTGGTCAGTATTAAAGGGGTGGCAGATAACTCTAAACGTGTTATGTACCCGACGAAAATTATATTATTAGTTCAAATACAAATTTTAATATGTTGTTACGACGACTATTTTAAATATGGCGTCTTTGTCCTAACTCTTACTAGCTAGCAACTCTTACTCTGCCTTTACTGTCGTTAGGTAAATAAAAAAGGGATCAGCCGGTAGATGTTACCCTTAAATCTTAATAGTTAATATTGTTGCTCTTAGTTGTGTGCTCTTAGTTGTGTCAGAATCTGTATAAATTCTCGTACGTCATCAGTTTATGTCAAAGAAAATCGATTATGTCATTTTTCGCGCGTTACAATGTATATATTGTATATAGCTATTGAAACAGTTCTATAATAGTGCATTTCACGTTCATTTCGATATCCCCTATCCAGCTGGAAGCCCGGGGTCCCAAACGGCGGGGGTGGTGCACTACATACAGTTGAAACAGCTCAAGTTGCGTGGGTGTAATAGAATGGCGGGTGTAATATCTACGGCTACACAACATAATGACGTATTATCAATTTAATGAGATAAGTACAACGCAATATCTGATTCAAAACACCTTTATTGATTTATTAGCGGTCCCGCCCGGCTGCTATGAATTTGTGATTTATTATCCCCCGCGAAGCGAAGTTGGGCTGGTAGTGTTTATAATATTAGTAGGATTCTGCCTATACGCTAAAATGCAAAAGAATTTCACAGTTACGTTTTTTTACTATCTCACAGGAATTATCCCCCCGCGATAAATTTTCCAAAATAAAATATATAGCCTATATCACTCAGGGATAGTGTAGTTTTCTATTAGTGAAAGAATTTTTAGAATCGGTTCAGTAGTTCCAGAGATAAATGATTTATTATCCTCCCGCGAGAAATGCTCCCCCTGCGAAGCGAAGTCAGCTATCGTTGTTCTTACTTCGCGTACTTGCCTACAGTTTATAATATTAGTATAGATAGTCAAAAGATCCTACACCCTCGTTTTAACCTCTTTGGGGTTGAATTTAAAAAAAACTGGATTAGCCTATAACCTTCCTCAATAAACGGGCTATCTAACAAAAAATGTTTTTTTCAAGTCGGATTGGCAGTTCCTGAGATCAGCGCATCCAAACAAACATATACACACAAACTTGATAACCTCAGCTGTTGAGCGTCTATAATCTACATTTAATTTATTGTAAATTATAGACGCGTCGACAACTTAGGTCTTTGGCGTGTTGAATACATTAAATAACAACTCACTTAAAACTAAATGACATCACAAAACATCCATGAGCGGAGACGGGATTCGAACCCACGACAGTCTGATTCAGAGGTCGCGACGCTAACCACTGGACCACACTGTCCTCTCTATAATTTACAATCTATCTATCTACATTGTATTCAAGTTATATCAAATAATATTGGAGATATGAGTTAGCCTACTATTTTTTTAACTTGAATTCAATGTTAATCAAATGGAGATATTTATCAAATGTACTGTATATACCTAAGTATAGTAATTAACAATGAAAGATCAGTCAATATGATTAATTTCCCTAGATCGTAACTAAATACATAAGAATATCAGACGACATTATCGCCATGATATTATATAGAAGGCTATTTAGGAAAAATGTAAATGCACCGCCGGGATTCGAACCCAGAACTCCCGATTTCGCGTCAGGAAAGTTTCCACTTAGTACACAGTGCCCGACAGTGAACATTTAATCTTTCCTATATATAGCGACGATGTACCTACCGCAAATCCAGTAACTGCGAGAGCTATTAATTTTATAACAACATTTACAATGAATGCTGCCTTTCTCAAATGGCTGGAACTGCCTTATAGTCACGTGTGTATTTTATACGTATAGTAGTTTGATTTCAAAAAGAAACTAAAAATTGACATAGACCATTGTGCCTAACAACCGCACATATTATGTAGGATGATGATTCTCTATGCCCGACGACCGCCCACGTTCATTCAAGTATCTTTCTCTCTCTCTCTCTCCTGTCGTCGCCACCGCCACCGTCATCCGCCCACGCGACGTTTCTATGACGTCACTGGTCTCAAATCCAGCCGTTCATCCCGCCGAACCCTGCAGTTGCGGTGGCCCGTTTAAATTCCGTTATACACTGTACGTACAGACTGGTTGAAAAATCATTACACGTTATCTTTTATTTTTTGTAGAATTGCATAAATCCGTTAAATTCGGCGCTGAGAGGCAATTTTTAGTCGGCCGATTAAATGGTTTGTGAATCAATCGTCGATATGCCTATTCAATAATTGCGAAATGCACTGTAAACAAGCCGTGAGGTGGGTCGTTTATTAGGACTAAAGTGCGACCCTTGAGGTCCACACGACGAACTTCCCAGTTTGATAAATATTTAATAATAATAATTAAATTAGATATTACACAGAAAAGTTATCATTTTAATCATTAAAACATCAATAATTATAAAAAAAAAAAAAAAAAAAACGGCTGAACCGATTTTTATAAAATTTATGTCGGATCAAAATGACGTTAACACGCCTCGATTGACACCCTTACGAAGTCGATATAATTTTTTATTCGCGAGATATTGTGTAAAATCTACTTTTTTGGAGGTTATTTGGTTAAGAAAAAAGAACGGCTGAACCGATTTTAAAAAAATTCCTTTCAGATCATATTTACGTTAATACGCGTCGATTGGCACCCCAACGTAGTCGATATCATTTTTCGTTCTCGAGATTTCGTCTTAGAAAGAAATGGACACATACATACGTACGTACGTACGTACGTACATACGTACACACACACACACACACACAGACATCTTTCTAAAAGTAGTGTAAAAATAGTGTAGTGACCTTGAAACATAAAAATTTTTTTTCCTTTTTGATTTCGATTTTCGGACTCATTACAATAACTTCCAATGGGAAGTTAAAAATGGATGTAAAAATACTTTGAAAGTTAAGGTAGAATTCGCTCGATTTTCTAAGTGATTTTACATTATTATTTATTTTTACACAGAAAACTTCATAAAAACTTGGACTTTTACTGTCAAGTTAAACAAATAAATTTGTGATTTTTACATAAAGTAAATTAAAATTACATAATTTGTGTAATATTCCAATAAAGTGTGTAAAAATTACAAAATAAAATGTATAGTTACATATATAAAATGGATGAATACAAAACAAATTAATGTAAAATTAGTAACCACGCATGCGCAATGTGTTTTTATGAAATCTACGCGATGTGCAGGCGATACCTATTTGCGACGCCATTGTCTCTTTGTGTGCCTATTACCAGATTAATCGCTGGCTACAAATGGACCATCGATAATCTATGTAATCGGCCTTCTCATTTCTTACAGTGTGAGCTTGTAAACGACTTTTTGAAGTTATACTTCTTTTGGCGCGTTATGGAAAAATTATAAGAGTGAATTTTTACGATGCGCGCGCATCGCATCACTAAAATTTAACACCATGAAGTTAGTCGGAAGTTCATGATTATAATACCCTATTATCACCAGTCACAACGTGACAAGAGCGTTTTCAGTTTTGAATAACATTAATAAAAGCTATTGCTATATACAGGGAAACTTGCTCGCCTAGGTCTTTATATAATATATCGTTCTGCAAGGGGGTTAATACCGACATTTTGTTCTGAAAATTGGAATATATGCTTAAAACAGTCGCCGTAACAACATATTAAACTTTGAAACTTGAACTAATAATACAAATTTCGTCGGGTACATGACATGTTTTGGGTGATCTGTCACCCCTTTAATACTGACCAATCAATCTGCAAATATCATAATTGGGTCACCGACAAGCTATACAAACAAATTCAGCCTTGAAGCAATAATAATTGTGACCATTTTTTTTGTTATGTAGCAAAATCCCTTACTCATGGCACTTTAATATGCCTCCCTCAACATCTTCACAAAAATAAGGCCTTGAATAAATAACACCTGAAAATTGTTACTAGCTCTCGCTCTATTAGTGATTGGTATTTTTTTTATATTTCGGTAATAAAAGTTCTACGATTTTTTAACCATCTGTTTAAAAATTTTAGTCTTTTGAGAATGAATTACTTTATCTTCTTTTTGACAGTCAAAGGACGAGAAATTTTTTTTCAAAGCGTTAAACTTTTAATTCAGTTCAAAAGTGTAAAGTTTTTAATTCTGTTTATTTAATTTTATCTCAATAAAAATCGTTTGCTCCTATACAATAAATGTGATTTATTTTCTACTTAAAAATAAGTTCTCCTTATTTTTTAATTTTACACAGATTTATAACATTTAATATATTATCATTGTTAATACTTAAACATAATATTAGGTATATAATATGAATTAAATACTTTGTTCAACATCCGTAAGAAATATGTAATTTCGTGGCTCTACTGAGGGTGGGCGAAATAATGAATTCCCTGACTGTTGATCGTACAGAGTGGGCGAAATGCCATTTCGCCCACTAGTGGGCGAAATAGCATTTCGCCCACGCTCATTACGGGGAACGTTTACGCAAGCGTTGATAGTATCGTGAATCAATCAGGTCACTCATTATTTCGCCCACGCTCAGCAGAGCCACGAAATGACATATTTCTTGCGGTAGTTGAACAAAATATTATGTGCGACTATTGGTCGAAAGAGGAGATTCCACTCGTGTGTTTTACCGCACTCGCTACGCTCGTGCGGCAAAATCCACACTCAAGGAATCTCCTCTTTCTCCCACTAGTCGCACAATATACTATTTATTTGGTGAAAACCAGAAAGCGTTGGTACAAAAAATTCAAAACGCAAAAACGGATGTCAAGATAGTTAATAATAATCAAACGATTTAACCCCCTATAATATCAACAACGTATTCACTTAACATATTTTAATAAATGCCACTGTCGGGACTTGAACCCGAAGCTCCAAGTTTCCGGCTGGACGAGTTGCCAATTACTCCACACTGGGAGTTTCGGGTTCAAGTCCCGGCAGTGGTATTTGATTTTTTCTTAAATATAGCCTAACAGTTATAACTGCTTAGCTGTCTGCAGATAGCTGTTATTCACTAAGTAATAATATTGTTAAGTGAATATGTTGTGGATATTAGGGGTTTAAAATTTTCTTATTATATTATCTTTTTACTATTGTTATCTACAGTTACTCAAATCCTATATTTGATGAAGAATAATGTAAGAGGACAGAGTGGTCCAGTGATTAGCGTCGCGGCCTCTGGATCAGACTGTCGTGGGTTCGAATTCCGACTCCGCTCATGGATGTTTTATGATGTCATTTAGTTTTAAGTTAATTGTTATGCTTTGTAATCAAGACGTTAATGACCTAAGTTGTCGACGCGTCTATAATTTACAATAAATAAAAAATAATGTAGTCAAATATGCCAATAAATATATATATATATATATTTAAAAGAAAAGATCTGAAGGTTACTATCAGATTTTTTTATAAAAATGGCGACATTTAAATGTCATTTATAGTCAACTATCGAATTGGAATGTTGTTATTAGGTACTATAAATTATTTTGCTGACATATAATTTGTAACATTTTTTTTAAAATCATTTTGGCGAGTTTCTTTATGTTAAAAATATGCGTTCATGAATAAATTATTTTTTTATTGGAAAGATACTTAAGATCCATTGGAGGCGATAAGGTCTTCGCAGATCAAGCAGCGCTGGGATTCCCCAGGGCTTAGGCCCCCCTGTCAAATAAAAAAAAATGCAATTGTTTAAAATACAGTCCACAATCAAAGTGTTCTTCTTCTTCTACCACATGTGGTTTGGTGACTCTCATGTCTTTAAATTTGCCATCTCGTAATTATTACATGAAACTATAGATTTAAATTTTGTTCAAACAGGGATCACACAAAAAAGATGGGCGGAGGGTTTCTAAATGTTAAAAGCGTGTTTCTTGCAGTACTGCCGCGTTCCCATTTGACTGGAAAATTGATCCATGCACAGTAAACTTCACACTAGTTGCAAACGCTGTGTTTCGTCCCTTGTAATGCAATATACTATTTTAGTTTGTTGACTCAATTATTCCGTTAGAATTGATAACTAGCTTGTGAAATAAATTCACTCATATAGAAAATCGTTGTAAATTTCCAATATGAAATAATTGCAATATTGCATCGTTGACCGGACACCTTGATAATTAATGTGGCATGAAAATTTTAATTTCAAACACATTGCGTGAAAATTAAAATGTTTATTTAGATGACTTCACTTTTAGTAATGTTTCCAATAATTTTATAAAAAACTTCCGGTCTACAATAATAGGGAATTATTGTAAGTATACGCAATGATTACGTGAATATGTTAAAAACGCAAAGATATTAAAAATATTGCACAATATATGCCCGTTCTTTAAAATTTAAAATAAATAAAAGTAACTTGATATTTTAATATGTTGTTACGGCGACTGTTTAAAGCGTATATTTCAATTTGCAAAACAAAACGTCGGTATTAACCTCCTCTCTTAGAGGGACGCTTGCTCGCCTAGGTGTTTATATCGTTCTGCAAGGCGATTAATACCGAAATTTTGTTCTGCAAATTGAAATATATGCTTAAAACAGTCGCCGTAACAACATATTAAAATTTGAACCTTGAACTAAAAATATAAATTTCGTCGGGTACATGACACGTTTAGGGTGATCTGCCACCCCTTTAACACTTACCAATCGATCTGCAAATATTTTAATGGCATTATTGGGTCCACCGACAGCTATACAAACAATTTCAGCCTTGAAGCAATAATAATTGTGACCATTTTTTTTTGTTACATGTTGGGAGCGGTCTGCATCCCTCCCATACCGCTATCTAGCAAAATCCCTTACTCAGGGCACTTTAATATGCCTCCCTCAACATGTTCACAAAAATAAGGCCTTGAATAAATAACACCAAAAAATTGTCAGTAGCTCTCGGTCTATTAGTTTTAAATTAAGCATTAAGAAGTTCTGTCGAGTTATTGAACTTTCATAGAGCGAGCAAAACAGCTTAGTAGCTGCTTTGCTCGCTCAATGAAATACAATAATTAGTTTAAAATTAATATCAAGTTACTTTTATAATATTTTAAAGAGCGAGTAAAGCAGCTGATAAGGTGCTTGGCTCGCTCAGTGTCGCTGTTTTGATAAAAACCTTACTTGATTTTCATGAAATTTACTTTAGGTCTTGGAATAGGACATAGGGTACTTTTCATTTCGAAAAAATGTATAGTTCCAGTGGGATAGTAACAAAACATAACTCTGCAATTTTTTTGCATTTTAGCTTATTGGCGGAATCCTACTACATAATATTATAAACACCCCCAGTCCGGCTTCGTCTCGCAGGCGGAGAATTTCTCGCGGGGAGGGGAGGGAATAAATCCTATGTTCATAGCACCCGGGCGAAGCCGGATCGGGTCGCTAGTATTATATACGCAATGTGTTGAAAACCAGTTGAAGGATCTCTATTTGTGGTAGTTCTAGGGCCTACGGAGAGCCTAAAACGACCTTCCATATGCTATAAATAACACCGGATCTGCAAGCAATTCGTGATCACCATAATTTTGTATTTGTAAGTGTAGTGGCAAAAATAGGTAACTCGTACGTAGTAAGTTTTTCCTGACAATTTCGCCCACGCGTCATCACAATCATTTTCCATCGGAAAGCCTGTTAAAAGAGTACACTTGATATAACACGATGCGATGTTGTTTATGTTCCACAATACATGCAAACACAGACACATAGAGAAAACTGTATGGCGACATTCTAGTATGTTCGCGATAGGTTTCGACAACGCTGGCATGTTATACTGCGGTACGTGGTGCACCTTGTACGCCGGCGCCAACGTGCACCGCGTCTGGAATAGTCCATACAGACGGCTGATAGCGTCGTCTCTTTGTACAGACTGTTGCTTTATTCACGGTGGATGTACATTCATTTTCAACATTGATATACATGGTGTTCCGAAATGCTTGCCAAAGATGATGGAATTAGGAAGTTTTCCTTTTTTATTTTTTTAGTCTAAATCATAGTTCTAAAAATTACAAAATTAATGGCGGAAGAATTTTTGAAATATCTTTAAAAACAACAAAGTTATGCTACTTCAAAGTTTGAATTTGACAATTTTCCAAGAAATTCAATTTTCAGTCCGAGTGACGCCACGCGGCACGATATTTTTTAAAAGTTATTTTCAGTTTGTATGTGTGGTAATTTAACATGGTAACTTCCGATAAATCTCTTTTTTTAAACTCGTAAATTGTTATGGAAACACAGTTGATGACGGAAAATACTGACATATCTAAATTTTTGACAGTTAATTTTTATTTAATATAAATAGAAAAGTCTGTATTACAACAAAATAGTTACTAAGTAACTTAGGTTCTAATTACTCACAAAACTAAAAAACAGCAAACTTGTATCGCGTGGCGTCATATTCATAAATCAGTTTCGTTTGCGACCTCACGTACAAGAAATTGAATATCTCCGTTGAAATTAAAGATATCAAAATAATTCTTTCAGAATTTTTAAAGTTATCTTCATTACAATGATGTGACAGTATCATAATTAGAGTTTTAATATCTAGCTATAAAAACTTACTAAAACACTCAGAGAGACATTAAATTTATTATGTTCCAAATTTCACTTTTCAAATGGAAAATGGTAGCATCTTCTGGCACATCTGTAAATTATAATTATATTATCTTGTTTAAATATTGACATTTGTTCTCCAATATGTTTCTGTAATCTGTACATAAACAAATGAACAACGTTTTCGGATATTATATATTATAACAGGTTTTTTTTATAAAGTTTTACCAAAGCCTGATTTTATACATTTTATATGCTAATGCATCAAAAAGTGACAGTTATTAAACTTCTTCAAATAAATTCGTAGCAACTTTCAAGCAGATTTATAACCTATTAATTTATATCTTATTATTAAGTAGATAGTATCTGGTTTTTTTTAACTTCCCACTGGAAGTTATTGTAATGGGTCCGAAAATCGAAATCAAAAAGGAAAAAAAAAATTTATGTTTCAAGGTCACTACACTATTTTTACACTACTTTTAGAAAGATGTCTGTGTGTGTATGTGTGTGTGTGTGTGTGTGTACGTACGTACGTACGTATGTGTCCTTTTCTTTCTAAGACGAAATCTCGAGAATGAAAAATGATATCGACTACGTTAGGGTGCCAATCGACGCGTATTAACGTAAATATGATCTGAAAGAAATTTTTTCAAAATCGGTTCAGCCGTTCTTTTTTCTTAACCAAATAACCTCCAAAAAAGTAGATTTTACACAATATCTCGCGAATAAAAAATTATATCGACTTCGTAAGGGTGTTAATCGAGGCGTGTTAACGTCATTTTCATCCGACATACATTTTATAAAAATCGGTTCAGCCGTTTTTTTTTTTTTTTTTTTAATTATTGATGTTTTAATGATTAAAATGATTACTTTTCTGTGTAATATCTAATTTAATTATTATTATTAAATATTTATCAAACTGGGAAGTTCGTCGTGTGGACCTCAAGGGTCGCACTTTAGTCCTAATAAACGACCCACCTCACGGCTTGTTTATTTTTATTTTTATAAAAAAACAAATTCACATTTGATTTTTGTTCTTTATTTATTCCTTTTTAACCACGGGTTATCAACAGACAAAAACTGTGATACTTACTTGCATTTGTTAGGGATTTACGGTTTGCGAAAAAAGTAGATGAAATGCTTCAGTCCCGGTAACTGCGAATTTGTTAATCGTGGTATTTTTCAAGAACGTATCATCTTCGGTTAACAAAAGATTAGTATATAGCTTAGAATTTAGATTATTGTAGATTATAGTCGCACAATAACGTCTAAACAAAAAATTATGATTTCGCATTACTTGAATTAACTGTAAAAACGGAAACGTTGATTTTTTAGGGTTCCGTACCTCCGAACGGAGCCCTATTAACGAGGCCTACGATGTCTGTCCGTCCGTCTGTCACAAGGCTTTATCGCACAAAAGGTAAGAGGTAGCTAATTGAAATTTTCACAGATTGTGTGTATGTTGTGGCACAAATCCTGACAAATAATAAAAATCAAAAAGTAAAATCTCTAGTTTATAATAGTGTTGACATGGATCTTCAATTATAAGTCCCCAGTTTCCAGGTTTTTATTAGGGAACTGGCGAAAATATAGATTAGATTCTCAAATGATTTAAAAAATAATGAATAATACTAAGCCCTACATGATTTGAATTCAATACCACCGAATTGATTGCTTGAATACCGAATGATTATATCACTTTTAGAAGTTCATTATGTAATACATAATAAAAAATTCAAATCTAAAAAGGACTCAAACTATCATATTTTTGTTAATACGTCAATATTTTATTGAAGCCACGAAGATAAATATTGAAGGAATAAATAATGAAATATTGACAGTAATCAGATCTTGTATGTTTTAAATGTTGATATCATATTATGGAAAACTACCATTTTATAATTTCTTAGAAATTTGTTACCGAAAAACTTGTAAATTTAACTTTTTTTATTTTGGAACAAAGAAACAAACTAAACGAATCCGAAAATATGTTTATCATGCGTCTTTTTAGAATCACCTTTCTTCTTTTTTGACCTTGGCATTCACCCTCTACTTTATTGTTTAATCTTAAGCAATGACGAATACCTTCTTCATTTCAATTTAGCCGTACCCGTTTTATCAAATTATAAATTGACCTTTTAAATGACTAATGATTTAATATGTCGCGATGTTTTTCGCATTTGATATTGTAATAATTTCATATAAAACACCAACATAATATCTATGTATACATATACTACGGTAGAATCTCTCGTTAAATAGTAACAAATACCTTCTATAAACGGACACCTCTCTTTGATAACAATTTTCCAAATCTTGGCCAAGGCCTATTATATTGTCACGTAATTAAGCGACACGGTAAACGGAATTCGAATTTGTTATAACTTAAAACTTGCTTTGCTCTCCGCAGAAAGGTAGAAACCTTCTTTCTGTCGACAGCGAAGCAAGTTCGGATATTCCCATTGCTACACGTTATTGGTGCGATTTATAACAGACAATCCTTAATTTCATAGTAATGATCAGTTTAATGTATTAGCAGTGACCATTTTAACTTTGGAGAAGAAAAATGAAGAGATTAATGCCGGAAAAGTGATTTGGATCACTCCAATTTGACACCAAATAATCTCTTTTTATAATTTGGAGTGATCTGTTTGCTTTAAAAGCAAATCAGCTAATTATAAAACTGTTCGTAATCTAGGAAGATAAAAATTGGGGGAGGTGTGAGCAGCCATTTATTCATTTTGTTCAGTTGAATAGAAAACACCAAAATCAGACCAATTCTAAGAAAAAATTGTACATTTTTTAGATAAATTTTCTATAATGTCCGGAAACCTACTAATGACTCCGTAACCTAAAAATTGATTGTAATTAGGGCATCAAGTCCTGGGTCTAAATGAGATTTCTCAGGTCCCAGGATCATTGCCGTAGTCCCGAAATTTCTCAGTTGTAGGGTCTCTCGCTACCAATGTAAGGTCATCGTTAGGAAACGAATCCTTAATGCTCTAGAGTGGGCTTGGATTTCTTTTTTAATCAACCAAAGTAATTGATTTCATTTGAATATTATTCTTTATTTTAAAACCAAAATATACAATAATAAATATCACAATTTAATTTTTATATTAGGTTATAAGTAGGTACCTGATACATTTTCTTTTGTACTTATAATAAAGTTTTCTACATTTTTAACCATTTTTTTTTCAATTATCAGTCGTGTAAATTCGTTAAAATCTCAATACGGTAAACATCCGAAATATTTCGGGACAAGTCCCTAGATTCTCTCAGTTATGTCTCGAAGCCTTCCTCTTTGGTCCCGAGATTTGGATGTCCTAATTGTAGTTAAATTAATTTTTGTAGTTTCTCTGTTGAACAGATCAAATATTATGAACAGTCGATGTTTGTTGAATTTCACTGTATTTGTTAATGTAACATTACGTATGTATTATTTCACGATATAATCAAAGTCCGTACAATATTGTGTTAATATTTGAATGTGCCATGCCGACAAGTGAATAGTAACTAATCACCCCACTCTAATAAAACAGCGAACGTAGGATGCGTTGTCCTCGACTGCGCACCAGTTGCTGTTCTGTTGTGTGGAGTGAATTGAGAAATCTACCGCATCGGCTACGGACTACAGTAGCGATAAAACGTTCGTGTTGTCAGGTCGTTGTGTGTAATCGATCGTTCTAAAAATATTGTATTTTGTCAAAAATTAAATTGGTAATAATTTTTTTTCTTTTAACTATTACATTTTAACGTTTAATTCAAAATAATAACATCAACGTTTTCGTAACATACTAAATAAACAGTTTCTCGTAGTGTTTTCTTCAAAATTACACTTTTGGATTATCGTTAACGATTGTCTAATTGTATGAATACAGTCGATGTGACGATATTTTAAACATGTGGATAAATGTTGCTGTTTTTTCAAATTGTTTACTGGTTTTTTGTTGGGTTGTAATAAAATATGGTTGATTGTTACAGTAAATAATCATTTAAGTACTGTAATTACGTCAATAATTTTTATGTTGCTAATTAGTTAACAAGTTGTTATTATTATGATGGTACAACCTACCTTAATACGTAATATTTAAATAGCAATTATGCTTGTAGACAGTAGACAGATTACAGCAGTGTTAACTGTAACATATTGGATGACTGGTTTTGATTTAAAGTGAAAGTACATCTTTGAACATCTTGCATTGGAATGCTTTAATACATTCACTAAATACGTCTTTCCATTACGTAATGTTAGATGAATGTTATTTTAAAGTCGCACAGCTGTTGTGTTATGCTGTGACTGTTTAGTGGCAATATGATAGTTAACTAGTTGTCCAGTCTTGTAACTAATAAGGTCGTTTGTTTTGTTTGTTGCAGTGTGGCTCCTTGGAGATTGGAGAGGAGCGCGGTCGTCTTGTCTCCATGATGGAAGGTCTTCAGATATCGTCATCCAACTCCAGCAAAAGCATCGCCGCTACAACCAATACAACAACAACTACTACTACAACTACAACCATCACAAACAACAACAACAATACTTCCAATGATAACAATAACAAGAGCACGGTCGATTCTCAACAAAGGATTGCCGTGCTCAGTTTTGAGCAGGTACGACGCTTGAACGACGTCATGGACGAAATGGTTAGTATCCATGGTCGTGGCAATTTTCCAACGCTCGAAGTGCGTCTACGTGATTTGGTGACCGTTGTGCGCGCCAAATTGGAAGCGGACACGGCGTCTGGAGGTGCCGGAATGCGAGTACGCGATATTCGACTCAATGGAGGCGCTGCGTCGCACGTCCTTGCAACAGAATCCCAACCGTACAACGATCTCGATTTAATTTTCGCCGTCGAATTATCGAGCGGGAGAAATTACGATCGAGTCAAAACTGCCGTCCTAAGTTCTCTTTATGATCTCCTGCCAGAAGGTGTTAGTCGCAAACGTATTTCGACGTGCAGCCTAAAAGAAGCCTACGTTAGTAAAATGGTGAAAGTCAATAACGACGGCGACAGGTGGTCTCTAATATCATTGGGGAATTCGCGCGGCCACAAAAATGTCGAACTGAAGTTTGTCGACACAATGAGGCGTCAGTTTGAGTTTTCGGTCGATTCGTTTCAAATTGTACTCGATTCGTTACTGTTGTTCTACGAATACAGCACATGTCCAATAAGTGAAAATTTCTATCCTACAGTGGTTGGTGAATCGGTTTACGGAGACTTCCAGGAGGCGTTGTATCATTTACACAAAAAATTGATCTCGACACGACATCCGGAAGAAATCCGTGGCGGCGGACTACTTAAATATTGCTATCTCCTGGTGAAAAATTACCGAGCGGCTCGAGCCGATTACATAAAAACATTAGAGCGATACATGTGCTCGAGGTTCTTCATAGACTTTCCCGACATAGGGCAGCAGCGCGCCAAACTAGAGAACTACCTGTGGAACCATTTCGTCGGTCCGGAGGAAGAATCGCTCAAGTATCAGTACCTGACCCTGCTTCATAATGTAGTCGAAGAAAGCACCGTGTGTCTGATGGGACACGAAAGGCGCCAAACGTTGTTGTTGATAGAAAGTCTAGCTTTCCAGGTGATGTGTCAAGAACAGCAGAGGATGCTCGCTCAACAACCTCAACCAACCACGTTCGTTTACGCCAACGGTTACTACTACGCTCCAGTTATCCCGACCGGATGTTATCCTTGCACCTGCACGTCCTGGATGGCGGCTTGCTCCACGTGATGCGGCGACTGCTGTAAATCGCCACCGCCCTCACAGACTGATCGTATCGCTCGCTAGTAGTGTGAACCCTTCGCGACGACGTACACCGCGTCCTCCCTCCCTGTCTCTTCTCGCCCCCTTCTATCTCCATAGTGCAGTAGTAGTGCAGTGTAGTGCAAATAAATGCACTATGCATTGTGTGAAGAAAAAAACTCAACAACTCACTCACCTACTCTTTCTCTCTGTTGTACATAATAATATAATATAACATTATAAGAGAATATAAAAATAATATTGTATTATATATATGTTGCAGTATACACTAATAATGTATAATGTACGATATTAGAATGTTTCTCGCGACCATTCCTTGTCTATATGTATGTATTGATTGTGACGCAGTCACATTCTTATAACGATATAATGATTGTTGAAGACTTACAATGTGTGTGAGGCTGTGAAACAATCTACTAAGTAAAATACGAAATAATAAAGGTAGTAATAATACATAATATGCATAGTGTGTTATGTTCTGACGTCTCTTGTTTCAATACGATAATTTAAAAAAAAATGAAAAAAAAAACATAATCTTCAACAATTAATAAATACAATATGGCGGACGTTAATAATACAGTGCTCTATTATTATTATTATTACAACAATATGTACTGCAAGTAGCTATGTATTTTTACGTACATAGTTGCTATACGTCTTTTAATAATGGTGAATTCAAATCTTTCATCGGTAGTTACAACTATCTCCTGCTCTGCTTGCTGTGGCGCTAAAAGGAGTTCAGATTGGATCGGATGACCGGGAGTCCCAATTTCAACTGTTGTTAACGTTGGGATACGTCGATGTGTGAGTGTAAACATACATAATTAGTTAACATTTTACATATATTTTAACAACGTGAACTTTTTCTGTGATTGTATTCCATTAATATTGTTTGGTTGATATGAGATCTCGGATCCAGATTATTAATTTTAATAAATTATTCTGGGAATTTGGATTCAATTGTGATTTAATTTAACAAAATACATTAACCCGGGAATGATTTTTAAAAAACGATTTTTAACCGGGTTTTTATACTGATTTTTTTCTTCTCAAATTTGGCCAAAATTATACTTAATTTTATATAAAAACCATTTTTTTCTTTTTAATTTGTTTTTTTGAGATTTTGAAATACATATCTCGGTAACATAAGCAAAATTCATGTATTTATTATAAAAGAATATCGTATTGAACATAAAAGTATACTGGATGTTACTGTACTGTTACCAAATTATTTTAGTATGGTGTCCAACGATGTGTATGATAGATTTATTTAAAAATTGTGAGAAAAAATGCACTAATAAGATATTGATAATATATAAATACTATCTAGGCGATCGCTGAACATCTAAGATTATTTCGACATATTTAAAGTAAGTCCGTAACAGATTTATTTAGAATTTAAGATGTCCCATACAATAAAAATAATTATGGTTGATTAGAATTTCGGATGTTTTTGTAATTACGTCTCCAACTCTTGCCAGATTGCTCCTAATTGTATTTTTCGTGCTGTATGTATGCATACAGTTGACCCCTTTAATTAAAAAGTTTTTAACTTTTCAGTGGGCGCGTAAAACTATGTCAGTTTAGTAATCTATCTATCTATTTTTCGCTGCTATCAAAAAATAAGAATCTTTCTATCGTATGAATCGAACGAATTCACTTAAAGTAATGTAGCATCTCGAAGGATATCGTTTATTTTTATTTAAAATCCAGAAGGTGTTGCACGCGATTGCAGTCATTTGCAATGACCCTTGTTGTCGAGCGTCTATAATTCACAATTCATTCATTCATGCAATGCGATTTGTTTTCACTGGAGTAAAAAATAGATATGTGGATAACCCTTACACCCACTGGAAGGTTAACGGTAAAAATTTTGAAAGTTTTAGTATTAAAAATATTTTCACGTGGGACATGAAAGTAATAATGTGGAATAAAAAATGTTCCTGGATAGTAGAATAAAGGTTTTTCGGTCTTTTTGAAATCATTCCAACTTTACTAAAGTTTAGTCATAAAAACTAGTCAGATAATTATGATTATAAGGGGTCAGATTTTGAAGTACAAAAGAATTTAATTTTTCGTGTTCGGTACGAGGAGTCGGTGCCATTGCCATTTTTCTATGAAATCTAATCACAAAAAGCAATCGTGTGACATTTTTTTTTACATAAAATGCAGGAGCAGAAACAATAATGGAGACGAAAAAATATTTTGAATTTTACCATTGTGGCTTAGTGTTTAAGATTAGATATAATGAAAAGTCTATACTATATTATAAAAAAAAATCATTTTATATTTTTTAAAAAAATATTTCCATCTTGGCTTATAATTGTGTATGAATTTGTTTTACGTAATATAAGATCTGTTTGGTTTCTTCTTCTAGAACAATTAGTGTAAAAAATGGACCCAATGTTTTCGATTTAATCATTAGTCCATTCCCTACACTAGAATAGCAAATAGACTTATTGATAACATCCAGTCCGTTGCACAATATTACAACTTGTATTATCTAGAATTCGAGGAACACTCATTACCTTATCTAAAGTATCTATGAATACACAGGTGACTTGATTTCTGGAAGTGTAACTAATCTTTTTTTAATAAATCACAAAACTAAATTTTGTTGGAAATTTAAAATTGTACTTAATACCATTTAGTACCACAACCTAGATCGCATTCATACACTCTTATAGTCTCTACTCATGTTGAGTTTTGAGTCCTATACAATTTTTGCTCAAACTTATTCTGTATCCAGTAACGAAATATTCGCATTTCGAAAGATACAAATTGGCGGGAAAGATGTCTTTAAACCAGCTGTAAAAAGCCATGTTCAAGGATTTTTAGTTCTTGAGAAGTATTTCCTTACTGTAAACATAATTTACAGTAAAATGAAAGATTGAAAACTTCGCGATGTATTTTCTTTTTGAAATAGCTTATGAATATTTTTTTGGTACAGAATAAGTTGGGCAGTTAGAGATGCCTATCATTTCTTAATCCTTCTATGGGAGCTTGGGTTACAGTTGTCTATTTTTTTGCTGAAACAAAGACTGCCAATCGAATGCCTTGTGCTATCTATTACGAAATCGTTGGGCGATGTTCATTTTAGACGGATTAAACTTGCAAAAACGGCGCGACCCCTCGAGGTGGGTTCATTGTTTTTACGAGTTTACATAAATGTACGTTGCTAATTACGATGCTCGTATTGTAGGAATATACCAAAAAGCATATAAGTGTTCAGAGTTATTGCAGCAAGAAATAGACCACTCGTGACCCATGCGCCTCACCAGGCGGATTAAAAATTAAAAAATACAATAATTGTTGTGAATCATTAATAATATAAATGTTGACCTGTAAATAAGAGTCTATGTAGTTTCATCATTTGTAAAAATAAATTAATATAAAAAATAATATACATTCATAAAGAATTTAAGAAATTAATAATGCCAGAAAAATAAGTTATTTTAGTGTATTTTGCGTAAAATGTACTAAGGTAGAACGGGTATCTAAATAATACTTTGCAGTAACCCTTTTGAAAAGCGCGTGAATAAACTCATTAGTCTGTTTTTCACTAAGGCACAGCACATCTGATCGCGCAGTTCTAAGTACCTTTCCAATAAGCATCTTGTCAGAGAAGCTTGTCGAGCATTGATATCTCTATCTTGTCAGAGACGCCATTTCGACTTAAAAAAATCTCGTTGGTAAACAAATTTCGTTTGTTATAATGTTCACGACGCTCGTGTAAAAAAAAGGTACCGTCAATAGCAGTGCTGTTTGTTCCGTTGTAAAAATGGACAGTGAATTCACGTAGTCGTTTGGAGAGTTTAAAAAAAGATGGCTAAGATATATCTATATTTATTGTGAACTATTTTTCAAAATTTTAAATAGTTATTTACCTGTGTAGCAGGATTAAACTTTTAGATCTAACAATACGTGTTATTTTTAAATTTGAGATTTTATTAAAATTTTAAAATTATATGATTATGATGGCATCTCTAATATCTGTGATGATTGGTGGAGTGATTTAATTTTATGTTAAAAAAAACTTGTTTATTTTGAAAATTTTTGTAAAAGACAGTTTTGAAGAGAATATAATACTGATATATGAAAGTACCATAAAAATGTTTATTTATTTAACTCTAGAAGGCCTCCGCTCAATTACCTGTATCCTGGAATCTGCTGTGTGATCAAAAAATGATTTCTTGACCTTGTTACGCTTATAGTACTAAAAGTATATCAATGAATGGTGTGACACAAGTTTTTTATTACGACTCATTAATAATATTGTCGCTGAACAGGTATCGGCGATCTGTCATCTTTAATGATTTCCAACTCTTTAATTGTTCTATTAAGCTTTATTGTTCAAATTTTCTCTGGTCATTTATTGTATGACATATTTCAAGAATTTTAATTGAGGTTCAGTTTAGGCAGCAATAAATGCCAATTTCTAATTAAAAATAATTTTCGAAACTCAGAAATAAAATTCAGAAATTTGTACAGCATTACGAAATTTGTTTCATAATCGTTCAGGGCTGAAATTTTATTATGCCTCGGCTAAGTGCGAGTTAGACTTGGGCACCTAGGGTTCCGTACAATAATAAAAATAAGGAGTTAGGTAGGGATAAAAAACTGACAGATTTTTTAAAATATTGTTTCAAAATTTTTCCGTATCAAATTTAATTTTAAATTAATTTTTAAAGTAAAAAAAATATATATTAACAGAATATATTTGATAATTAAAAAAAACAAACAAAAATATTGCGATCCGAAAGCCGGGATCGAACCAGGGATCTTTAGATCTTCAGTCAAACGCTCTACCAACTGAGCCAGTCGACTGATGATGTTAGACGCTCTGTAGTACAGTATAGAATAACGACTGGAATCAATGTTGTAGAAAAATTTACTAAAACTAATTGATTGGGTATTTAATTTTAATTATTATTTGCCAGGATTCATGCCACAACAACACAGAATCTGTGAAAATTTCAACTAGCTACCTCTTATCGTTTGTGAGATAGAGCCTTGTGACAGACGGACGGACAGACATCGTAGGCTCAGTGAAAAGTACGGAACCCAGATTACAAATCAGAACATAACACAATTTTATGAAATGCTATTTCTTACAAGCAGATTAAAAAGGTTTGTGTTAATTATTTTGCGTTTTATTTATAAGGAATGCATTGTTTTGAAAGGAAATAATGGTTTGGAATTAGTGTAGGGGCCTGCAGAGCATGACCCTGATCCCTGAATCACTGTTAAAGTTTACTGTACGCATGAAACTTCCATCAGAAATAGTTTGTAATCCCTAGAGTGTTCGACAAAAATAGCAACATGGTAGGAATTTGATTTAGATCAATAAATTTTCTTTTAATCTTTCGAAATCTATTTAAAGATTGTTTCTTGATATAAATTCGCACAATTCTTTGTCTTATAAATTTCTAAGTTTTATGTTTTATTATAACAATAATTTTTTTTATAGACGCTCGTCAACAGAGGTCATAAGTGTCTTAAAAATTCGACTGATGACAGTCCTATACTTCCCACCTAGTAAATATTTGCAAAAAATAAACACTCTTTTTTTTATTCTTTGACTAGGCCCAAATAACCTTAGCTGTTGGTGGTCTTTAAAACACAATTTAATTTTTATTCTTTGAAAAAAGCATGGCCCTCTTTTTTGCTTGGTGATCTGATGGCTAGCTTAATATAGCAAAAATCATGGTTACCTTGATTTACGTACAATTTTTATTTTTTTTAGTAAAATATTTTTTTCTCGAAAACTATAATTTTAGAGAAAAAATATTTACATTTTTTACTTCCCACCTCTACTATGGTAGGGAAGTAATGGATTCAGTCCGAAAACAATATTTCGAGATTTTAACAGATTTTCACGTTTTGAGACCCTAGCAATCGTTTAAGATCATTTTCTGACTGATGTCTGTATGTGTGTGTGTATGTGTGTATGTGTGTATGTGTGTGTGTATGTGGTCAATTTTTCGCCTTCGATATCTTAAGAACGGAACAACATACGGGCATGCCGATTGTTCTATTGTGTTTATCAGCCTTTAACTTAGATCTGATTAGATTTTGAGTCAAATCGGTTCAGTGGATCCTGAGATATTCAAAAAAACGTCCTCAATGTCACGTATTAACATAGGTAAAAAAAAATATAAATGAATTCTAGATGTTATAATATGAAAAAAATGTAAATATTTTTTTTCTCTAAAATGTATAGTTTTCGAGAAAAAAAATATTTTACTAAAAAAAATAAAAATTGTACGTAAATCAAGGTAACCATGATTTTTGCTATATTAAGCTAGCCATCAATAGATCACCAAACAAAAAAGAGGGCCATGCTTTTTTCAAAGAATAAAAATTAAATTGTGTTTTAAAGACCACCAACAGCTAAGGTTATTTGGGCCTAGTCAAAGAATAAAAAAAAGAGTGTTTATTTTTTGCAAATATTTACTAGGTGGGAAGTATAGGACTGGTCATCAGTCGAATTTTTTCATATTATAACATCTAGAATTCATTTATATTTTTTTTACCTATGTTAATACGTGACATTGAGAACGTTTTTTTGAATATCTCAGGATCCACTGAACCGATTTGACTCAAAATCTAATCAGATCTAAGTTAAAGGCTGATAAACACAATAGAACAATCATGCCCGTATGTTGTTCCGTTCTTAAGATATCGAAGGCGAAAAATTGACCACATACACACACACACACAGACATCAGTCAGAAAATGATCTTAAACGATTGCTAGGGTCTCAAAACGTGAAAATCTGTTAAAATCTCGAAATATTTTTTTCGGACTAAATCCATTACTTCCCTACCATAGTAGAGGTGGGAAGTAAAAAGTAAATAAAAAAAAAATAAAACTCAACCCAATTTCGTGGAGGATCATAGACAATACAAAATTCGTTCTTGAAATTTTTTAATTAATATCTACGTTGTTAATATAATTAAAAAAATGTCAAGAATTAATTTTTGTTGTTATAATGCTATTATTGACGTTCAATAATTACATTATAATTTAAGTAATGTATAAATGATTACTATCTTAAATGATATAATTTTCCATGATGAATATTCCATGAATACTAAAGTACAGCTCATTTTCTATGGAATCAGAGTACTGAATGGACGAAATAAAGTGATTTAGATTTAGTAAAAAATTATAAGTACCTACTGTTAAAAAAGAAGATCTTTAAGATTTATTACTATATAACCGGTTATTTAAAACATGTTACTAAATAACTTTTTAAACAGTTACAGAATATTATTTTAAACAGTTATTTACAACCAAGCAAATATTTTCAATTAACAATTTTGCTCATCGCTAAATTAGGATCAAATTTCATACCTCAAAATCTTTGGAACCAAAAACTGATTTTATCATTAAATTTTTACATAACATCTTAAAAAAACTTTTTAACAAAAAAAAAAACCTCCTTCAAAAAGGCACTAAAAAGAGGAAAATAATTAAATTTTGAGGTCTGTGCCAATTAAAATATGAAGTTGGTTAAAAAAAAGAAGATATTAATTACTATACTATACTTTTTAACCGACTTGATATTTTAATTGGCACAGACCTCAAAATTTCATTATTTTCCTCTTTTTAGTGCCTTTTTGAAGGAGGTTTTTTTTTGTTAAAAAGTTTTTTATTTTTTACTTTTTAGTGTCAAGAAGTAACATTTAGCTTAAAGAATCACACGCCGTTACTTACTTTTATTAAAATCAGCCGAACTACTGAACCGATTTTGATGAAATTTCTATGGGACCAATCTGAAAGTATATCCTTTCAAATAAAAAAAAAATTTTCAAAATCAGTTCATAAACGACGAAGTTATCCGCGAACACACATAAAACATAACCTCTTTTTTTTAAGTCGGTTAAAAATAACTGAAATAGGGATTTGTCGAAATTTTGAAAATTCAATTTTCTATAACGGTAACACTTCCGGATCTTTGTACTAAAAATGTAGGCCATCGCGCATTCTACACGTTTTCCTAGGAATATAATAGGTACAAGTGGACTTTCACGTAGATATTTAAAATTTGCATATTATTTAACCTTATGACGTGTTTCTTTTGAAACAAAAAACAATACCTTCAATTAGGGATGTGCAATCAGTGGATTTTCCTTTACGAGTCGAGTATTTAATTTCGATTTTCGAATCTAGTCGAGTTCAGTAGTGTAGAGAGAAAATAAAAAAAAAACTATCTGTGGTATTGTAGCTCCCAAACGGATGGGCCGATTTCAATGCGGTTTTGTTTGTTTAAAAGCTGGCATTTGCGAGACGGTTATTAGCCATGTTTGATTGAAATCGGTTCAGCTGTTTCCAATCTTCGGCTCTCATCACAGTTTGTATAGAAATCTCGGTTAGTATTATAGCTCGAAACTTCGAGTTTCAGCTCAAAAATTCAGTTTTTGATTAGTTGGTTTAAAAGTTATGAAATAAAAATTAAATTAAATATTTAAAAAAAATCCGACGCAAAAAAGTGAATTTTTAAAAAGTGAGAAAATAATATCTACTATACCTGACCCGGTCACCCGATGCGCCGTCTATTTCTTCGTTTAGAAGAAATATTTAATTCATAAACCTCTGTAAAATGATAAAAATACCAATGTCTCAGCGATCCCGATGCATTTATGAATTAAATATTTCATCTAAACGAAGAAATAGACGGTGCATCGGGCCAGATATAGTAGATAATTTCTCATTTTTTAAAGGTTTGCTTTTTTGCGTCGGGGGTTTTTTAAATTTTTAATTTAATTTTTTTTAACTTCCTATTGGAAGTTATTGTAATGGGTCCGAAAATCGAAATCAAAATGTATAACAAATTTTTATGTTTCAAGGTCACTACAATATTTTTAGAAAGATGTTTGTGTGTATGTATGTGTGTGTGTACGTATGTACGTACGTACGTACCTATGTGTCCATTTCTTTCTAAGAAGAAATCTCGAGAATGAAAAATGATATCGACTACGTTAGGGTGCAAATCGACGCGTATTAACGTAAATATGATCTGAAAGAAATTTTTTCAAAATCGGTTCAGCCGTTCTTGTTTCTTAACCAAATAGACACCAAAAAAGTAGATTTTACATAATATCTCGCGAATAAGAAATTATACCGACTTCGTAAGGGTGTCAATCGAGGCGTGTTAACTTCATTTTGATCCGACATAAATTTTATAAAAAGCGGTTCAGCCGTTTTTTTTTTTTTTAATTATTGTTAAAAATAAATAATAATTATGTTTTAATGATTAAAATGATTACTTTTCTGTGTCATATCTAATTTAATTATTATTATTAAATATTTATCAAACTGGGAAGTTCGTCGTGTGGACCTCAAGGGTCGCACTTTAGTCAATAAATGATCCACCTCACGGCTTGTTAAATTTTTAATTTAACTTTAAATTTATAAGAATTAGATGACACTGGCAGAACAGGTAGTCATAAAGTAAACACCATTGAAAATCATAAATTATGTGTATCTACATTTTGAATATTGGAATAAACTAAATAATAATAATATATCATCAGGTTTAAATTAACGCAAAAGTTGTCGGCTGGTAAACAATTCGTATTGTTCTAAACTTCTGCGTCGTATATGTTCACATAAACGTGAAATTAAACAAGTGACGAAATCTCAAGGACGTGCCTATCAGAGGGTAAAATATGGAAGTACGCGCCGCACATCAGATTATATCTACCTATATTTTATATGTATGGTACAGTAACTTCTTCAACCGCTGGTTTTTCCAATCGTTGATTTGAGATTTTTTATTTATTGTGAACGCTCTACAACATACGGTCATTAGCGTCTATAAATACATCCAATTACATCAAATTAAATTAAACGACATTACAAAACATCCATGAGCGTGGGTGGAGATTCGAACCCACGACAGTTTGATCTAAAGGTCATCATGCTAACCATTACATCAAGCTGTCCAGTGTCCTCAACGTGGATTCGAATTTCGAATTTATCGGTTGGAAACCATGACTTCGTCAAAAAAATACAACTTAATAAAATACGTTTAAAAAGGAGAAGGTATTTCCGAGCATAAACTTAATTTGTTTTCCTCGTAATATTTAGAAATGAGACCTCGAAACTCGAAAGCAAATGACAAATTTAACAGCATCACCATTATACTAATTAGTAACAACAGTCATGGTTAATTTCATAAACATTAATAGATTAATATTTAACAGCATAGACGAAATTGAACTTGGCTTTTTTCTTAAACAAAGGCTACCAACTGTCAGGGTTAAGGCAGAAGCACACTTACCTGTCGCGACGCAACACAACTGCCAACACCATAAGGACCTGACAATCAATTCCCTGTAAGAATGTATAGTCGTATAGACCTCAAACACATTTCGATAGTCAAAAAGTCAACATTTAGCAGACATTGATCTATGCGCGAAAAAGCTTTGGAAAAGATAGCGCCAACCAGCTGGGCCAAGTACAGTGAAAATGTACTTGAAGTACCAAGTACTTTAGCATTTCACCCAATAAGTACTAAGTACTCAGTACAATTTTAGATGAGTCTAAATACATGTACTGAGTACAAGTCTTGGATTTTACATTACAGAATTTGCCGTAATTTAACCTTCATTTCCCAATACTAGGTAAATTGCGATCTAGTATCGGGGATTTGCGATCTAGTTAATCGAGGATTTCCGATCTAGTGTCGGGGATTTGCGATCTAGTGTCGGGGATTTGCGATCTAGTGTCGAGGTTTTGCGATCTAATGTCGGGGATTTTCGATCTAGTGTCGGAGATTCGTGATCTAGTGTCAGGGATTTGCGATCTAGTGTCGGGGATTTGCGATCTTGTGGCGGGGATTTTCGATCTAGTGTCGGGGATTTTCGATCTAGTGTCTAGGATTTGCGATCTGGTGTCGGGGATTTGCGATCATTTGGCGGGGATTTTCGATCTAGTGTCGGGGATTCGCGATCTAGTGTCAGGGATTTGTGATCTAGTGTCGGGATTTGAGATCTTGTGGCAGGGATTTTCGATCTAGTGTCGGGGATTCCCGATCTAGTGTCAGGGATTTGCGATCTAGTGTCGGGGTTTTGCGATCTTGTGGCGGGGATTTTCGATCTAGTGTCGGGGATTCGCGATCTAGGGTCAGGGATTTGTGATCTAGTGTCGGGGATTTGCGATCTTGTGGCGGTGATTTTCGATCTAGTGTCGGGGATTCGCGATCTAGTGTCGGGGATTTGCGATCTTGTGGCGGGGATTTTCGATCTAGTGTCGGGGATTCGCGATCTAGTGTCGGGGATTTGCGATCTTGTGGCGGGGATTTTCGATCTAGTGTCGGGGATTCGCGATCTAGGGTCAGGGATTTGTGATCTAGTGTCGGGGATTTGCGATCTTGTGGCGGTGATTTTCGATCTAGCGTCAGGGATTCGCGATCTAGTGTCGGGGATTTGCGATCTTGTGGCGGGGATTTTCGATCTAGTGTCGGGGATTCGCGATCTAGTGTCAGGGATTTGCGATCTTGTGGCGGGGATTTTCGATCTAGTGTCGGGGATTCGCGATCTAGGGTCAGGGATTTGTGATCTAGTGTGGGGGATTTGCGATCTTGTAGCGGGGATTTTCGATCTAGTGTTGGGGATTCGCGATCTAGTGTCAGGGATTTGCGATCTAGTGTCGGGGATTTGCGATCTTGTGGCGGGGATTTTCGATCTAGTGTCGGGGATTCGTGATCTAGTGTCAGGGATTTGCGATCTAGTGTCGGAAATTTGCGATCTTGTGGCGGGGATTTTCGATCTAGTGTCGGGGATTCGTGATCTAGTGTCAGGGATTTGCGACCTAGTGTCGGGGATTTGCGATCTTGTGGCCGGGATTTTCGATCTAGTGTCGGGGATTCGTGATCTAGTGTCAGGGATTTGCGATCTAGTGTCGGGGATTTGCGATCTTGTGCCGGGGATTTTCGATCTAGTGTCGGGGATTTGCAATCTTGTGTCGGGGATTTGCGATCTAGTATAAATGTACTTGTAAGCAGAATGTCCTTAGCTACAAGCTTCAAGTACAAAGTACATTCAACAGTACAAGTACAATTTTTAAATGTACTTGGAGTACCAAGTACAAAAAAATGTGTTTAAAGTACTTTTTTCAAGTACTTGTACTCAGTACTGCTCAGCTCTAGCGCCAACAAATAAATTCTATAGGTATTCTTAAAGTGTGGTTACCTCCATCACGATCTGGGTTTCTCCAAAGACTGGCTAAATATTGCATCAGCGAATTCTTTAAGTTACTGGATTAAGATAGACAATGATGGCTGCATCTTCACATCCTGTTAGTTACACCCGGACCTGTTGCGTTCACAGAGTCAGTTGAGTGTATATATAATGGTCTTTGGATCGGACTTAACTGTCGTGGGTTCAAAGCACATCTCTGTCCATGAATATTTTGTGATCTCGTTTTGACCAATAGCGTTCACAGAGATTGGCAGCCACTTAATTTTATCTCGTTCACTCAATAGTGAACATTTTCTTCACATTTGCTGGGAAAGGAATTACGCAGTTCATATAACTCTATGTAAATAATATACTACAATTTTACACCCTGTGAATGTACTATATACTATGTAATAATATTGTTATATGTGCATTAATCAATAACTTAAGAATTAAGTTATTATGTTTACGTACGCTTACGTGGGCGAATAATTAACTCGTTAAGTTATTTGTAAATATTGCTATAGTCTATCTGCAGAAGCTTTTCAAATAGATAGCTAGATAGTTGATATTGAGGACAGGGGAACTTCGCTGCACTCAAGGGCTCATTGTGCATCCCTGACATCCAAACCAGGTCCTGAACAGTTCTGGGTCTTCAGGAGAAGACGCCCAGTCCATTCGTGATGCGCCTGTTATATCTCATATATTTTCATTCGCAAGGATTGTGTAGCACCTTTATGATTGTTGGGGTATATTTTCGAAAAGTCTTGAGTCTTCACAGACATTTTTAATCTATGTCTAAATTTCTAATCTAAATTTAAATTTCTAATCAAAATTTAATATTATAATTGGAGAAAAAGACCCAAACTATAAGATATTAGATCTGAAAAGTTTCATTAAAATCTGTCCAGTGGTTTTTGCGTGATGCGCTAAAACACGTTCACCAGTTATCATTTTATTATACGTATAGAAAAATGTAAAAATGGTCGACCTGTACATATAAGTAGTCGAGAACCAATTCCTTTACCGTATAAATACTGTAATTTATTATGCTTTAACTTCAATATTATATTATTCTATACTATCATAAATATAAAAATTAAAAGCGTTATTAAACTTTTGTTTCTCTTCAGCTTATGCAATATTCATTCATAAATCAAAACTAAAGGACATTTTCTGTAAATGTTGAACTTTAATTGATATTTTACCGTTTATAACGTCGTATAACCACGTTGATTGACGAGACATAATATATAGAAAATCACTTAGATCATAATAATTATGGCTTCCATAAGTGGCATTTTCGGTAGAACTAAAGTTACTGGTAGTGCGTTGCATTTTGACGTCTATATCTCGAAGTGGTTTATACCTACGTAAGTCGAAGTTATATCACCGTCGTCTCTATAACCCGAACTGGTAAAAATTCTTCCGATTATTTTAGCAATGTTTCGCAACGAAATCAAAGTCACTTCTGTACTGAGAATACCCCATGTGCAAAACCTATGCACAGCGTGTCCTAGATTGATATATACATAAGGAATTTAGCATTGGGACAAAATGAATGGATCAGAATAAGCCATGATATTCTTATTTGCCAAACCCTACTTAATGACCTAACTTTGTTCTTATTTACACGTAAATCGTATGTATATATCAAAATGGGACCCCCGGTATAAGTCGAATGTTTGCTTGTAATATCTCTCTAACTCGAAACCATCGATAAGTCTAAGGCCTCTTTAGCTCGAATTTTGGCGTCGAACTACGTCCTTCCCGGCGGTATATATAGGGGGTAAAATTATGCATTACAAAAAATGTGTGATGCGAATTACCATTGTTACGTCATAGTTTGTTTGTGTTTTGTAACATATGTATGTCATGTTAATATTTTTTTACAGATGTGACGTCATTATAAAACTATAGAAGTAGATTTACGTCTTTGGTTGCGGCACAATCGTAATTACTGTACCCCTTGCTTTTTTTAGCGTTTCTCTTGAAGTGCGACATATCGAAGATCAGGTACGTAGCCAGGGAGGTGGCTCAAGGGGCTGAAGCTCCCCCCCCCAAATTTCAATTTTTAGAAAATTTATGCTTTTCTATGAAAAAGTATTTTTAAATACATTTCCATTATAATGAATGTGTCATTTTATGACCATAATTTTTCATGCAACGAATGTAATAATTAAATTGCTGCAGAAAGTTTGTGAGAGACTTTATTTACTTTTTGACTTTTAAGCTCCCCCCGAAAAAAATTCCTGGCTACGGGCCTGTCGTAGTTGTAGTACCGTATTGCTAAACTACTATGTAAATACGAAACAATTTGGTAAGAGTGGGCAGATAATCATTTCTGAAAAACAAACAATTCAAATATTAGACGTATGGGACAGCCTGTATGTATATATTTTGCGTTTTATTTATTTCTTTATTGATTTTCCCCAGTTGTAGTGTTTGTTGAACGTGGTTAGCATATAGCAATAGACGGGGAGCTCACCGTCACATTTTCCATAGAAAATCTAACGAATATACTAAGTCTAATTAAGTTATAGTCCAAGCTCTGACCGTACAAAAGTCTACTGGACAACACTATACTATAATTTTATTATTGAATTTGACAGATAATGTGATGAAAACATCAAATCGGTCGCAGACTAAATAATTTTTGAAGCTATGCTTCTATAGGGGCGGTAGACGATTTCTGGGAGGGGAAAAAACTTATGGATTCGCGTCACCGTCACGCTCATGTTATTAAAAGTATATCTATAGCTATGGCCAGCGGTGAAAGCAATATACTGGCGCACGCGCAGTGGCCTATGTACACGTATATGCACCAACATAAAGATAACGTGTTGTACAACATTTGTACTGTGTATAAAAAAAATAAATGGCATCATATTTCAAAATGGCAACCATATGTACTTTTGTAAAAATTATCCAGTCTTTTTGAAAATTGATATTTAAGAGTTTTATAGCACACAAAAAAATAAAATTACATCAGAATTCAAAATGGCGGTCAAATAATAACTTTTCAATGGTATTGTCTATAGCTTTGATAAATTCGGTTTTATATACAATTCATAAAAAGCATAGCTTCTGTCGGGTGTCCCATGACACCCCTTGCCTTTTTTTTATATAATTTTTTGTTATCAGTAACCTATCTCGAATACAGCTCAACACTACTTGACGAAATTTATACAGATTAGAGAGAATTCTTTACAATAGTCATCGCCTGCCTTGCAAATTTTTTTTCATATCTGGCAGACCTCATATTGAACATTTATTCATTTAGAGAGAGGTTTGCCAGATATGCAAAAGAAATTTGCAAGGCAGACGATGTTAACCGTAAATACTTGATACTTCTCTATAATCTGTATAAATTTCATCAAGTATGTGTTGAGCCGTATTCGAGATACCGCAACAACAAAAAATGGTTCAAAAAAATTGAATTAGTCGGCCACCGAATAGATGTTTTTGTCCAGTAGACTTTTGTACGGTCAGAGCTTGGACTATTAGCATTGGAGGCAGACAAATATGGAGTCACAATTATTATTATTTTTATACTGACGTCACTTCCAGTCATTTTTTGAATTGTCTTCTCAAGAAGCGATTAGACCTTGCAGTCAGGGTCCATTCTGATTGTTCGAATACCCCATCTTGATGTCGTTTGACACACAAACACACACCTAAACGAACGTAACAACTAACTAGTGTACTCTGTACACTAATATGGATAGTTGATAGCTATTAAAAATTGATTTTGTATGTGGAGAATGTTCACACACATATTCTTCAAGACAGGCCTTAATGTTAACAAAATTAGAATGAAAACTTCAGATAAGGCTTGCAATCTAATTCTTTCTATAAAAGTCAATCAATTTTCTGACATTTCAAAATAAAACTTAATTAAAATTTATTTTTCTATTCCAATTTCTCAAGAACACTGTTATTGTATAAATTTTGAACATCCTAACATCCCAAATAGTAATATTAAATTAGGTTTTATTTTGAAATGTCAGAAAATTGATCGACTTTTATAGAAAGAATTAGATTACAAGCTTTATCTGAAGTTTTCATTCTAATTTTGTGAACATTAATGCCTGTCTTGAAGAATATGTGTTTGAACATTCTCCACATACAAAACCCATTTTTTAATCGCTATCAACTGTCCATATTAGGTGTGTGTGTCTCAAACTTCAGACTGGTTGCAAACGCCAAATTTCTTACCTTGTAATGCAATGTACTATTCTCGCTCATGCGACAGTGTATGCAACACTGTGATCAGCTGATTATCTCATAACATATTTATCTGTTTCTGTGGGATAAGAAATTCGACAGTCGCCTCTGGGACTACAAAGCCTCCCACAACGCAAAAACATTGGCAGAGAGTGTACCTATACTGTCTGACTTAAAGGTATAGTCACTCACTATAGACTCTATAAGTCAGTCATTGAGAGCAAGTCATTTTATATTATAAGTTAGCTATAAGGTCGATGACACACAAAGCGATTTGTCAGCGGTTTGTGCCGGAGCGGTTGTCGAGTCGACACGTATATTAATGTTTTTCAATGGTGCAAAACACACACAGCTGCGAGAATTGCCTGCCACCTCGACACATCGTTCTCCACAAGAACCGCCTGACTGCCGCGTTGACAACGCTGTGTGTGTCATGTCGAGGCGGCTAGTCGGTGCAGAACCGCTGTGAAACTGCTGTGTGTGTCATCGCTCTAAGAGTCCAAAACGAGTATCTCTCGTATTGGAGTGGTAAAACTCGGCCAAGGCCTGCCTAGTGCAATATATGTTTTATATCTCTACGCATGTCTATTGAACGTTCTTTCAATCTTAACCGTAACTCGATAACTATTGCATTCTAAATTTACTTGATAATATTATTACTTTTTACTTTTTAATACTTGACAATTAAATAATTCACACTCAATTGCATCTCAAATTGATGCGTACGCGCATCCCCTACAGATATATGTACCTAATAAAAATAGGTAAAAAGATTTTTAAGTTAAACGGTTTTATTTTAAATCATCAGCTGTACCAAAAACTAGAAAATAAGTAAGACACAAACCAAGGGGCACCTTGTGTCGCTGCGTTAGCGGAATAAGTAATAAAAACGCGGACGCATTTGAAATATTTCTGTTGGTGAGCTTGGAAACACATTTTTCTAGACAAGCCGTTCTTATTTAATAATTATACAGTCGTTATACAGATTTTTATGCGCCCCACGTTTTTATTACTTATTCCGCTGACGCAGCAACACAAAGTGCTCCTTGGTTTGTGTCCTATTATTTTCTAGTTTTTGGTACAGCTGATGATTTAAAATAAAACCGTTTAACCTTAAAGTTTTTTTACCTATTTTTATTTTCTAGTTTTTAGTTTGATTTCTAGCCCGTGTCATTAAGCAAACTTCTCACCCTTTCAACTGTCCACCTCCTGATTTCATCATCAGACCCTCGTTACCAAGCTGAAGTTATCATAATATTGTATTGTCGCGGGAACTCAATGTGTGTGCAAAGGTTCATAAGAATCGGTTAAGTAGAAATAGTTGAAAAAGCTGTCGCAAGATTTGAAACAAAGATAGTAACAAACAAACAAATATACGGGGTCAAACTAAATAAAACCGTTTAAAAATACACCCGGACAATTGGTTTGCGTTGGATTCGCGGACCGAATATTCCGTACCATGAACCATATTAAGTTTTTGCCTTTAAATTTCGGGAATCATAGTTGTTGAATAGTTTCCCTTGTAAAGTATATTATGTTAAAATTTTAGCTGTATTAAAATGGAGGGGGGAAACATTTTTAGCATTGCGTTTTAAGAAAAACAAAATTGTGCAAAACACGTTTTTTGCACTCCGGCGACCTCAAGTAGGGCAAATATTGTGAAATTGTTAAAAGTGTACTAGTATCCTTCCCCACAAATTGTGAAATAAATTTAATTGCAGGGAAATCTACTTAATATAATTTAATAAAATTGTCACTTTCATTTGCATATTATGTTTTTGGAAAATGTTTTATCGATTTAAATGAACTGTTTTGATATGAATGATAAGATATCGTTACATGAACATAATTAATTTTTTTATTAAATTAATTATGAATAAATTATTATAAATAACTTACATAACGGCATAAGTACTCATTATCGAACATATTAATATATTTTATATCTAATTTAATTACCGACATTTGATCTTAATTGTCTTGAAAGTTTTTTACTGAAGGGTAATAAGAGGATAAATATTTGAAGAGAAAATATATGATATCTTACTGCGAGGCTAACGAACGAGTTAGATTTTATGTCTTCTTAAAGGTAGTTGGTATATTTTACAAACATTTAATTTTATTAGGCCCGTATTCACCGAGCCTATAGTTAGTTATTTATTCCGTTGATTTATTCCCCTGGTAACTATTACTCGGAATAAATAGCGATAATTCAATTCACCAAACGTAGTTAAGTTTACTGCAGGTATAAATCGTAAGAATAACTATTCTGTTCAATTTCAAGGGTATAAATATTTATTCGCCAAGTACAGAGGTCGGCAAACTGCGGCTCGTGAGCCGCATGCGGCTCTTATGATGGCAAGATGCGGCTCTCCAGTTCCATGCGCAAATATTAATAATTATATTATTTTATTTTCAAAACTCATAAAAAATATTATACTGCAAAAAAACTTTAAACAGGATAAAAACACTCAACATAGAACAGTGAGAATAGGTGGAGTAGAGAGTATACGGACAGCTGACATTTTATAAATGTGGCAACACTGTTCTGTTTGTTTAGTTATTGGTGCACTGTGTCGTCAAAGGTCGCAGTCAGAACTTTTTTTTATATACCTAATCCTAAGCAAATACCATAATATTATTGAAATAAAAATGTTAGTGGCTCTTTAAAAACCTGGAAATTTTGTAAATTGTAACTTTTGGCTCTTCTGTCTCAAAAAGTTGCCGACCCCTGGCCTAGTATAATAGGGTGGACACGAAATGCACAAATTACTTTATGACCTGGCGACCTTTTCTGGTAAATATTAATCCATATCTTTCAGGTAAAAGCTTTTGTAGTAAAATGAAATAAATTCACCATTTTACATTTTCGATCGATGCCCCATCGGTCGGATCTTTGGTAAAAGTGCTTTAGAATTAAAATATTTGACAAAATGTCCAAGGTGTATAGTATAAAGTAAATTTGTACCTGTAGTTACTATTCTATCTATTGAATTGCTTGGTGAATTGAAAGTTAATTTTATTCCAAGGAATAAATTTATTCTAAGATTAGTAACTTCTATCTTGAACAGTGTTCGGTGAATACGGGCCTTAATTAAATAAAAGTGGATGTATAATTATTACAATTATTTGTGTTTAACGATATTCACTATTCACGTCATTTGTCTGTACCCGCAATACAGACTATCTACCTATTTTTTCAAGGAACTACCTTAAAGGTTTGTATTTAATTTTGAAATGCTAAAGATGCACTATAATAAGAAAAAAACTCGGGTCGCAGTGCCAAACCCTGCCGACAATATAGTGTATTTGTTAATACAGGCATTGTGGCATTATTATGTGAACAGTGAACTTAAGTTTGTTTTTTGACAAAATAAAAAATTGACCCCTTAATACATCCCTTAAAATAATTAAATTTTTCTAAGTTTCAATATTAGACATGGATTTTATCAGTAAAACCAATTAAATACACCCTTCCATAAGTAAATCCGTATCAACAAACTAGTGTTTCATAAAATTTGAAAGTCCGGTCCTGTCGGGCCGATTTTATTAAAATTTTAGCAGCACATTTTAATCTTTACTAAAGAGTTAAATTTCAATTTTGAAACGATTCTGACAAATTTTTCGGTATTTTTGGGCTCAAAAACTTTTTGGAACCCCTAAATACAACCCTGAAAATGGTCCAATCGGGCCCATTTTAAATAGGCTTCTTGCGGTGATAGGTTCCAACATGTGTACCAAATTTCGTTTCAATCGATTAAGTCTGTCGAGAGTTATCGCGTACACACACACACATATATATATATATATATATATTTCTCGACGTTTTATAGCCTCCTGAACACTTTGGCACCATTTTTGAAAATGTTTATATATATATATATATATATATATATATAAACATTTTCAAAAATGGTGCCAAATTGTTCAGGAGGCTATGAAACGTCGAGAAATTTTGGTCCGACCCCTAGGTCCCGCCATCCGACCGACGCCAATAGTGTATGTGCCATATTATGGCAAATACACTAATTAAATGATAGATTAGCCGGAGGTTGTAAGATGTCGTTTGTGTCAGAGCCGGACTTACAGGTGTGGCGGCCCTGAGGCGACAAGGAATCGTAAACCTCTGAAAAAATGCATTATCTTTTGTCATCATTTTTTCATTTTAGAAAATAATTTGTATTAGGTATGCACATTAAAAAGCAATTATGAAAGGTACACGGTAGATCCTACTGTGACACATGGTTATCGATTATAAGGTGCATAGATACATGATTTTCTTTCTCTCTGCCACCTGCATCGAAGAAGAATTTACTCTGCAGTGATCCAGAAGAATTCAAGAAATAGAAAACAAATATTTTTTTCTCAATAGATTGATTCACGAGGAAGGTTTAGATGTATAATTGAAATTGGCCGGCCCGGCTTCGCCCGGGTGAAAAACAAGGGCAATCTCAGACGATCGATTTAAAAAAAATGTTCGCTGTTCGATAGGTGATACATTATAAACTGGAACGAACGAGCAAAGCGAGTGTGGAATGTATTAATGAATCATAAATTCATAGCACCGAAGCGAAGCCAGATTGGGCCGCTAGTAACATATATTACCTATATTACCTATAGATATAAGAAATTTACGAAATGTTACAATTACCACAAAACACCAAACCATAACAAAAACTCTCGACGTACGTTTCGCCAACCAAGTTGGCATCATCAGGAGATTGAGTTTTAATCATCTCCTGATGATGCCAACTTGGTTGGCTAAACGTACGTCGAGAGTGTTTGTTATGGTTTGGTGTTTTGTGGTAATTGTAACATTTCGTATCTTTACACCAAATGTTCCACCATTTTTTATTGATAAGAAATGTATGATCAAAAAGTAAATAATGTACATTTGTTCAACACCCACAAGAAATAAATCATTTTGTGGCCCTGCTGACCGTGGGCGAAATAATGAGTTCCCTGATTGTTGACGTGCAGAGTGGGCGAAATAGCATTTCGCCCACGCTCATTACGGGGAACGTTTACGCAACCAATCAGGGCAGAGTGGGCGAAATCCCATTTCGCCCACTAGTTGACGAAATAGCATTTCGCCCACGCTCATTACGGGGAACGTTTACGCAATCAATCAGATCACCCATTATTTCGCCCACGCTCAGCAGAGCCACGAAATGACATATTTCTTGCGGTAGTTGAACAATAGTATATTGTGCGACTAGTGTCTTTCGACCATTAATAGTCGCACACAATATTTTGTTCAACTACCGCAAGAAATATGTCATTTCGTGGTTCTGCTGAGCATGGGCGAAATAATGGATTACCTCATTGATTGACGAAACTATCAACACTTGCGTAAACGTTCCCCGTAATGAGCGTGGGCGAAATTGCATTTCGCCCACTCTCTATACGTCTACAGTCAGAGAATTCATTATTTCGCCCACTCTCAGTAGAGCCACGAAATGACATATTTCTTGCGGTAGTTGAACAAAATATTGTGTGCGACTATTGGTCGAAAGAGGAGAATCCACTCGTGTGTTTTACCGCACTCGCTACGCTCGTGCGGAAAATCCATACTCGAGGAATCTCCTCTTTCTCCCACTAGTCGCACGATATACTATTGTTTTCAATTTGAACATAGTGTATTATTCAGTCCTTGAATTTCAATGATTTTTTTTAATTCTGTTGTATTTCTAAATTTCTTTATTAAATAGCAAATTGTGTAATAAATTCTGTGAATCAGCCACTAGTGTCTTTACCTTATTTCATTTCATTTTTTACATCAATTTACTGAATTCTTGAATTACTTGAAAACTCCCGTTCTTTAATGTTTCCAATATGATAAAAATTCCATCACTTTTTTGCTACATTTTCATGCTTTCTCCACTCTTTAGACAATCCTATTATATATTCCATTTGATAGTCAAAATATGTCGATAAAGCATTTTCCAGCTCAACGACTCATATTATTATCCAGTATGTTCTAACAGTGTAACATTTAGAGAAGAGGTTCTCAACCGGTGGTCCACGTACCAATGATACGCCGGCTACGTGAGTAGCAGAACTTAATACAGTGCAAAAAGTTATTCTTTCAGAATGGGTGGTATATAAATAAATATTTGATACTATATAAACTATAAAGTCGTACTTACCCCATCAGTGTTTAGGTAGTACGCAAAAAAGGTTGAGAGTCCTGAGCCAATGATTTAGATTGCATATCTGTAAATAAAACAAATGAATTAGGTACAATTAAGCATTAATATATGAGCAGTACTGGCTTTAGGAGGGGAAGGTTGGGCGATCGTCCAGGCCGCCAGACCTGGAGGGGGCGACGAAATGCTAGATTTTTTTTAATTACGGGTCAAAATCCTTGGCAAAGCCAAAAGGGCACCACCCGCAAATTAAAAAAATGGTGGTGGGGATACAAAAATCTTGCCGGATGCGTTTAAGAAAATCATGCCAGAGACATCAAACTCGCTAAGACTGACCCTGAATGAATGAATGAATTGTGAATTATAGACGCTCGACAACAGAGGTCATTAGCGTCTGCCGACCCTGAACATACGTATTATACTTTATATACAGGAAAACTATTGCGATATGTTTTTAACAGCTATATAGAATAGAATAGAATAGAATAATTATTTATTGCTGAGCCCATCCATAGTTTTCGAAAGTCAAAGGCAAATAATATGGGAAGCAAATCTTCATGGTTTCCGGGCTTGTAGGCCGTGGTCCGGTGGTATTTCTACCTGACGTTTCGTCTACAACTGCGCTAGACATTCTCAAAGGCGATGTGGCAGCGGTCGAAGTGTCCTCCTTGGCGGCCAAGGAGGACACTTCGACCGCTGCCACATCGCCTTTGAGAATGTCTACCGCAGTTGTAGACGAAACGTCAGGTAGAAATACCACCGGACCACGGCCTACAAGCCCGGAAACCATGAAGATTTGGAACAATGCCGGCCGTGAAAGCTTGCACACTTGGATAATATGGGAACCCTCGGCGTGCGAGTCTAATTTGTCCGGGGTTTTTTTTTGTTTAATTGATTAAGTTATTTTAAGAATAATCGCAATATTATGCAAACTAAGTATGACTTAATTGATAGACAGGCCTACTACACAGTACACGCTGCATTTAAAAATATTCAACATTATGTTGCGGCGTGATATTACCACATAGGTATTATAATTACATACAGATATTGCAAATAAAACAAAAATATTCAAAGCCAGAGTTATACAATGAGCTAGTAAAATGTGGATCACATTCATTAAAATAAATTATAATTTAAAAAAACTAAAAAACACGCTTTAATGAACTAAAAAGTAAAAAATAATTAATTTTATTGTAAAAAAGCGTGGGGTAGTATGAAAATATGAAACAAAGCACCCCACGCTTTTTTACAATAAAATTAATTATTTTTTACTTTTTAGTTCATTAAAGCGTGTTTTTTAGTTTTTTTAAATTATAATTTATTTTTGCTTTTTAGTCCTGGAGATCCTGGTCAGGATAATGGGACAAACTTATGGAATTATTGTATTGTAATCGGTCCTTGATAAGTGTGCAAAGTTTCAGTTCAATCTGAAGTTTTTTGCTTTTTTTTTTAGTCCTGGAGATCCTGGTCAGGATAATGGGACAAACTTATGGAATTATTGTATTGTCGTCGGTCCTTGATAAGTGTGCAAAGTTTAAACTAAATCTGACCGTTCAAAGTTGGTCAAAATCAAGTTCAAAGAAGTCGGTTACAAACTGACAAACAAGCAAGCACTGCACAAGCAAGCAAGCCCGCAAGCAAGCACGCAAACATACAGGTGAAGCTAAAATAAGCGTGTTAATATCTAAAACGAATTGTTTTTGAAATGGAATTCTCGAACACAGCGATTTTTATATGAATTTTTGACACTCTATATATCTCTATCTCTTCTCTACATAGTATAAAACAAAGTCGCTATCTGCCTCTGTCTGTTTCTCCGCTTACTTCTTCTACACCACGCAACGGATTTTGAAACGATTTTCACTAATAGAAAGAGTGATAAACGAGGAAGGTTTGTGTATATAATTTGTAAATATTTTGTACAAAATGGCTGAACTATGACGGTGTTTTGTCAAAAAAAAACTGTTTTCGTACGCTTACATGGCTAACGCTGGCCAAATCTTTAGAGATACATCAAAACAATGTACGAAAAAATTGAAGGTGTTAAAAACCGCTATTAAATCATAATTTCATACCACCCGGGCGTAGACGGGTCGGGCCGCTAGTTGCTCTATAAAGCTATTAACTTATAAGGTGATCGATGTAAAATTTGGGTTTAATGATGGGTTAATATTATGTTTCCTAACTTTACTCCGTGACGTTCCTATCTATGTTTAGATCTGGGTTAGTTAACTTAGGGTTAGTGAAATCCATTTGAATTTCCATCGCAACAAAATATTCGTTATTGAACACAAATTTAACGTGCATCGATGGAAGCATGGTTTATGTTTAAACTTAGCTTGTTAAAGAGCAAAATTACAGAGTGTATCTTTTTCATAAGTGTTATTTTTTACTTTTCCTGTTTTTGATATTGACCTCATCGACATTTTCTTCAAATAGCACCTCGATTGTTTGGTTTACCTAAACGGTAATAAAATTCTATCTATATACTCTTAAAAACACAATTTTTTAAACAACTTCAAGGAACAACGTCACGTACCAAATACAACGTACTTAAATAAATATTAGTAAAAAAAACTTTTTAGAGACAAGCTTTTATTTAAATGCACTAAAAAGGAAAAAAATTTTTTTTATAATTTAGGTTCATAATTATAAAAGCGTTGGTCGTGAACTCTATGATCCGAATCAGGACAACACCAGCTCAACTCTATGATAGTTTATTAGTCACGACCAACGCTTTTATAATTATGAACCGAAATTATAAAAAAATATTTTTTCCTTTTTAGTGCATTTAAATAAAAGCTTGTCATTAAAAAGTTTTTTTTACTAATATTTATTGTGTTCATTTTAGTCTTCCAAAATTTTACTCCCCTTTAACACCCGCAAGGGTTGAATTTCGAAAAATCCTTTCGCAGTGGATGTTTACGTCAGAAAAGGAATCAACTGCCCAAATTTCAAGTTTCTAGCTTCAGCGATTTGGCCTGGGCGTTGATTAGTCAAAAAAACCCTACATCCCCATTTGAACCCCTTAGGGGTTGAATTTATTTCTAAAAACGATTTATTCATGTATTGTCATCGGGAATACATATGTGTACAAAATTTCAAATCGATCGGATATGCGGAAGTCGTTCAAAATTGACTTGCAAAATTTGACCTAAACAAACAAACACAAAAACAAACTTGCAAGTTAAATAAAAGCTTGTAAAAATAAACGACTTCTTAAAAGAAGCAGGTTTTTGTTTTCGAATAACTTTAAAACGTCCAAATGGATTCAATTTAAACCTTTTTAGCGTTATTACAGCTACGTTATAGGGGATGAATATAATTAATTTAGCTCTCGTCTCGGTCATCGCATTACTTGAAAACGTGTCGATTGTTTCATGCCATTCTAGACCGAAGCAAGTCGATACAATGCGCGTCCTGGTTAAAATGTTTAAATCAGAGATGGGCTACGGGTGAAGAAAATAAATACAACATGGAATTTTTCGTTCTTGTGCTAATAAATGAAATCACAAAAGGGGATACACTTTTGAACGACTAAAAGGAACAAAATAAAATATTAGTAAAAAAAACTTTTTAAAGACACGCTTTTATTTAAATGTACTAAAAGGAAAAAAATAAGTTTTAATAATTTAGTTTCATAATAATATTATAAAAGCGTGGGTTGTGATTAATAATATCGTAGAGTTTACAAATTACAACCCACGCTTTTATAATTATGAAACTTAGTTACTTATTTTTTTCCTTTTTAGTACATTTAAATAAAAGCGTGTTTTTTTACTAATGTTTTATTTATAAAGTCAATGAAACGAGCTTCGTCTAACTTAAATAGGCATTATTTAAGTTAGACGGAGCTCGTTTCAATGATTTTATAAAAAAAGACGTTTATACAGACACTATTTCTAAAGTAGATTACAAGACATATAATATTATTTAATAGAGAAAATTCTTAGTTTCGAATTTTACGAATAATAATATACTCTATTGGTGTAAAGCGAAATCAGAAGATATTAATTTGCAAGTGAGTTACAGATCTGTTGTGTAATTTATGTGACGTTTAAAAAACAGCGTTAAATTTTATGACATCACGTTTGTTATTGCGACTTTGAAAATCATTATTTATTCCAAGAACAGCACGGACGTCGGACACTCTCTGGGTCATGAAAATCGTAACAAAATACACAATAATTATTATAATGTATCTATTCATATAACGTCAATAATTATCTATACATTACTGTATCCGGTTGGTATATTATACAAAATAAAAAGTTTTTTTTTTGGTATTTTTCAAAGTCACAGTACCGGTGCGGCGCCAGTGCCGGACTTGAGTTAAAATAAAATATTAGTCAAAAAAAACTTTTTAGAGACAAGCTTTTATTCAAATGTAGGTACCTACTAAAAAGGAAAAAAATAGTATTTAATAATTTTGGTTCATATTATTATTATAAAAGTGGGGGTTGTAATCTCTATGATAGTTATAAATTATTATGAACCAAAATTATTAATTATTATTTTTTCCTTTTTAGGACGTTTCAATAAAAGCTTGTCTCAAAAAAGTTTTGTTTTACTAATATTGTATTTTGTTCTTTTCCATGGCAACGAATACGATTATTATTTGTGTTTAACGGCATAATATCTGGATGACCGAGCTTTGCTCGGATGAGTTCAAAAAAAATAGTACTTAAAGTTCCCATTTTATCAAAATCGTTAGTCGTTTTTAAGAAAAAAAATTACATACCTATAAGTAGATAATATTATTAAGTATAGGTACGTCAGTATATGTCATATAATATAAAAGTAATATACCTATTTATTTAAATATTAGTTAAAAAAATAACAACAATAAAATCTAAACATAATTATGTAAGTATAATTATGTTTAGATTTTATTGTTGTTATTTTTTTACTTTTCAAATAATTACTGATTATTTTAATTAGTTAAAGATTGACTGTCAAAGTAATTTGACATAAATAATGAAAATAGTTTGTTTTTTCCAAAGCCTACTCACCATACGACTAGGGCATGCAATTCGAATATTCGAATATTCGAATAAAGCGAATATTCGGCTGCATTTATTATTCGAATAGTAATTCCTATTATTCGAATATATTCGAATTATTTGTTAAGAATTAAAATTGTTTAAAAACGGTTTACGGCGGCGCTAAAACATCTTACAAACGCTACACTAGCTCTAAGTTCGCGCTAGGGCGTGGGAGGGGAATCGAAACGGGGCGAGAAAAGTTTTTTTTTTTGTTAATTATTGCATGTTTATTTGATATAACCATTTACTTACGTTACGTTACGTACGTGTACTTAATTGCTTGATTTGCTCTTCGCACGTGCTAATAGACGTATTATTTATTTGTGAAGTATTTTTTTTATAGGGGAGCAATACCCCATACTTTTGTTGTACTAATTAATAAAAATGCGTCTTAGATGCTCATTTAATATTTTTGTTTGAATAGGAAAAACAGAAAGAAAGAATTTTGAATTTTTTTGATTACTTAAATATGTTCATTTGATCTATGGTTCTCGGAAGCTATGTGCGCTCTAATATTTAGTTGATTTGATCTGAATTTTTACGTAACTAAGTAAAGTAAAAATGATTATTTGATCTCTTTTTAATTAGAAGTAAGCTGCTTTTGTTGTTAAAATATTGATTGGATTTATGGACGTGCAGTAGGCGTGTTGATTTTAAATAATTAAAAGTCATTTATTGAAGTTCCAGTGTCTTTATTATTTTTACCAATTATTCGAATATATTCGAATATTGGCTAAAATTTGAGCGAATATTCGAATACCTGAAACATCCGAATATTTGCATGCCCTACATACGACACTGTTTTATAACGTTAAAAAAACTGTTTTTTAAAATGATAAAATCGATAAGAAAACGAATTTTTCCAGGGATGAGACCTAGCTAGATCAATTTTTTTCCTTCCAAAACCCCTTTTCAGTAAATTTCATCCAAATCGTTAGGGCCGTTTTCGAGAAAATATTTATATAGGTACATAGGTACATATATACAGGGTGAGTTCGACCACCCGTATCAGTCGTTTTTTTCGAAAACGGTTAGTCGTAGAGAGTTGTGTCAAAAATTTGTATTATAAAAGCCCTATTAAAGAATCGAATGGTGATAATTTTTTTTTCCGGGAAGGTCGGCTTCCCTATTAGTTTGCTCCAGAATGTCCAGAACTCCGGAATTATAAATGTAACGATAGGTCGAAAGTGGCATTGTTGAAAAGATCTTAAAAAAATAAGCAAGTTTTGTAGGAAATTTTTTTTTATTACTGCCACCCCTGTAAATTTCTATAAGTATAAATATAAATTATTATATGTTCAAAACTCCGGAATTTTAGAAAGCACGATAGGTTGAAAGTGGTGCTGTTGAAAAGCTCTTTAAAAAATAGGCAAGTTTTGTAGGAAAAATTATTTAATTACTGCCACCCCTGTAAAGTAACAATCGTTTGAAATTATTAAATCAAATTTTCATAATAACGATCGAAGTCGGCATTAAAAATCTAGCAACCTTAGACATTGTCACAAGTGTTCAAACTGTCTTCCATTTACTCTTTAATACATACTACTGAGCTCTTCTGGTTATGCTGTGAGTGTACTTCTTCAGTATTTAATGATCGATAGATAGGTAACTAGATTTTAAATGCGGACTTTTAAAAAATTCGTTATTATGATTTATGACATTTTAATTTAGTAATTTCAAACAAATATTACTTAACAGGAGTGGCAGTAATAAAAAAAATTTTCCTACAAAACTTGCTTATTTTTTAAAGATCTTTTCAACAATACCACTTTCGACCTATCGTTACATTTATAATTCCGGAGTTCTGGACATTCTGGAGCAAACTAATAGGGAAGCCGACCTTCCCGGGAAAAAAAATTATCACCATTCGATTCTTTATTAGGGCTTTTATAATACAAATTTTTGACACAACTCTCTACGACTAACCGTTTTCGAAAAAAACGACTGATACGGGTGGTCGAACTCACCCTGTATACAAGATTTGCTCGTTTAATAATATAGGGGACAAAAGTGGATGTATTCATTTCCATGACAACGAATACGATTATTATTTGTGTTTAACAATGTTCACCCATTTGTCTGTACCCGCGACTCAGGCATATTATATCCGTTTTTTTGTGATAGTCCACCTCTGGCATTGTACCAACATCACAACTAGAGTCATAAATGATCAAATAGGTACGATTAAAACTGTGTGAAGGTGTTTTCGAATGTGCGTTTATTCTTGAACTTCACCTTCGACGATGCCATCGAGAATCGATATCAATTTGCTGTTAAGTTTCTCACGCATAACAATCAAACTATAATAAAATAATATTATATATGCTGACGTATTTATCAAATATACAGTTGAATTTCGATAATACGTTCTTAATTATTTAAATTGCGGTTTGAGATTGCGACCGCTAAATAGATTAGGATAGGGATGGCAAACCTACGGCACATGTGCCATGAGTGGCACGCGACAGAATATTGTCGGCACGGCATTAATTGAGGTAACAAAATAATTAAAATAAAAATATTCAAAATGGAAAAAAAAATTTTCAAAAAAATGTAATTAGTCAATTTGTTTAAGCAAATTCCGCTAAAAATTTTATTCTACTGTTATGTAATAGCTTCTTGATATCTAAAAATAGTGATAACAATAAATTTTAATTAAAAAAATGTTTCGACCCTTTTTTTCAACTTTTTAATTTTTTTGTTGCTTAAATAAGTCATAATTCGTAGATTATAACAATTAAAAATACCGTAAGTTGATTATCTTATTTAGTATAGTTGTCAAAAGGTCTCCACGAAGGGAAATAATTTTAGAAGCTTTTGTTTAAAAATTATCCAACTTGGAATGTAAACAAGAACTCTAAAAAAATAGTTAATTAACAATAGGCTCATTTTATGAAAAATGAGTGAAAAAATTTTTTTCCATAGGGATATTGTTCCTTCAAGTGTCTAGATCAGGGGTTCCCAAAGTCGGGGTCGCGAGCCGATTTTTTAGGGTCACGGCCTGTTTCCGTGATTATAGAATTTATAACTCTCGTGATTATACCATTAAATTCGAATAATAGAGAAAAAAAAACTAAATAAGAACACGAAATCAAATAAAAATGGAGTGAAGTGGCGGGAGGGGGTCTCTGGGGGTAATAAAGAGAGAGTAAGCCCTCCCACCCGCCTCCTGTCGCCCCTTACCTGTTCATTCGCTCCCACTTCTAAGAACTAAAAAATCTTTTTATAGACTATTTTGTACATTGTGGGGAAAAAATGTTTAAGGGTTGCGAAGGCTTTTGCAATTTTAAATTAGGGTCATGATCAAAAAAGTTTGGGAACCCCTGGTCTAGATAATACATTAATTTTTTCAGAATTTTAAATTAATATTTTATAGGTAGGGTAAAAAAAACTTTTTATCTGCAACGGCCGGTTTCGTGGTCGCGAAAAGCCGTATTTTCAACATTAAATTGAAACTATTAATAACAGAGATGAAATTCCGGGAGTCGACATTTTTTTTTTTTGGAAATATCCTCCTCTTTAAGAATATTTGTGTTTCAATTCTTAAATATTAATAGTTTTCGAATTATTTGCAAAAAACTGATCCCCATTTTTTTGGAGTCTTTAATTGTTAATAACTTTTGCAATTTTTTATCTACGGATTTCAAACTTTCGCACATTTTTCTAGACGTCATTACGAATCCAATGAGGTATAACACATATTTTAACTAGCAGTAACAAGAATTATCACGTTTTTCAAAATGTGAACTAGACTATTACTTTTCTGTGTAATTTCTAATTTAATTATAAATATTCAATATTCATCAAACTGGGAAGTTCGTCGTGTGGACCTCAAGGGTCGCACTTGTGAGTAGGGTTACCATCTGACAGGCGTTTGCCGCATTTGACAGGCATTTTAAGGTCTAGACAGGCGTGCGGCCGGCGCTGGTCAGATATAGACATTTTAAAATTTCGCGCCCTTTCGTGACTTCGTCGCATTTTGAACGTGTGCGTACATATCGATATTATTTTATTACCTACCTACAGCTTTTTAACATTGGAAATGTTTATGTTCGTATATGGGGGCAGAGTTACGAGTTTTCGTTCAAGGCCAAAAGACAACGGTGTCGCGATCAAGTGAGGAGCAATCATGCAAAATTGAACAAGTGCAATTTTTTCGAAATGTGTTTTATATCATGTCTAGTTAATTGAGAGGTATTTTCGACGATCTGCAGTGTTATTTTTGAGCAAATGTTAATAAATACTGTAGAAAAATCCATTTAAAAGTTAAGTAATCAAGCAAAAGTGAACGCGTATATAACAGAAGAATAATAGGGTTATTCCTGACAAAACTAAACAGTGCATTGATAAATATTGTGTGTATAATAAACAGTTAATTATGTTTCATATATGCTGTTATCATTTCCAATATCCTCGATGGTTGCAAGGATTGCGAAATCTGTGAATTTTTTATTTTAGACAGGCATTTTTCAGAAAAATCAGGCATTCCAGGCACCCTAGACAGGCATCCCTTCGCTTATGTATGGTAACCCTGCTTGTGAGTCCCAATTAAAAGTCATTTTAGTCCTAATAAACGATCCGCCTCACGTCTTGTTTATAATATGCTCGTGTTAATTTTTTGCGACACTCTGTATGTAATTACAGTCAAATACCTTCATAATAACATACCTACATTTGGATATTCTATGCAAGGTCAGCGTTAATTAGTTGAGGCCAATAGCAAAATGCGAATAAAATTATTGTAGGAGGCATTTGATCGATTTCACATATTTACATATACATTTAGAATGTACTATATTTTTTACTAGTTGGTAACAAAAAAAAAACATTTTTTGTTTCGCTGTGTATGCAGACTCGGTAGTGTATTGGCATTGTTTACTATAGTGGAATGCACACACGGCGTTGGAACGCAGTAAAGAATGTTGAAACTTACCTCGTGTATATCCAAACAAACGTCTTACTACGATACAACGCTAGCGCGCGTTCAGGCATAGTATTGTCTTGTAGAATGCGTCACTTTTTCCATCAGTTTTCCGCCACTTTTTCCGTCATTTTTAATTTAAGTTTCTAGGTCAATGATATCAAAAGATACGGCCACTTTATCACCTATTTTGATACTCGCAATCTCACTCTTCAAAAATAAGTGTGTGCTTTTGACCACACGACAGAAGTGAAAAATTCAGATTTTCTAATTTTTGGTGTCATCTACGACATTATAGCGCATTTATGAACTAAAAATAATTTATTACTAAAATACTAAAATTGTTATATTTTTAATTAATTTCTCCTTGGTTTCAAAAAAATTATAATTATTGTCAAAGAAAGAATATAACAAAAATTAAAAAACATATAAATAAATATCATGTAGAATTTAGAAAAAAGAACGTCAAAAATTCTACGATGCCATCAGTTTCCGAACCCAGGTCCCTATGCATATAACGCAAACACGCTGCTAACTGAGCTATTGACACAACAGTATAGACCACTGATTTTATGATATAAGTATGTTGCGAATTCTTACGGCCAGGTTGCGAACGCTTACAGTGCGAATTCTTACGGTTGAGTTGCGAACGCTTCACGTTATTTCAGTACCCAGGCAAAAAGTGCCTAACTTCAAAAACCTATAGGGTAGATACTTCTCGTTGACCTAAAATCATGAAATTTGGCAAAAAGCAAGGTCTCGCAGCACAAGTAAACGAAAAAATCCGAAAATTACAAAGAGTTAAAAATAAAGGGGGTCCTATACCTATTTTGATATTCGCAATTTCACTCATCAAACATCTATAGGGTACTTCCCGTGGACCTAGAATCATGAAATTTGGCAAAAAGCAAGGTTTCGCAGCACAAGTGAAGAGAAAAACCCGAAAATCACAAAAATTCAAAATTTAAGGGGGTCCTCACACGAAAAACGGAAAAACCTTTTAAAGGCTGTATCTTCGGTTGAAATTTTCACAGAATATGTCTACCTACAGGGGCGGATTCATAAAAATATTTCGGGGGGTTTTCAAAATATTTATGTACAAGTACATTACATCACCAAATCAGTTTTTACACGCGAAAATATAAAAAAAATTATCGAAAATATGCAACGCCCAGCCCCGCTAAGATATGAATCGATGTCCTTTTCTATGCGTTACCAAAAATTTCGGAGGGGGGGGGTTGAACCCCCTGACCCTTCCCTGAATCCGCCACTGTCTACCTAATTTAATTGTTGTAACGGTACGCAACCCTCGTAACGTGAGTTCCACACGCACTTGACCGCTTGTTTTTGGGACAGTCTGTACATTCTGTAGCCATTATTATTAGGTATTTATTTATAAGCAAGATATTTCTTCAGGGTATATTGGAACTCTTTAAGTACTTAGAAACAGTGTTAAATCTCATTATGCGTACACACATGGTTTTATGCATGTATGTTTTTATAATATAGATACATAATAATTAATACAACATTATTTTAAAGCAAGTAAGCTAAGTGAGTTGCACGGCATTCGCTGGGCGCAACGTTGACTGGTGTTCAGGTATTCAGGGCATAGCAAGGACGTCCTTGTAACAACTCTTAACATTTTACACACATACATATAGTATCAATTACACATACTTATACGTGCAAACAGGGCCGGCTCAAGGCATACACTATATTTCAATCTGCACTTAACCCCGTTTTAAATAGAAACAATACGTCCCTAATCTCACGTACAGACGTAGCTGACAAACATTGGAAAAATTAGATAGCCCACCGAATCTTCCTTAAGCCGAACTTTCTTCTCATGTAACAAAATGACTCACCCTATAGATATAAATAGGTAGAGTTGCGCGGAGCGGTCAGCGGGAAGACAAGCCGCTGAGTCCCCAAGACGAAGCAAGCAGCTAAAGGAGTTGGTACCCGGGTTTTGAGTTGATTAGTTGAGTTTTTGTGTGTGCGGCTCCCGCCTCAAGAATCTGCAATGTGTAAGTAGTTTTTCATGTAATTATATTTTTATTAGTAAGGACATGAGTCTTTCTTTTCACGAAGCACCCCGCTAACCTCTCATCCATATTTGAACACCTTTCAGGCTTTTACCGCTCGAAGCCACGCGACCTGTTAAAATGGTGGCAGCGGTGGGATTCGAACCCACGCCTCCGAAGAGACCGCTGCCACCATTTTAACAGGTCGTGTGGCTTCGAGTGGTAAAAGCCTGAAAGATGTTCGAATATGGATGAGGGGTTAGCGGGGTGCCTTCGTGATAAGAAAGACTCATGCCCTTACTAATAAAAATATAATTACATGAAAAACTACTTACACATTGCAGATTCTTAAGGCGGGAGCCGTACACACAAAAACTCAACTAATCAACTCAAAACCCGAGTACCAACTCCTTTAGCTGTTTGCTTCGTCTTAGGTACTCAGCGGCTTGTCTCCCCGCTGACCCTCCCCTCCGCGCAACTCTACTTATTTATATCTATAGGGTGATCCATTTTGTTACACTCACAAAGTGGTGTAACTGTGGTATAAATGGCAAATACGTCTTTATGTGAGATGAAGGGCGAATTAAATTGAAATAAAATTGACGATCAATATTTTTTTCAATATAAATTAGAAACCAATTCTTCTTTTCACACTTCGTAACTTATTGACAATTGCGTTCTATATACTTATATAAAAATGTATGTTTGTTTGTTTGACCCGTATGTGTTCCTATACCATTCATCCGATTGCGATGAAACTTTGGTGAGTTGTTGTGCGTACGCCGGGGAAGGTTTATGTAGGTTCATAAATTCTTAGCACCCGGGCGGGACCGTTAGTTATAAATATTTGGGAATACTAGTATTAACGAACAAAATGGCCTTCGCCTAGACTCTAGAGGATTCTGTCTAGAATAGAACAGGCTAGAGTCAATTCTGACTTCCTTGAATTCATTTGCGGCGCTAGGATCTTTTTTTAGGGTGGGCCAGACATGGGCATGATGTTTTGAAGGTGGGCCAATAACATTTGTTCCCAAAACAGTGCTCGTCAAAATTTTACCCCAGATTATTTGCTATAGAATTTACAAGAAAAATTGTTGAAATTTCAAGGGTTAAAAACGTATTTAAAAGATAAACTAAAGATTGGGAATTATTCCATGGTGGGCCAAGATAGTTTAAGGTGGGCCATGGTCCACATAGTAAGAAGGTCCCATAGTAAGATGGTCTTCCTTGTTTTGTACTGTGGTATGCAAACTTGGATGCGTGTAGATGATGCAGCCGCAAACAAGCTGCCAGGACCGACAGGAATCCGGATATAGCACGCTTCATATAACTATATGCGTTTTTTTGGCATCTAAACCACTTAGCTACCACTGGCAGCTCAACTGGTTTTAACTGCCAGACTGCCAAGATATATTTCGCGTGCCGTGGCTGGCAGTCGCAATCAAGATGCCAGCCCGACCGACTCGCGAGTGAGGCACGTTTCATATAACTTTAACTACATGCATTTTGCTGGCATCTCAATCGGTTGAGCTGCCACTAGTAGCTCGGTGAGGCATGGCCCTTATAGACGATCACACTGGAAGTCGGGATTTTATTTTATTTTGCTTGCCGCTTCAATATTGTTTAATACAATACTGGAAACTTTATAATATGTAAATAATAAGTTGATACTTAACAGATATTTTAAAGGTTTAAGAAAATAGAATTGACCAAGTCTAGAAATACCGATAATTCATTACAGAACGAAAGTTATTTTTCCTCAATATAGGTACCTATAAATTTAATTGACAATAATTAATATAAGTTATTTAAAAATATAATTGGTGAATAAACGTCTGATGCTATGCTTGATTTGCTGTAGGTTAAAAGTCACATATATTGCAAAACCATTATATATAATGGACTAACTTAGGCTGTCATATAACGTTATATAAGAATTTAAAATTTAAATTGTGAACTTGAGAATGGCCCAGATCGTTGAGATGCCATTGGTTATAAAGCAATATTGCATGCTTCTTCGATTACAAATCAGTTGTCAGGTTAAAATCTCAGAACATTATATTTAAAATGAAGGGTTAAAATCAAAAGGCTCTTATAACATTTTTTGTTGCATTTTAGTAGACCTATCTAAAGACACCTCACTCAGTGGGGTAAGTAAAAAAAACATTTTAACACTGGAAATGTTGATGTTCGTATATGGGGGCAGAGTTACGAGTTTTCGTTCAAGGCCAAAAGACAACGGTGTCGCGATCAAGTGAGGAGCAATCATGCAAAACTGAACAAGTGCAATTTTTTCGAAATGTGTTTTATATCATGTCTAGTTAATTGAGAGGTATTTGCGACGATCTGCGGTGTTATTTTTGAGCAAATGTTAATAAATACTGTAGAAAAATCCATTTAAAAGTTAAGTAATCAACTAAAAGTGAACGCGTAGGTACATAACAGAAGAATAATAGGGTTATTCCTGACAAAACTAAACAGTTCATTGATAAATATTGTGTGTATAATAAACAGTTAATTATGTTTCATATATGCTGTTATCATTTCCAATGTCCTCGATGGTTGCAAGGATTGCGAAATCTGTGAATTTTTGAGTACATTTTCAACTCTACAGGAGGGGTTTAAAAAAATTATTTTTCTAAAAATATCATCATTTCTGTTTTTGGGTCATCAATCTACGTCCGTATACCAAATTTTTTTTAATAGTAAGGATGATAGGCCTGTGACAAACAAACAGACAGACATACGGACTGACCGAAACTATAAGGGTTCCTAGTTTTTACGGAACCCTAAAAATCAGAACATTTAATTACGTAGTCCAAAATTAAGAACGTTCTGGGCTCTGGCAACCCTAGTCAGAACCTATTTCATTTTCCAAAAAATACATACATAATAATATACAGGATGTTCCATAAATATACCGACAAACTTTTAGGGGTGGTAGGGGACATCAAAACAAAAATTTTTTGCTTTAAAAACATATGTCCGAAAACGCTTCGTTTTCGAGATACAAGGTGTTAAAATTTGTAGAAAAAAAAGTTTTTTATTAGTCTTTATTAAATTTAATAGATTCAAAAGATGCAGCGATGACTCGTAAAGTTACCAACAAACTGTGAAAAATTCATTAAAATCGTGTGAAGTGCTTTTAAACAGTTTTATTTAGCTTGACCCCGTATATTTGTTACTATCTTTGTTTCAAATCTTGCGACAGCTTTTTCAACTACTTCTACTTAACCGATTCTTATGAAACTTTGCACACACATTGAGTTCCCGTGACAATACAATATTATGATAATTTCAACTTGGTAACGAGGGTCTGATGATGGAATCAGGAGGTGGACAGTTGAAAGGATGAGTTTGCATAATGATACGGGTAGGGCATGCAATTCGAATATTCGAATATTCGAATATAGCGAATATTCGGCTGCATTTATTATTCGAATAGTAATTCCTATTATTCGAATATATTCGAATTATTTGTTAAGAATTAAAATTGTTTAAAAACGGTTTACGGCGGCGCTAAAACATCTTACAAACGCTACACTAGCTCTAAGTTCGCGCTAGGGCGTGGGAGGGGAATCAAAACGGGGCGAGGAAAGTTTTTTTTTGTTAATTATTGCATGTTTATTTGATATAACTATTTACTTACGTTACGTTACGTACGTGTACTTAATTGCTTGATTTGCTCTTCGCACGTGCTAATAGACGTATAATTTATTTGTGAAGTATTTTTTTTATAGGGGAGCAATATCCCATACTTTTGTGGTACTAATTAATAAAAATGCGTCTTAGATGCTCATTTAATATTTTTGTTTGAATAGGAAAAACAGAAAGAAAGAATTTTGAATTTTTTTGATTACTTAAATATGTCCATTTGATCTATGGTTCTCGGAAGCTATGTGCGCTCTAATATTTAGTTGATTTGATCTGAATTTTTACGTAACTAAGTAAAGTAAAAATGATTATTTGATCTCTTTTTAATTAGAAGTAAGCTGCTTTTGTTGTTAAAATGATTGGATTTATGGACGTGCAGTAGGCGTGTTGATTTTAAATAATTAAAAGTCATTTATTGAAGTCCCATGAGCGTTTTTATTATTTTTACCAATTATTCGAATATATTCGAATATATTCGAATATTGGCTAAAATTTGAGCGAATATTCGAATACCTGAAACATCCGAATATTTGCATGCCCTAGATACGGGCCAGAAATCAAACTAAAAACTAGAAAATAAAAATAGGTAAAAAAACCTTTAAGTGAAACGGTTTTATTTTAAATCATCAGCTGTACCAAAAACTAGAAAATAATTAGGTCACAAACCAAGGGGAACTTTGTGTCGCTGCGTCAGCGGAATAAGTAAAAAAAACGTGGGACGCATAAAAATTTGTATAACGACTGTATAATTATATTAAATAAGAACGGCTTGTCTAGAAAAATGTGTTTCCAAACCCACCAACAGAAATATTTCAAATGCGCCCTACGTTTTTATTACTTATTCCGCTGACGCAGCGACATAAAGTGGCCCATGGTTTGTGTCCTAATTATTTTCTAGTTTTTGGTACAGCTGATGATTTAAAATAAAACCGTTTAACTTAAAAGTTTTTTACCTATTTTTAGGTATTAATAAAAAAAAAAAAACTCGGGTCGCAGTGCCAAAACCCTGCCGTAATATAGTGTATTTGCTAATACAGGCATTGTGGCTTTAATACGTGAACTTAAATTTGTTTTTGGACAAAATAAAAAATTTAACCCCTTAATACATATAGGTACTTTAAAATAATATTTTTTTTTCTTAATTTTAATATTATTATCAATGTTATCAATGCAACCTCTGTACCAAATTAAATACACCCTTCAGTAAGTAAATTACTATCCGCAAACTAGTGTTTTCATAAAATTTGTAAGTCTGGCCCTGTCGGACCGATTTCATTAAAATTTTAACAGCACATTTTGATCTTTACTAAAAGGTTAAATTTCAATTTTGAAACAATTTTGAGAATTTTTTCGGTGGTTTTGGGCCGACAAACATTTTTCAATCCCTTAAAGACACCCTTAAAATGGTCCGATTGGGCCCATTTTAAATAGGTTCTGTGCGGTGATGGATTCCAACGTGTGTACCAAATTTCGTTCAAATCAATTAAGTCTTTCGAGAGTTATGCCGCGAATACATATATATAAACATTTCCAAAAATGGTGCCAAATTGTTCAGGAGGCTATGAAACGTCGAGAAATTTTGGTCCGACCCCTAGGTCCCGCCATCCGACCGACGCCAATAGTGTATGTGCCATATGGCAAATACACTAAAAAGATTTTTTCTACGAAATTTTACATCATGTATCTCGAAAACGAAGCGTTTTTGGATATATATGCTTATAAAGCAAAAAATGTTTGGCTAATTGATGTCCCCTACCACCCCTAAAAATGTGTCGGTATATTTATGGAACAACCTGTAGACAGTCAAAATTCATAATTTATGTGGTTGTAAGCGAGTACGAGTAAAAGTACAATCTCATTATGTAGGTTAGTATTCGATTGGTGGAGATTATTGTACAAAAAATAAGCAGTAACGCAATGCAAAAGACTCTCAACACGGGATGATCAGACTCTGTTAAAAATTAATATGCTTATTTTGATCCATCTAAAAGAACCGTTAGAGTCTATTTAAAATGATACATTTTTAGAGTGTTGGGTCTCCAAGTCACTATATGAATATTATGAAGTATTAGAAATACCTTGTATTATGTCCGTCTTGTAACTTCTTGTGATTTAACACACGCGTCGTGTTAAATCACAAGAAGTCACAAGACGGACATAATACAAGATATTTCTAATACTTCATAATATTCTATTTAAAAGTAAATTGCAGTTGCTCAAACGGCTAGTGAGAAATCAATCAATATTGCAGTGCATTTAGAATGCATTTAAAAAATATAATGTCAAATATATTTTATGATTCTGCAGTTCTTCTGTACCATTACCATGATCGATTACGTTAATGTAGAAAGTGAAACTCGAAATTTTAACATCCGCAAAGTTATAATTATACACTTTTTTTAAGTAAAAAATATTTTTCGATCTTGTGCTGATATATACTTTACCGTTACTAAAGCATGTTCTACACATCGATAGTTACCTATTTGATAAATCACTGTTTATCATTTATAAAGTCTTGTGTTATAAAATATCATAATAAATCCTAAAGTAAATTTTTGAAGATAATCTTTTTGGTTTTGGAATAAGAATCAAGAAACAGTAATAGGCCGAGAGCTAGTGACAATTTTTTGGTGTTATTTATTCAAGGCCTTATTTTTGTGAAGGTGTTGAGGGAGGCATATTAAAGTGCCCTAAGTAAGGAATTTTGCTGGATAGCGGTATAGGAGGGATGCAGACTACCCCCAGCATGTAACAAAAAAAATGGTCACAATTATTATTGCTTTGAGGCTGAAATTGTTTGTATAGCTTGTGAGGTGTCGTTAGATTCATCTTAATCCCGAGAGTGATATAGGGTATATGATGTCACGTAAAATTCAATATGACGGACGTTAGACGCTAATTTTTGTGAATGTAAAGATAATTTTCCTTCTAAATACATCGACATGGGTATCAAAAGAAAGATCTCGTTGAGACAATTTCAAAAAACTTAAAAGACGTAAATAAAAAATTAAATTTAAAAAATCAAAAAACCCGACTGCGTAATAAAAAGCGAACTGAAAAAATAGTAACAAGATCAAATGATAACATGCAGTCAAGACACATAGGTACATGTAGTAACAAGTTGAACAGAAATGTTTGATGCCTCCGACTGCATGTTATCATTTGATCTTGTTTCCATCTTTTTAGTTCGCTTTTGACGCAGTCGGCTTTTTAACTTCCCATTGGAAGTTATTGTAATGGGTCCGAAAATCGAAATCAAAAGGGAGAAAAAAAATTTATGTCACCACCGAGTCACCACACTATTTTTACACTATTTTTAGAAAGATGTCTGTGTGTGTGTTTGTGTGTGTGTACGTATGTACGTACGTATGTGTCCATTTCTTTCTAAGACGAAATCTCGAGAATGAAAAATGATATCGGCTATGTTAGGGTGCCAATCGACGCGTATTAACGTAAATATGATCTGAAAGAATTTTTTTCAAAATCGGTTCAGCCGTTCTTTTTTCTTAACCAAATAATCTCCAAAAAGTAGATTTTACACAATATCTCGCGAATAAAAAATTATATCGACTTCGTAAAGGTGTCAATCGAGGAGTGTTAACGTCATTTTGATCCGACATAAATTTTATAAAAATCGGTTCAGCCGTTTTTTTTTTTTTTTTTTTTTTTAAATTATTGATGTTTTAATGATCTAAAAGATTACTTTTCTGTGTAATATCTAATTTAATTATTATTATTAAATATTTATCAAACTGGGAAGTTCGTCGTGTGGACCTCAAGGGTCGCACTTTAGTCCTAATAAACGACCCACCTCACGGCTTGTTATTATTATTATTTTGCGAATATCTACCTATATATAAAGCCTCCATTGTATAGTATATTATAAAGGTTTCCAGGAAATCGATCATCACTCTGATAATAATTGAATATTTTGTAATTTATGTAAATGGAATAAGTATACTATATTCGCTAAGAAAAGATGCCTTTGTACCTAAGAAAAAAACTTGGACAAGTGAAAGGCTTCCATACATACATATTACATGCACAGGTTATAGATAGTAACCCTGGGACCATGAACTATTATACTAGGTAGTAAAAAGCATTATCAAAAAATGTGATTTGACAATGACCTTAGATTGTGATCATATATTACAGTTTACAGTTTACAGCAAATACTAAACTGTTTAGTATTTGCTGAAGATGGGAGCATAGCGCTTGAAATGTACATTCATTAATAAAATTATTGTGGTTAGACGTGACTAAACTCTTTAATATTAAATTAAACCACAGTACCGTTTTTCAAGTTAAATTTTGATCAAAATGCATAGAATAATGTTATCTCGAAGTGGTAATTGTACAAAAAACTATGTTAAATAGATGCATACACAATTTAAAAAAGATTATCATTTCAATCGATCAATTATTTTTCGATCAGGATCGATTTAAATTTCTACAATGTTTTTATTTAAGTTGCCACAATCTATGGTCGTTGTCAAATGAGATTACAATGGTTTCTGCAACCGAGCATCAGTCATTGTTTCATCGTGATATCTGAAACGGTTCCGAAAATACGATTATGACCAGGGATGTAGGTATTGGATTCCCTGAAGTGGTTGGTCTATTAGACCGAGAGCTAGTGGCAATTTTTTAGTGTTATTTATTCAAGGCCTTCTTTTTGCGAAGATGTTGAGGGAGGCATATTAAAGTGCCATGTGTAAGGAATTTTGCTATAATAGCGGTATGGGAGAGGTGCAGACCGCCCCCAACATGTAACAAAAAAAATGGTCACAATTATTATTGCTTCGGGACTGAAATTGTTTATATAGCTTGTCGGTGACCCAATAATGCCATTATAATATTTGCAGATCGATTGGTCAGTATTAAAGAGGTGGCAGATCACCCTAAACGTGTCATGTACCCGACGAATTTTATATTATTAGTTCAAGGTTCAAATTTTAACATGTTGTTACGGCGACTGTTTTAAGCATATATTTCAATTTGCAGAACAAAATCGATCTGCAAATATTATAATATCATTTTTGGGCCACCGACAAGCTATAGGTACAAACAATTTCAGCCTTGAAGCAATAATAATTGTGACCATTTTTTTTGTTACATGTTGGGGGCGGTCTGCACCCCTCCCATACCGTTATCTAGCAAAATCCCTTACACAGGGCACTTTAATATGCCTCCCTCAACATCTTCACAAAAATAAGGCCTTGAATAAATAACACTAAAAAATTGTCACTATAGCTCTCGGTCTATATGCTAGTAAAGAAGCTTTTCCTATAAAATATAAAATTCCACAGGGTGCCATCTCGGATAATGGAGATTAAAAGCGACGTATTATTATCCGTTTACTATGCATTTGCATATAGCTCAATGAGCTATTGTATTATTTTATGGGTTCATTCTTCTGAATGTAAAAGGGTTTTAATTTGTCAAAAAAGAATCCTCAGGTGGATCTTCAAATTACATTCGCGACAATCGTGTAGACAACTTTTTGTCAACAAAAAAATTCTCACTTTTTATGGTATCTACATCTTAGAGCTGATTTTAAATATAAAACAAAATATAGACAATTATAAATTTAATTCTGATGTGCATTCATACAGCACTCGAAATAATAATAATATATATATAGAAAATTACAAAACCACTAAATACAGCAATAGCCCGCTTTGCAAAGGAATGCACTACTACAACATGTTACCTTCTGACATAAAATCCATTAAAAGTGTCACAATATTCAAAAGCAGAGTTAAAAAATTGTTGATTGAAAGTTGTCCATATGATTGCCACGTACAATTTTAAGGCGTTCTAATAAATTATTTTATCAAATTTTAAATATGTTTAGTATGTATGACGCTATTATACCTTCTCAGGTTTTCAATAAAGATTCTATTCTATTCTATTCTATGACAGTTAACTGACAACCGGGCGAAGCCGGACAGGATAAATAGTTAATAGGTGCAGTGCAAAGTCTTGACACCTGGCCTTACTGACAACCAACTTCATGACAGTGTTTTATTTTGCATTATAAACAGTATAACACATAAAAGTCCAAGTGTAGATGAAAGATAAGATTTAGTTGTGTGTGTTGATACTTCTGTAGCAAGGAGAGTTGCTCAACAATGCCGACTGGCCATTGCCCGGTCACAACACAACCACCTGTTTATTTCGTCATTTTGCAACATAACAGAGTTGCCAACATTATAATATTGTACAACGCGTGTGCACAACAACTTTCGCCAATCACACGGATTTATAAAAAAAAAACTCTTTTATGTTCATTCCAATAATAAAAAATATGCTCTGCATTAGTAACGCATATTGCAGATTTAACAATTACTTAACATGTACTTCGTGCGATCACCAATTCAACAATAAGGCTTACCAACTTAGTAATAAGATATGTTCTTTGTGCAAACAAAACTGTGATATTACATATTGTTACAATGGAGATGGGTACTGTCAAACTTGACCGCTAGGGGCGCCAGATATGTGACCACCTCGGTCTGTGGGCAGTTTATAGTGGTGTGCACTGTAAGAAATGAGAAGGCCAATTACATAGATTATCGATGATCCATTTGTAGCCAGCGATTGATCAGGTAATAGGCACACACAGAGACAATGGCGTCGCAAACAGGTATCGCCTGCACATCGCGTAGATTCCATAAAAACACATTGCGCTGCATGCGTGGTTACTAATTTTATATTAATTTGTTTTGTATTCATCCATTTTATATATGTAACTATACATTCTATTTTGTAATTTTTACACACTTTATTGGAATATTACACAAATATGTAATTTTAATTTACTTTATGTAAAAATCACAAATTTGTTTAACTTTACAGTAAAAGTCCAAGTTTTTATGAAGTTTTCTGTGTAAAAATAAATAATAATGTAAAATCACTTAGAAAATCGAGCGAATTCTACCTTAACTTTTAAAGTATTTTTACATCCATTTTTTACAGTGTGTACAGAATTAGTTTATTGAATAGCAGATTTATTTATTTATTGTAGATTATAGACGCGTCGACATCTCAGGTCATTAACGTCTTTCAACTACACTAAATATAACAACTTTCTTAAAACTAAATGACATCACAAAACATCAATGAGCGCAGGTGGGATTCGAATCCACGACCGTCTGATCTAGAGGTCCCCGAATAGCAGATTGTATTTCTAGTGTCGCAATAAGGCATATTACTGACGAGTAGTGACAGTATGTTAAAACGAGCGATTTAGCGAGTTTTAACAGTCACACGAGTCATAATATCATTACGCACGAGAAATATATGGTCTTTTTTACTATTCCTCCTATAAAATAGCTACTTTTCACTTCATATTCAGATGAGTAGCTGTCGCAGTGCGCATGCGGAATATAATAAACATAAATCACTATGGAAATTGTTTTTTTACCACACTAGTGTGTTTTGAAAACACTTTCAACACGCCTATGTCTGTTAAATGACCCATTCCATGCATACATGCCCGCATGTATAGTAGCTATTTTATAGTGGGTATGGCAAAAAATAATTAATCGTTGACAATACCGATGTGCTGTGTTTACATATCATACTTAGAGGTTTTGTATTTCCAAAGGATTCGGAAGTGAAAAGAAGCGGCTGCATGCTATCAGAAGGGAAAAAACTTGATTTCTCGCGTGTTTTTTATGTTCTATCAAAACGAATGATAACTAAGGTGGCTATATACCTGCTGTGCCAATTTCCATTACAAATAAGTGATTTTCAAACTCTATTCTCTCTTATTCGTAAATAATTAATTAATTAATTGTAGATTATAGATGCGTCGACAACTTAGGTCATTAGCGTCTTCAACACAACAAATAATCCATTTGTGTATTAGAATCCGCCAGACGGCATACACAAACCGACTTGTACGAGCTCAGGTCCCTGGGAGCGCTAATTCCCAAAGAACATTGGAATGCAATTTGCGATAGCAACCACATTCCAATATCCCCCCTGGGGGGCTCTCTTATTCGTGAGGTCAAAGCTGTGAAATTAGATACAGATTAACACATGACGAAAACACTTTTTTTCACTTCGGAGACCTCAAGAAGTAAAAATATTTGTGAAATTTTTTGAAAAGTGAATATTGACCTAAATTAGAACCATTTCTCCCACACGTTTTTCTCACTTCGGGGACCTCAAGAAGAGAAAATATTCGTGAAATTTTGAAAAGTGAATTCTGACCTAAATTAGAACCATTTCTCCCACACGTTTTTTTCACTTCGGGGACCTCAAGAAGAGAAATTTGTGAAATTTTGAAAAGTGAATTTTGACCTAAATTAGAACCATTTCTTCCACACGTTTTTTTTCACTTCGGAGACCTCAAGAAGAGAAATTTGTGAAATTTTGAAAAGTGAATTTTGATCTAAATTAGAACCACTTTTGGAGTTGGAATGGTAAAATTAATGGGTAGATAATGAAAAATATTGTAAATGGTGCGTCTTGTACTAAAAATAGCTTCATATTTACATGAAGGTATTTATTATATCATTTCAAAAAATAAAAATAACTATGTTTTTGTTACCAACTGAATATTGAAGATTAAAAATTGTTAAATAAAAAACAATAAAGCTGATAATTTGATCGACTTCTTAACAATGACAATAACTTAGACAATTAATTAGTTTAATTTTCAAGGACATTTTATATATTCAAAGTAATTCATTTTATATAGCGGGTAACAAAAAAACTAAATTTTGTAAAGCAATTGATAGTCGATCAAGTTATTAACTATACTGTTTTATTTAGAAGCTTGTAATCTTAAATGCAATTAGTAACAAAAATCGTAGTTCTTTCATTTTTTTAAATTTACATGGTAGAGTGTCCGCGGTGAGAGATGAAGCCAGGCACGTCATCAATAATATGCTAGTGAACGACTGCTTGCCCGCAGACAGTGCCGTGTACACAAAACTGCACATTGGGTTTTATGAGGTTAGGTACAATTTTGGGAAACTGCTATTCATGACAATAAACAGCCAATAGCAAGCTAGAAGGCGGGCGCAATTAGGGCATCGAACCCGGTTTTTCCCGGTTCCAAAAGAACCGGTTTTTTCCGGTTCCGAGAAGCAAAATAAAAACCGGTTCCTAAATATAAAAGCCCGGGTAATTCGGTTCTTACGGTTCTTGCAAAAAACTGATTATTTGATAAGTATGTAATTAAAATACTTAAAAAGACTATTGTTCTTAAAATAAATAATTCTTTGATATGGAATTTATTGTTTAATTTACGATCTTTCCCTTGTATCATGTTCGTAATGAAAAAAACTCTAAAATAAATAATATTACTGTTTTATAGCATGAACCAATAAAATCGAAAGAACCGGGTACCCGGTTCTGGTATAAGTTCAGAACCGAAAGAACCGGTTTTCAAAATATGGCCGGTTCTCGATGCCCTAGGCGCAATGCATTCGCGTTACTATGACGCGGTGGCTTCATCTTTCGCCGCGCGAGGTCTCTCAGAACTGTTATTACTGAACAGTATATCTCTAAAAACTATTTTTATTGAATATAACTCTGCGAACTGTTATTTTTAGAACTGGTTATTTTCGAATAACAGTTTAAACTGTTACAGTTGTTACCAATAACTAGGGTGTTATCTGAGCCTAACACCAATTCATATTTATTATTTATCAATAATAAATTGAAAACCCGATTGATACTTTTACCACTTCTCGCTGAACCTGGGAACTGGGGGCTTGTAATAGAGGAGCCGCATGGACACGCCATATAAACAACAGCATCCCTGATGAGTCATTTTTTTGAGAGTAGTTCTTTCAATTATACATGAGATGCACTTGTGATGGCGACAAACATTATTTATTCCCAATTAGTGTCGTTTTATTTTAGTGGTATAACTTAATAATTATTTATATAATTTAATAATTAAGTTATACCACTAAAATGACACGACACTAATGGGGATTAAAAAATGTTTGGCCCTACCACAAGTGCTGCTGCTCGTGGATAATGGAAATAGCTACTCTCAGGAAAACGGCTCATGCATCACTAGTTTTAAACAAAGAAAATTTGAGTATAATTTTTGTGTGGTTTATTTTAGCCTCTTCATAATAAAAACTTTTTAAAACAGAAAAATCTTTCAATACCTATTCTTATCGATTCTAAGGATCGCAATTTGTCGCTCTAAACTAAATTTAGAGTCTTAAAGATTAAAGATTAAAAACAATTAGGGGTGGTTCTGGATTGGCCCATAAACTGCACCACATCCTAGAAGGATTTTTGTGCTTTCCCTTTAGCTGGATCTAGTCCACAAATAGCCTGGATCTTCTTATGAGCTCCAGAAGATTTGGCACTAGATTATCCTGTGGAATAATTCCATCCTCATCTATATATCCAAAGATGGTTGTCCTTCTGTAGGCTAGTGCTTCACATTCGAACACGATATGGGTGGCTGTTTCATCCTCCATATCGCAGAATCTACATAGTGTTGATTCCTGCCGTATCCCCATCACATGTAGGTGTTTCCTTAGAGAAGCGTGACCGGTCAAAAGCCCAATCACCTTTCTAATTTAGAGTCTACTCAACCATAACTTTTTTTTTCCTTCACCTATGGCTTCAGGGTTTACCCCATGTGCCAGCATCTTATTCCTATAACTATAACATATATAACTGGGACACAAAGATGGATGGATTAACAGGTTTTGGGATAAGAGACAAGGAAATCAATAGACTCTTAACACTAACTAGAGAGTCTTTCGATTAAGGATTTGCTGGTTAAGGAACAACACATTAGGAAGAGATAAAAAAAAATTAAGTAAAATAAACATTATTGTCTTATATCGAAATATTATGACACAGAATTCATTTATAATGTCGTATATTTCAAAATTATTTGATTCCAGAATATGACTCCTATCAACCATAACTTAATTATTACTGTTAGTCTGTTACTAGTAGCTGGGAGAGTATAGCCTCATTCTTCCGAAGTATAACGCCAGGACATTATTTGGCCTTGTCCATTTACAACTTTTTAATATTAAAAAAATGTCAACATGAATTAAAAAAAAAAATGACAACGTCATGTCGGATTATTCAGTTTCGAGTAAACATGTCTATTATCGGAGATTCACAAAGTTCTAATGAATTGTCGTCAAATTGTTTCGCTAAACAATAGGCGCTTGATTACGTTGATGTGTGTGTGTGAAAGTGTGTAAATGTAATTACAGTTAGCGCACGCCTACAAGCTTAATATAGGCTTCAGCTTCCCCAATCATAATTTCATACGTACAGATCATGGAACGTGAAACAGGCTGCTCAAGTTGTAGCCAACATCTATTAATAACTTATTGTTTCCTTAGGTTTCGATTACGCATGCGTCCCAAGCACTAGAATAATAAAAACAACACCACTCTAAAATTATGGAAACGTCATCAAAAAAATTAAATTCTCTACTTTACTGTTATCTTTAACCAGCGCCGCAGCTAGGGTATTTTTTAGGCCGGGCGCATACATACAATTGTCTTAGTCGAGTTGTGTACGTGTCGCGATTTCAACTCGACTATACTGTTTAGTTGTTAGAGGTACGCATACAATTAATCAGTTGTGCTATAATTTCACTAGTCGTCGAACAACTATTTAGTTGAGCGTATGCTGGCGTCAATACACAGCTGTGAACATACGCTGCCGACGATAGTATAATTTCGTCGGGTACATGACACGTTTAGGGTGATCTACCACCCCTTTAATACTGACCAATCAATCTGCAAATATTATAATGGCATTATCGGGTTCACCGACAAGCTATACAAACAATTTCAGCCTTGAAGCAATAATAATTGTGACCATTTTTTTTTTGTTACATGTTGGGGGCGGTCTGTATCCGTCCCATACCGCTATTTAGCAAAATCCCTTACTCAGGGCACTTTAATATGCCTCCCTCAACATCTTCACAAAAATAAGGCATTGAATAAATAACACCTAAAAATTGTCACTAGCTCTCTCGGTCTATGAGCACTTTCTGGTAGGTTTGATATTAACCCTGCTTATAGAATTTATTGATAAAGATTAACTTTTTGGAAGGCGGTAGTGTTACGAATTATGCATGACACTGCACTATATCTTCAATTTTGGAACTTGACTATAAATAGAATGTTTAATTTGTCAACTAGTGTACACGTTTAAAAAAATCTTCAGAAGAAAAACAAGAAAAGAAGATGCAATTAATTAATTAATTAATGAGAAATCTTTTTAATGATTTAAAAATGGCATTTGCAGTGATATCACAATGTTATCTACCTATGAATATTTTTCAGTAAGCATGTTAAAAAACAAGTTTTTGTTTTCGTGTTAAATATAGATACACAATATATTATTATCTTTTGACGGTAAATAATTTGTCTGATATTTGAAACAATGTAGTAGGTTAAAGGAACAATATATTATAGTCAATTTGTAAACAAATTTGTACATTTATTTTTTACTTTTGACAATAAAATCGTTTATATACAGGGTGGCACATCTTAAACAATGCAGTGAAATATCTCGTAAACGGTATAAACCATAAAAAAATGTTTTATACAAAAGTTATAGAGTGTCAAAGGTGACAGAAGACTGTGATATCAGGTGGTACTGTGAAGGTCAGGCGAAGGTCAGCTTCGATTTTTTAATTGTAACAGTGCATTTTTATTCCAGAATACGATACAGTATTTAATAGTGAACGGTAAATTTTTAAGGTACATATGAGCTTAAGTTAATAAATATTGAGATATTTAGAAATTAAATAACAGCCAAAATGAACGACAATTAGATAAATTATGGCATAGCAGATAGCAATGATATTACGCACCGGCCTTCTTGGCAAATTCAATTTATAAAAGAGCCGAATTGACAAATTAAATTTGCTATTTAATTTATGTACCTTAATAATTTACTGTTCACTATTAAATACTGTATCGTATTCTGGAATAAAAATGCACTGTTACAATTAAAAAATCGAAGCTGACCTTCGCCTGACCTTCACAGTACCACCTGATATCACAGTCTTCTGTTCCCCTTGACATTCTGTAACTTTTGTATAAAACATTTTTTTATGGTTTGTACCGTTCACGAGATATTTCACTGCATTGTTCAAGATGTGCCTACCCTGTATATTATATTGTTTAATAAAGAAACAATCAGGATGTGGTTATGGTATTGTTCTGACTTGCTGCCACAACTGATATTTTTAAGGTTGTGGTGACTTTTTTTATTCGAAAAATGGATTTATGGATTATTTAAAAGTACTTAGTTTATACATCTAGAACAATTATGTATAAGACGCGAGGGGTTAAGTTGGCACTCTTGCCTGCGGCTCACGTACCAACTTCACCTCTCGCGTCTTATACTTAAAATAATGTATACAACTCGTACAATTAAGTATAAGACGCGAGGGGTGAAGTTGGTTCGTGAGCCACAGGAAGAGTGCCCACTTCACCCCTCGAGTCATATACTTAATTGTATACATTATTTTTTGTAACACATACTTGAAATGTTCAACATTCAACTAACTAAGACGCTAAACTAATTAAGACGCTAATGACCTAAGCTGTCGAGCATCTGTAATCTACAATAAATAAAAAATTCAGCTGGAAGTCTATTTTATATTTTTTTTTGAGTATAACTTCAAGTATTTCTCTAATTCGAGAGGTGTTAATTATGAAACAAACAAGCCGTGAGGTGGGTCGTTTATTAGGACTAAAGTGCGACCCTTGAGGTCCACACGACGAACTTCCCAGTTTGATAAATATTTAATAATAATAATTAAAATAGATATTACACAGAAAAGTAATCATTTTAATCATTAAAACATCAATAAATAAAAAAAAAAAAAAACGGCTGAACCGATTTTTATAAAATTTATGTCGGATCAAAATGACGTTAACACGCCTCGATTGACACCCTTACGAAGTCGATATAATTTTTTATTCGCGAGATATTGTGTAAAATCTACTTTTTTGGAGGTTATTTGGTTAAGAAAAAAGAACGGCTGAACCGATTTTAAAAGAATTCCTTTCAGATCATATTTACGTTAATACGCGTCGATTGGCACCCCAACGTAGTCGATATCATTTTTCGTTCTCGAGATTTCGTCTTAGAAAGAAATGGACACATACGTACGTACGTACGTACGTACGTACACACACACACACAGACATCTTTCTAAAAGTAGTGTAAAAATAGTGTAGTGACCTTGAAACATTAAAATTTTTTTTCCTTTTTGATTTCGATTTTCGGACCCATTACAATAACTTCCAGTGGGAAGTTAAAAATCAATTAAACATTAACATTTCACGAGGAGTCCTTAAACTGTAAACAGATACAATATAATGCAATATCGTCGCGTCAGGTCAAAACTGCAACAAACAAAATCGAAAAACATATATTTATTACTACGGGCACTCTAGATTATGTTAGGTCAGATGAAATTGCTATTTTATTTATAGAATTTTATTGACCATTTTTTTGTAGCTTATATACTACTAGCCGTCACCCGTGGCTTCGCAAACGTATATTTCGATTTGATTTATTATCCCCCCCCTCGAGAAATTCTCCTCCTGGGAAGCGAAGCCGGGCTAGTGGTGTTTATTCGCTCGAATTTTATTAATACATAACTCACTCGCTTCGCTCGTTCGCTCGAATTTTATTAATACATTACTCACTCGCATCGCTCGTTCGCTTGAATATTATTAATATATTACTCACTCGCTTCGCTCGTTCGCTCGAATTTTATTATTACATTATTCACTCACTTCGCTCGTTCGCTCGAATATTAATAATACATTGCTGACTCGCTCCGCTCATTCACTCGAATTTTATTAATACATTTTTGCTCACCTACGTTATATAAGGAACTCCTGTGCAAAACTTCATGCTTCTAACTTCAAAAATGATGAACTTCCATACAAACTTTCATCCCCTATTTAACCCCCTTAAGGGATGAATTTTCAAAAATCCTTTCTTATTACTCATCTACGATATATAAGGAACTCCTGTGCAAAATTCCATGCTTCTAGCTTCAAAAATGACGAACTTCCATACAAACTTTCATCCCCTATTGAACCGCCTTAGGGGATGAAATTTCAAAAATACTTTCTTATTGCTCACCTACGTTATATAAGGAACTCCTGTGCAAAATTTCATGCTTCTAACTTCAAAAATGAAAAACATCTTTAATCCCCTATTTAACCCCCTTAATTGATGAATTTTCAAAAATCCTCTCTTAGTGGGTGCCTACGACACAAAAGGAACCTACTGTCCAAATTTCAAGTTTACATCTTTAGCGGTTTGACCTGGGCGTTGTCTGTCAGTCAGTCAGTAACGGAACTGTTTTATATATATATAGATAAATAAAACACGTTGAGACACTTTTTCATCTATTTAGACATTGATAGTTGATATACCTACTTGATATTAAAGTGTCATTATAAGATAACATAAGTATAGCTCGTCCCAGAATATTTAGATTTTAGGGAGAGAAGCTGTGGGGATGACAATGGACAGCCTGCTTCTATAATACCTATGAGAAAACTAGTTCGATTTTTGTAGGACCGTTTATTCCTTACTAGTTTAAGCAATATAATTTTGATCCTAGTCAGAAGACCTCTTCTTTTCCTGCTGATGTGAACGATAATGACGATGACCGTAAATGATAATCAAGACGAATAGTAAGTAATAATTATTAATCAATATATTCATTAACACGTCCCAAAAACAAAACTGGTGAGGAATTTTTCGATTCGAATTTTTAAGTAGTAAAAAAAGGGGATTTACTATTTACTATTACTTTTGAAGCAATTTTATTATATTGTTATTTCTCATTTCGATTATTAATAAAACAATACATCTATAGCTATAGATAATATGTATTTATATTATGTGTGTTCATATATTATTATATTTTAACTAAGGTCATATTTTCTACTCGTTCCGCTTTGATCCGTTCATTGTGTGATCTCATTTATTCCGACGAACTATTGTAATTAATATGTAAACATCATTCCTAAATCTATATTACACAATACATTATTATTATTTTCATAATTAGCAATCAATGTAAAAAAAGCAATGAGTCCTCGGTATTCTCAAGAGATGGTTAACAGTTTAGATTTGAATACGATGGCAGCTACATATAACCTCAAAACAAAATTTACCCAGGAGAATAAAGGGTGGCGATTTTTTTTGACGCTCACCATTGGTATCTGGGGAACGGTTAAAGATACAGGGTCTGAGGGTCGGTTAAAGGTCGATTTATATTATCCGGTTAGACACGGCGCGGGAACGTAGCGTTTCCGCCAAGACATACATTTTTACATGCATTTCAAATACGAGTATTGATACGTGTCTGAACGGACGGGATCCGCTAAGTATAAATATTCATATTTGAAATTCATATAAGAATGTTTGTCTTGTCGGAAACGCTACGTTCCCGCGCCGGATAATATAAATCGAGCTTAAATTAGAGAAAAGGTCCGCTTTTTCATGACGATTAAGAATCTAAAAAGAAATACAAGATTTAATTGGTTCCTGATTTATCACGAAAAAACTAAAAATTGTGGTTACAGAAAAAATATTATCTTCCCTACCATTGACGCTATTTCAATCAAATTTTCTAACTTTATGTTTTTGATCACTCCGAGTTGAATTATGTCAACAGATATTTTCTATGCATTCTAAATTTCAGACTGCGAAAGTCAACTTTTTACTTCCCACCTCTACTATGGTAGGGAAGTAATGGATTTAGTCCGAAAAAAACATTTCGAGATTTTAACAGATTTTCACGTTTTGAGACCCTAGCAATCGTTTAAGATCATTTTCTGACTGATGTCTGTATGTGTGTGTGTGTGGTCAATTTTTCGCCTTCGATATCTTAAGAACGGAACAACATACGGGCATGCCGATTGTTCTATTGTGTTTATCAGCCTTTAACTTAGATCTGATTACATTTTGAGTCAAATCGGTTCGGTGGATCCTGAGATATTCAAAAAAACGTCCTCAATGTCACGTATTAACATAGGTAAAAAAAATATAAATGAATTCTAGATGTTATAATATGAAAAAAATGTAAATATTTTTTTTCTCTAAAATGTATAGTTTTCGAGAAAAAAAATATTTTACTAAAAAAAATAAAAATTGTACGTAAATCAAGGTAACCATGATTTTTGTTATATTATGTTAGCCATCAGTAGATCACCAAACAAAAAAGAGGGCCATGCTTTTTTCAAAGAATAAAAATTAAATTGTGTTTTAAAGACCACCAACAGCTAAGGTTATTTGGGCCTAGTCAAAGAATAAAAAAAAAAAGTGTTTATTTTTTGCCGAGTTTTTTGCAAATATTTACTAGGTGGGAAGTATAGGACTGGTCATCAGTCGAATTTTTTATTTCTTATATGGCCACCATATTGGATTTTCACACCATTTGCATTACGTTGACCAAAAAATTAGCTTTTCAGATTGGTAACAAAAAATATATCTACCAATGGTGAGCATCGAAAAAAATCATCACCCTGTATAGTAGAGCTTTGCGTTACTTCCATGACACACCTTTGGATCACACTATCGTGGGTTCGAACCCCATCTCCGCTCATGGATGTTTTGTGATGTCATTTAGTTTTAACTTTTAAGTTATTTGTTATTTGATTGGATGTAATTAAAATACGCTAATGACCTAAGTTGTCGACGCGTCTATAATCTACCAAAAAAAATCCATGACACACCACTTTCGTGACACTAAAGATTAAATAAGATTGACTTAAATTTTTTGAAATAATGTGTTATTGTTTTCAAAAGTAGTTTCTAAAATGTTACAAATCACAGCCGCTTTAAGCCGATCCCACACTATTGATTTTAATTTTTAACAGTTAATTATAAACTATGGAAGTGGACAACAATGCACTAAACTTAGCGAAAATTATTTTACAATTGTTTCGATTGTTTTATGGTATTACCAGAAAATAAAAAAAATACTATTGTTACCAATAATTTTCCTTCAATTACTAACCAAACAAAAGTTTTCTCAGTGACTAATATGTGTACTTTATGTTATACCATTTACTATGTACATTATAAACTCACAGTGTAGCAGAAACTATCGTATTCTTATTTTATTTATTGTGGATTATAGATGCGTCGACAACTTAGGTCACTAGCGTCTTAAATACATTAAATAATAATTCTCTTAAAACTAAATGACATCACAAAACATCCATTAGCGGAGGTGGGGTTCGAACCCACAACAGTGTGATCCAAAGGCCACTACGCTAACCGTTACACCACATTGTCCTCTATTATCGTATTCGACTAAAAGGATTAAAGAACTCCTTATTCTCAGCAGAGCAGAACTGAGAATACTGACAGGACTCTTCATTGGCCACTGCCCTCTGAGGTACCACCTCTCAAAGATGGGAAAGGCTCAGAATGATAAATGTCGCTTCTGCAAGGAACCAAAAGTAACTGCTGAACATATCCTCTGCGCATGTGAAGCAGTTTTCTCCAAAAGGTTGCAATACTTGAACCAGTGAACATAGGCATTTTCAACCGATAAAGTGTGGAGAGCAGTCCCCAACAAAGTTGTAAGGTTTATCGAAAGCCTCCTATCCGATTTGAAATAAATATCAGGGGATTAAGATCTTTCAGGTCGCAGTGATTGTGTGGCAAGATGCCTTATCGCCCCACATTAAATCTAATCTAATCTAAATTTGTGAAAAACTTAAATTGTTCTTTTGTATCACAAAAATAAAGCCTCTCGTCGCGGTCATCTGTAGTGCTGAATACACCTGCTACCTTTATTCGCGAATAAAGTTTCCTACAGATGGCAGTAACGTTTTATCCAAGATGGCCGTATAAGAGATTTGTATTTAAATGTCATATTCGCTTGTAAATTGTGTGCCGTAAAAAATGTTTAGTAAATTTTCGCATTTTGAGACGGCATAATATTTTATTGTTTAGCTTTTTTCATTTTAACTGACAAGTAAACAAAACAAGGAAATACATTTGCCAATCTCTTGTGTTAGTTCAATCAAGGTCCGCATTGCGGCGACACGCTAAAACCTAATATATAATAGTTTTGGATTTCAACGATACGTTCGCTGGTGTGTGTTTTAAAGACCACCAACAGCTAAGGTTATTTGGGCCTAGCACCAATTCATATTTTAAATTCATTATTTTTTTTTTTATAATAATCCAATTGATACTTTTACCAGCTCTCGGGCTAGAACCCGGGAACTGGGGACTTGTAACGTTCGCTGGTATAGTTTCGCTTTTTTAACATTGCATGATGACTCTATAATATATATCCTCTTTCGTTATATTTACAAACATTTTTTTATTGTTTTAAAGGTCACTTAAATAATATCTGTAATTAAGTCGATGCCGTGTTTTCTTTGTTTATAAAGGAAAAACCCCTTATGAAAATGATATACGTCAAAACGTATGACACCTATCAATTATTTATCGTACTGATAGAGGAGAGAGCTGATAGGAAAGAAAGGATTCTAATACTAAAAAGTAAAGTAATCGATTCCAAACTATGATATTTTAAAGATCTTTAAAAAAAATTGCACAACCAATTTTACATATTTCAACGTTCGCATAATATTTATTGTATATTAAAAAATAGTAGATTGTACGTCTAGATGCGTAATGAAGTATATTACCTACTGTTTTTGAGGTAATTTTGACATTTTCATATCAAATTTCTGCTGTTACAAAGCATGCAAAACTAATTTTGTTTAATGATTTAGATGCAGAATTGTATGTTCTATTATTTGAAGATATTTTTCCTAAAATAATTAGGGAAGCAGGAAATCGCGAAAGTTTGATTTTACGGGTTAAATCTCTATGTGCAGCAGTCATGGTCACCACTCTGTATAATTTTGACAATCACTTTTACATAGAAAAAAAAGGCAGCACATTGGCAAGGGTCTAGGGCGGCATCGAACCTAAATCCGCCACTGGATACAAAAATCTAAGATATGCTCTCTGGTTACTACAAATCTATTTCTGTAATCTTATTCATTTCCAAGATAGAGTAATGTAAACAAATACATTCCAACAGTGTCACTTACCTACAGCTTACAACAAAATAAATAGGTAAATACGGTCCAGTAAATTAGCAAAATTTGAAATTCTCCCAACCGACCAATCGCAGCTCAAGAAACAAAGTTCCACGAACTGATCACGCACATATGTCTCTCTATCTTGAAAAAGAATAGACTATAGATATAGATAGATATTGTAAATTATAGACGCTCGACATTAGAGGCTATATGCAATTTGACGACATGAACAAATATCAGTCTATTGGATTTTCTGTAATGAGAATGTAATAATATGTAATTCTAATTTGTATCGTGCTGTTTTTAATTGAAATCGGTATTTATGAATAAACCAATTCATTAGTTTTACTTAATTCATTTCAGTAATTAAACCAATCTTATGCTGTCAAGGGAGACTCCTTAAGAACAAATAATTGAGAAATCTAAGTACACCAACGTCCTTGCAGATGAATCAGCTGTCAGCTGTCTAATAATCTATGCGTTAAGGTATGTCTTCGTGAAAAAAACATTCTCTTAAATGTGCCAAGTACTGTTTGACCAGCAAAAAAAAACCGGTCAAAAGAATGTGCGTATAGCAGCATAGGAGCTCTTATTTAGGGTAAGCGGCATGAAAACAAACGAACGACTTGTAGCCAATTCTGACACGAGTGTTAGAATTGTCAAATCTTTTTCGCCTATCCCTGAACAATGAAGCATTTATTCAAAAATCACGAGTTTGCCGACAGGTACCTACAAACTCCAAGCCCAGGTTTGATTCCCGAATGCTTTTAATAATATATTTTATTTAATAATGAAAATTAGGTAGCCAGATATGAGATAGGTTTGGATAACAATTTAAAATATAAAAAATAAAATTAAAATTATTATATTTTTTATGTAAGTACCGAACATTTGATTTTAAAAAATAAATAATAGTAGATTGTATTTCTAGTATCATAATGGGGTTTATTACTGACGAGTTGTGACAGTATGTAAAAACGAGCGATAGTCACACGAGTCATAATACCATAAATCACGAGAAATATATGGTATTATTTGCCATACCTATTACAAAATATCTACTTTACACTTCATTTTCAGTATTTCCAAAAAAATTTGACAGTTCATTTGCGTCGCCATCTTTACATTTACAGCAGGCCGTAAGTATGTAATAGCAGGCGGATAGACCGAATAAATATAAGTTACTATGGGCTATGGCAACCATTACCTTACCGCACTAGTTATGTTATGAAAACACTTTCGGAACGCCTGCCTGTTTCGATTAGCTAAATTCACGAATTATTTTAACTGAGATATTAAGTTTTTTGTAATCAGTTTCCACATGGATCTCAGATTCATGTATTTTCAGGTTGGGTTATTTCAATCAGATCCTATTTGAATCCCAATTGAGAAAAACTGACAATAATTTAATTTATTTTCACGTTGGGCTATCCCATTTAGATCCCATGTGGATCCCAATTGGGAAAAACTAACAATACTTTATTGATTTCACGTTGGGTTATCCTACTTAGATCCACATGGGTCCCAATTGGGAAAAACTAACAATGTAGGTACTGTATTCATTTCACGTAGGCTTATCCCACTTAGATTCCAATTGAGAAAAACTAACAATACTTCATTCATTTCAGGTTGAGTTATCCCACTTAGATCCCAAATGGATCCCAATTGGGAAAAACTAACATTACTTTTTATTTTAATTGGGATTTCCAAGTTGGGTTTTTATTGGGTTCTAACAGGAATTTTCCTACTGGGCATGCCCTATAGAAACCCAATGGAGTCCAGATGAATACTTAGGGCAATCCCACAATAATTTCTAGTCGGTTAAGTGACCCAATACAGGCCATTACACATGAATGGAAAGTATAGCTATTTTGTAGTGGGTATATGGCAAAAAAGTAAAAGTATTTGTTTCCATGGCAACGAATACAATTATTTGTGTGAAACGGTATTCACGTCATTTTTCTGTACCCGCGATACCCATTTTTTATTACTTGGCGTATAGTTATAAGGGTGTCCAAAGTACCATGTTGGAAGACTTATAATGTTGAAACAGTACCATTCCTAATTAGGCATGATCTGCATTTGCAAGTACCTAATTACTGTAGAAAAAACTACGATATATTGTAATATACTATCGACCTATAGTGAGTAGATCATCGATTTATTTATTGTAAATTATAGACGCGTCGACAACTTAGGTCATTAGCGTCTTAATTACATAAAATAACAACACACTTAAAACTAAATGGCATCACAAAACATCCATGAGCGGAGGCGGGATTCGAACCCACGACAGTCTGATCCAGAGGCCGCGACGCTAACCACTGGACCACACTGTCCTCAGTAAATCATCGACTTGAAGAAAAGACTGAGCAAGGCCAGAAAAAGTGTCGCTCAAAAAAAGGAGGTACAGAATGGTGACGCCTTCTAATAGTCAAAATCATATTTTTTTTATGATTTCACTATGTTTACTACAACTTATACTAGCTGGATGGCTGATGCACAGTATGAAAAAAAAATAAAAACATGGAACTAATTGATATTGTGGTAATCAGCGCCACACAATATTGGGCGGAGAACTAAAATGAATTTAATAGCGCGTGCAATAAGCACTGATCTCCATGGCAATAAGGTGCATTTTAGTTATACTGGCCTGATATTTTGTGGCGCTGATTATCCGTTCAAATTGCAGAAACAATGGCGGACTACGGAAATAGCTATCCAGCTAGTAAGTACCTATAGAGATTAGTGATGCTATTAATAAATCTTTTATTACTATTTATAGAATTCCGCGCACGTCATACCAAAATTATAAAACAAAAACATTTTTTTATTAACCTCTTTAAGCGGATTAACAAATCTTTATTAGGTTCCTAGAAAAATATAGTAGTATTATTAGACCAACAAAGAACGTCGGTCAAGAGCGAGAGGGAGGGTTATAGATGCTCAATCTATGCAATCGCTCTCTTTTCGTTCGTTGGTCAAACCATACTTGTAAGACTGCTTCTGTCAACAACATAAATAAAAATATAATATTACATCTACACAAAATTAAAAAAAACTTTTTAACAAAAAAAAAAACTCCTTCAAAAAGCCACCAAAAAGAGGAAAATAATGAAATTTTGAGGTCTGTGCCAATTTAATAAAATATGAAGTCGGTTAAAAAGAGCGATATTAATCAGTAATCATTACACTATACTTTTTAACCGACTTCATATTTTATTAAATTGGCACAGACCTCAAAATTTCATTTATTCCTCTTTTTGGTGGCTTTTTGAAGGAGGTTTTCTATTTTTTACTTTTTAGTGGCTTTACAATACGTAGTTTAGTCGCTTGCCAATAGATTCACTTACTTAACTGACTTCTTTCGCTGTGTGATGTGTCAAAAAGTGACATTTACTTAAAGAATCACACGCCGTTACTCACTTTTAACTTTTATAAAAAATCAGCCGAACTACTGAACCGATTTAAGTAAAATTTATATGGGACAACTTCGAGGTATACCTACTCTATCCAATAAAAAAAGAATTTTCCAAATCGGAGTTCTGAGGTAACAAACATAAAAAAAAACAAGCCGTGAGGTGGGTCGTTTATTAGGACTAAAGTGCGACCCTTGAGGTCCACACGACGAACTTCCCAGTTTGATAAATATTTAATAATAATAATTAAATTAGATATTACACAGAAAAGTAATCTTTTAGATCATTAAAACATCAATAATTTAAAAAAAAAAAAAAAAAAAAAACGGCTGAACCGATTTTTATAAAATTTATGTCGGATCAAAATGACGTTAACACGCATCGATTGACACCCTTACGAAGTCGATATAATTTTTTATTCGCGAGATATTGTGTAAAATCTACTTTTTGGAGGTTATTTGGTTAAGAAAAAAGAATGGCTGAACCGATTTTGAAAAAATTTCTTTCAGATCATATTTACGTTAATACGCGTCGATTGGCACCCTAACGTAGTCGATATCATTTTTCGTTCTCGAGATTTCGTCTTTGAAAGAAATGTACACATACGTACGTACGTACGTACGTACACACACACACACACACACAGACATCTTTCTAAAAGTAGTGTAAAAATAGTGTAGTGACCTTGAAACATAAAAATTTTTTTTCCTTTTTGATTTCGATTTTCGGACCCATTACAATAACTTCCAGTGGGAAGTTAAAAAAAATACAACCGAATTGAGAACCACCTCCTTTTTTTGAAGTCGGTTAAAAAGCAAGAGATAACATTGTTTTTAGTGGTTTTCTTTTCTCTCGCAATGAGATCCTAACACAGATATCCTTCACTATATCCATCGTGACTAGGCCAATAAATGATATTCCAGCGAGTTAGTAGAATTAGTTTGTGGTTTTGTGTAAGTAAATATTTTTTATAATAGATAATATTATCTAGATAGTGTTCTATATTAGTATTTTCTTCTTAGTTTACCTGTGTAGGGCCCAGCGACCCTCCCACTCGATGGCTCTTCCGCATTTCTAATCCTTGCTATACAGTATAGCTGAACTCAAGAAGGATTAGATAGATAGATAGATAGACAGTTTATTTAGTCATATTGGAGATACAAGTATCTATATGACGGGTCAGATTACAAATAAAATTACATGTTAAAATCTTTGATATTGTATAGACACGCTTCAGTCAGAGTTTTTTTAATTTTATTTTTAAAAACATTGTCAGGTAGATCTTTAATTGTTTGGGGTAAACTGTTGTAAAATTTTTGCGAAAGGTAATAAAAATCGTTTTGAGTGCTAGATAGATTGCACTTAGGCAATCGTAATGCTTCCTTATTTCGCGTGTTATGTGAGTGATTATTATTTTTAAGAAAATATAATATATTTGCCTTAGCAAAAATCAGTAGATGATATACATAGAGAGACGGTATAGTCATTATTTTATAATATTGAAAAAATGGTTTGCAGGGCGCACGGGGTGCAGCCCGAGCTAAAATGCGGACTGCCATTTTTTGTATTTTAAATGCTCTAAAGAGTAACGACGAGCTACCCCATAACAAGATGCCATAATCTAATAGTGACTGGAAAAGACCGAAATAACAAATGCGGACTGTGGAAGTGGATGCAATCTCTGCAACTCTCCTCAAGGCATACGTTGCACTGCTCAGCTTATCGCATAAATGATCTATCTGAATTCGCCATTTTAAGCCAGGATCAAGATAAATACCAAGAAATTTTATGTTTACAGTATTGTTATTTTGATGAGTAAAATGTATGTGTTCTGTTTTGTCCACATTTAAGCACAGCTTATTAGCATTAAACCAATCCAAGGCCTTCGACAATGGATCACACGATGTCCTCCCATGTACAGAAGCTCGACTCTTGACAAGAAATGTCGTGTCATCAGCATACTGAATTGTTATGAAAGGGTCTATATTGACAGATAAGTCATTAACATATATGACAAACAGTAACGGGCCTAAAATTGAACCCTGTGGAACTCCAGATTTTATAGGCATTTTACTAGATATTTTTGAATTTACTTCTACATGCTGAAATCTGTTATTTAAGTACGAACGCATCATGTCAAGAGCCGTACCTCTGACACCATATCTTTGAAGTTTCTGAAGGAGGGCATCGTGTGGTACACAGTCAAAGGCCTTGCTAAGGTCGCAGAAAGTTTATGGCGCTTATTATTTATTTTTCGTCTCATTTTTTTTTTATTTCTATGGTAACCTTAACAATGACAGGGAATGCTCAGTCTATGTTCTAAGTCAATAGAATAAACTATATATTATAGGCATAGCACGACTTTTCAATCAAAGTAAACTCACTCGACGATATCTTCATAAAAAAAAGTATATTCTTATTTCACGACTGCATATAGTTCGAAAGTATATCTACACGTATTACAAAATTCTAAAAACAGCATTTTTAATTGTTGAAAACGTTACGCAATCACTTTTATATTTATTGAAAGTCGGTGTTAGAGGACAGTATGGTCCAGTGGTTAGCGTCGCGGCCTTTAGATCAGACTGTCGTGGGATCGAATTCTGCCTCCGCTCATGGATGTTTTGTGATGTCATTTAGTTTTAAGTGAGTTATGTTATTTAATGTAATCAAGACGTTAATAGGGGTGTAGACACTTTTTTGAAAATGCTTTAATTTTGTAGCTTTATGTATATTATACCTAAAAAAATATATTTCATAATTTTATATTCCCATTTTTATTTAAAAAATGTGTTTTGTATTATTACTTTCAAATTTCCCACGAAAACGTTCATGAACTGTCATGGTGTCAAGATGACGTCACTCCCCCCAGTAAACGTGGACATTTTTCTTCTGTGATAGGGTGTTTTTTCGTATAAAATTAAAGTACAAATTATTAATCATGAATACCAAGTTCTACAAGTGTTGTGCTGTGTCCATGTGTCCAAATACTTCTGCAAAAACACCTCAGAAACTTTTTATGTACGTACTAGAGGATAAAAAAATGCGTAAAAATAGGTTTCGGCTCGCTAAAAGAGATAAACCACTAACATCCAAAACAACATTTTTGTGAAGATCACTTTGACGTAAGTGCTATTTTATTACATTTCTATGGTATTTGATGGTACCATATAGTTAGTTTAGAAGTAAATATAATACCACTACTCTGCGGATGAACTTGTCTAGACATCCGTTGTTACTGATATATGTATAACAATATACCAGGACAATTAATTGATAAATTATTTATCCAGTACAATATAAGTGCCGCAGTGGTGGGGAGAAGAGCAGTGAAGGAGAACATTTCGTTGCATTATTTCGTTGCATATTTCCCCTCACGCGGCTGTTCACAGCCCGACATAAGATGTTTCACATCAAAATTTGCAAGGCAGACGATGATAATTGTAAATAATTGATACTTCTCTAAAATTTGTATAAATTTCATTAAGTATAGTGTTACGCCGTATTCGAGATACTGACAACAAAAAAAAACCAAAAAAATTGAATTAGTCTACCACCGATTTGATGTTTTTCATTAACCAATTCAATAATAAAATTTTAGTAGTGTTGTTCAGTAGATTTTTGTACGGTTAGAGCTTGGACTAATAAAAAAAAATAAAATTCTATATGCATTACCGGCAGTAACATTCAGATACGGATTTCGACCTTATATTTTGTAAGTTCTCTTAAGATAAGCTGTATATTTATTGTTCAGTGTAATGTAACGAATAAATGTCAAGGTTGTTTGAGATAAAACCATCGATTGTTATTTCACTTAAACTGTTGCTATTTAATAATTAATAATTATAATATTAATATTAAACACATTTAATATTCATGTTTAAAAAAAACTTGCATATACACTTCCATTAAAACGTGCCATAATGATAATTGACGTCTGTATTTTGTATGATGGAATAGTAACAAACAATATATTTTTTTTTGTAACCGGTTCTGTGGTGTTCTCTGTCCTGTTTTCGATGGGATTGTAATAAATAGATAGATAGATAAATATGTTTTTATAACTCCTGCTTCTAAAGTTCAATATTCGAGCACTGTGAGGCGGGCGTGAAGAGGCGTATTTTAGTAAGCGTGCGTAAAAGTACAGTCACCGTGCGTGAAAGTCCAAAGCGTGCGTAAAAACACCGTCACCGTGCGTAAAAGTACAATCTCTACATCTTATAAATTCGGAATTTCTGCACTTTGTACAATACAAGCACTATTTACTGGCTATCGATCGATGTGTTACTATATATAGCGACGCGCCCACAGTCCACATCGTGAGAGAGTCATGTTTTTAATGATTTATACAGAAGTTAATAACTTTAATAAAAATAAACTAAGTCGTAACTTAGTCTGTAATTGTAAAGTTTTAAGGACTCGAAGAGCGAATTTTCCGTTTTCATAATTTTTTTTTGTCTCTCTATTAAACTTTAGAAACAGTCGTTATAAAAAATTATGTTCGTAACGTGTGCGTGAAGTGAGATATCTAGTAGGCACTCGCTAAAGGGACTGACGCATACACAACGAGATCCCGTTGTGTATGCGTCAGTCCCTTTAGCGAGTGCCTCAATTTAAGCCTACTAGAATATCTCACTTCACGCACACGTATCGAAAATAACTATTATTGTGTTATAATTTTAAAAACTGAGAGTTTCAGTTGGAAGTTTAATGTGACAGTTGTGTGTACCTAAGTTGTTGATCAAGAATTGTAATTATATATTACTAGCGGCCCGACCCGGATTCGCCCGGGTGCTAAGAATGTATATACATATAATAAAGATTAAACACCCGCCCTCCGTCATATATACACGTACTTCCACCATGTACGATAATCTAGCGGTCCCGCGATTAAACACCCACCCCTCCGCCATATATACACGTACTTCCACCATGCACGGTAATCTAGCGGCCCCGTCCGGCTACGCCCGAGTGCTAAGAATTTATGAACTTACAGAAACCTTCCCGGTAGTGAGCACAACAACTCATCAAAGTTTCATCGCAATCGGATGAATGGTATAGGAACGCATACGGGACAAACAAACAGACGGACAAACAATCATTATTAAGGATATATTGATAATATTGTAAATAAAGATAAATAATAGTTTTATACGGCTGAAATGCAATTGAAAAATTTTTTCGTTGGAGAGCAGCCAATTATATAATTGTTTCGAAACATATTGGAAAAAATCATTTTACCAACCAGTGGTCACAGTCAGGATTCTAACCTGAACCTTTTCACTTTCGCGGTGTAATGAGCTTACAATACCTACTCAACCGTGACAAGATTGCTAAACTAATATTCTACTTATATGCTTCAGAATCAATAGATTTTCACTACATGCGAGTGTCAATTCATATATGCTAATTCCATTGCTATAATATGAAAGTGAGGTTCAGGTTAGAATCCTGACTGTGACCACTGGTTGGTAAAATGATTTTTTCCAATATGTTTCGAAACAATTATATAATTGATTGTAAATAAAGTTTAAACAAAGTCGAGATTTCGTATCAGACGCTAATGACCTCAGTTGCCGAACGTCTATAATTTACTATTCATTCATTCATACGAGATTGTGTATTTCTAATTTTATTCATCCTATATGTGAATTATTAAATAAGAGAGAGAAATTAGGAATCTTTCAGAAGTAGATTAAAAGTAATCTATCAAGTTAACAGAAAGTGGGGTGATAGATAAATAAATACTATAACAATTGTTAATCTGTAGACTTTTTTACGCTAGTCAGTTTCTTTTCTTATCAGAATTAGTTTACCAGTTTATTTATCTGATATATTGGTTCAAGGTCAATGTGAATTGCTAGAGGCTACACTATTTCTTTTCTAGTTCCCAGAAGTAAGCCACCCTGAAAACATTCATTGCGCAGGTCGAGTTGCCCGGTTAAAAAAAATTGTTAGCCAAACTTAACAGTCCATTAGGCCGGATCCATAATTCCAAAATGGGGAGGAGCTAGAGAAATGGACAAAGTAAAAATAAAGGACATTGTTGTTCAATTTTAAACGATTTAAGGTCAATAATTGAGATATTAGTCAACGATTCATACTATTATATTTATTTAAAGAAGAAAACGGCTTTAAAGTGGCTTACGGATCCAAATAAGAAGCAAATACTGTTACTGTTAACAGTATTTGCTTCTTATTTGGATCCGTAAGCCACTTTAAAGCTGTTTTCGTCCATTATCATCAGGATCACCACTTTTCTGTTTTTAATCAAAACAGATTCTTTACATTATTTATTTATTTATACGTCAAAAACATTAAAGGTAAACTGTCAAAGCAAGGAATGGCATAAAAATAAAATATGGTATGCCACAAGTGCGGAAAGTGATGAATTATGGCATGGGGTAGTTACAGAACGAACCAATAGGGACAACTCGTGTGGAAAGTCATCCTCGACTTCGTCTCGGGCAACTATCCTCACTCGTTCTCCTGTGACACAGCACAGCCAATCGGTTCGTTCACCCCTATGTCATAATTCGTCACTTTCAGCACTTGCAGCATAAATAGCTATTTTTTAATGGTTTAACTGTATACAGTTTTATAATAGGTATTATTTATTATGTAAAAATAAAAATCTGGAAACTTAAATGTCGTGACTGACAACAGAAAATAGCTTGGGGCAATTCAAGCGTTGACATTACAGTTCAGTAGCGAAACAATTTTGTCTAAAAAAATATGTTTTTGAAGAATAATTATAATTTTTAAACGGTTTTATTTAGCTTGACCCCGCATATTTGTTTGATTGTTTGTTACTATCTTTGTTTCAAATCTATACTTCTACTTAACCGATTCTTATGAGACTTTGCATACACGTTGAGTTCCCGTGACAATACAATATTATTATAACTAGTGTACCCGTGCAAAACTTTTTTGCGACGACTTAACACTGGCTTCAAAGAACAATGGTTTAGTAAAGGCTATCGCCAAAAAAAAATGTTTGCCAACACAAATCTTTTTTATATGTAATATGAATCACTTTATTAAAAAAACAATAAGAAATATATATTTCAAGCTTTCTCAATATCATTGTGTATACGAACGCGTGAGTAAAACACATAACCTAGCTTTTAACGATATGTTTTTAATATAATTTTTGATAAATATTTTTGATTCAAACATAACTTTAAAGTGTACGTAAAATAGTAGTTTTTAGAAGCTATAGAACGTATCTATCAGTGTAATACTTACGTACGAATGATCTTCAGAAAAAAATCGATGAGTTTGTCGGTATTTGAGAAACTAAGTACTATATTTAAAAGAGAAAAAAAATTTGCACATACCTATACATCTTTATTGTTTAATTTTAAATACTTTTGGAAATTTTGTCAATATAACCCTATTAAAATCTGGGCTCTAAAAATTAAAATGTACAACTGTCAAGATGTTTCATTGTTTATTGTTTAGCCTATCCATGACATGCGTACATATTTGCATTTTTCTCACACTTATGTATCGTGAACGCCGATGGATTTTCTCTGTTTACGTTTCTCTTCACCCCACTGCCCCCCTCGTCATTTTCACTATTATCGCTTGAAATCATCCCTTTTAAAGAAATTTCACCAAAAAAAAAAAATAGCGATAACATATCTGTGGACTAAAGGCCTCAGTTTAAAAGAAAATTATGTCAATCGGTTGAGCAGGGGTTGCTGGCGGATTGTCTAGAGAAATAGGGCTTGTGTTTTAAATATATAGATTTCAACTTGGTAACGATGATGGAATCAGGAGGTGGACAGTTGAAAGGATGAGGAGTTCGCATAATGATACGGGCCAGAAATCAAACTAAAAATTTGAGAATAAAAATAGGTAAAAAAAACTTTTAAGTTAAACGGTTTTATTTTAAATCATCAGCTGTACCAAAAACTAGAAAATAATTAGGACACAAACTAAGGGGCACTTTGTGTCGCTGCGTCAGCGGAATAAGTAATAAAAACGTGGGGCGCATAAAAATCTGTATAACGACTGTATAATTATTAAATAAGAACGGCTTGTCTAGAAAAAATGTTTAGATGTATAATTAAAACTGGCCGGCCTGGCTTCGCCCGGGTGAAAATCGAGGGTAAGCTCAGAAGATCGATTTTCAATTTTTTTTTCACAGTTCGATATGTGTTACTTTACTTATAGGCTAGTGCCAATACCTTTTTGAAGAAAAAAAATTAATAACAGGCAAGGACCAGTCGGAAAATTTAGTTAAGGTTATAACTAAGAAAAAAAACAAAAATTAAACTCGAGATAATGGGAAATTGTGAAATGGGGTGCTTTTTAGGGGTTGAAAGTGGTTTCTTGCGATTATTGACGAAACTTGACCTCCTAGCGGAAAATGTTCTACACACAAGTTGTAGATAATAAAAAAATCTAAAACTTTTGTACCAAAATTTTTCAACATAACCTTAAAGAAAGTAACTCAATGTACCTACATGAAATTTTATGAAATTATGCGTTGCCAAGTTGGGCAGAAACCGTATAGTATTGTAATGTAAATGTAATGTATAGCATGGTAATTATTTTTATTTTTTGTAATTTTGTAATTTATTTTTTGTAATTTTGTAATAATAATTTTGTAAATTGAATAAAATTCTAAAAAAAATAAAATATATACCTTTAATATGAGTTATCTAATCTAATCTAACTAATATTATAAATGTGAAAGTTTGGATGTATGGATGGATGTTTGTTACTCAATCACGTCGGAACGGCTGAACGGATCTGGATGAAATTTGGCACAGAGATAGATTATAGTCTGGAATAGCACATAGGCTACTTTTTATCCCGGAAAAATGTACGGTTCCCGTGGGATAGTTTTGTTTTTGTTTTTCACTGAGCAACGGATCGACATGATTTTATGCATAGTGGTAGTTTAGGGGTCAAAGAATGTTATAGGCTAATTTTTATCTCGGAAAAATGTACGGTTCCCGTGGGATAGATTTGTTTTCGTTTTATCTCTGTTACTACTAAACCGATTCTAAAAATTCTTTCACTAATAGAAAGCTACGCAGGGGGGGGGGAGATTCTCGCGGGGTGATAACAAATTAGGGAGGAAGATTCTCGCGGGGGGATAACAAATTAGGGGGGAAGATTCTCGCGGAGGGATAACAAATTGGGGGGGGGGGGAAGATTCTCGCGGGGGGATAACAAATTATGGGTGGAGATTCTCGCGGAGGGATAACAAATTAGGGGGGGAGATTCTTCCGGGGTGATAGCAAATTAGGGGGGGGAGATTCTCGCGGGGGGATAAAAAATTAGGGGGAGAGTTTCTCGCGGTGGAATAACAAATTAGGAGGGGAGAACTTCGCGGTGGGATAACAAATTAGGGGGGGAGATTCTCGCGGTGGGATAACAAATTAGGGGGGGGGAGATTCTCGCAGTGGGATATCAAATTAGGGGGGAAGATTCTCGCGGTTGGATAACAAATTAAGGGGGAAGCTTCTCGGGGGAGGATAACAAATTAGGGGTGGAGATTCTCGCGGGGGGATAACAAATTAGGTGGAGAGATTCTTGCGGGGGGATAACAAATTAGGGGGGATATTCTCGCGGGGGATAACAAATTAGGGGGGATTCACGCGGAGGGATAACAAATTAGGCGGGAAGATTCTCGCGGGGGGATAACAATTTTTGCACAGGAGTTCCTTATATTATAGGTATCGTAGGTGAGCAATAATGTATAAATAAAATTCGAGCGAACGAGCGAAGCGAGTGAGTAATGTATTATTAATATTCGAGCGAAGCGCGTGAGTAATATACTTATTAACAATATTCAAGCGAACGAGCGAAGCGAGTGAGTAATGTATTAATAATATTCGAGCGAACGAGCGAAGCGAGTGAGTAATGTATTATTAATATTCGAGCGAACGAGCGAAGCGAGTGATGAATGTATTTATAAAATTCGAGTGAACGAGCGAAGCAAGTGAGTAATGTATTAATAGTATTCAGGCGAACGAGCGATGCGAGTGAGTAATGTATTAATAAAATCCGAGCAAACGAGCGAAGCGAGTGAGTTATGTATTATAAAATTCGAGCGAAAAACACTACCAGCCCGGCTCCGTTTCGCAGGAGAAGAATTTCTCGCGGGGGGGATAATAAATTATAAATCGTAAAATACGTGGGCGAACCCACGGGTAACGGCTAGTGTATTAATAAATCCGAATTTCATAGCACCCGGGCGAAGCCAGATCGGGCCGCTAATAATTTTATAAATTAGCAATAATGTATTGTGTTACGCCACTGTCGACACTCCCGATTTAACGGACGTGATTAAAGTGATAACATATTTTTACATTAGGTAGGTGTAAATACTACTGCAGTCATGTGTACTAAACTGACTACTCGTATTATAAAATGCTTTCAAAGGTCATGGTAACGAGTTTAACAGTTTTCTGTTAATATAAAAATATATATCTTTGTAATATTATATATATTTTATGTTTTTATGTAAACACTAATAGACACACACGTCGAGGTTTATATTATGTAGACGTAATACTCAACTGATAATGATTTAATAAAATTATAAAATACCTACATAATATTACATACACAACAATTTACACTGACCGACAAATTCACCAAAAAACTTACTGCTTTGCTAATCATTGTGCCATCCCTAACACAAGAGTCTAGGAATCAAACCACGAGGAATCCGAAGATGCACGATTGCTCACAAAATGGTATCTTGGAATAATTCATTGGATCTTCACCGCGCGTATGTTTTTTAGTTCGTGTGAAACGACCCTTCAAAAACTAATTTGAATTTGGCTATTTTGATTTTTTTTCAACCTTATGTCGTAGTATTTTCAACCCCTCTTGAAATATTCGTATGGTAACATGGTCCTTTTTATTTGCAATAAATCTATATAATAAAAATCAATTGCTGTTCGTCAGTCTCGCTAAAACTCAAAAACGGCTTGACCGATTTGAATAATTTTTTTTTGTTTTGTTCGCTCTAATGCAGGGGTGGTTTAAAAAAAAAAGGGAAAACACAAAAGAACAGCAGAAAAATCGAAAAGTTCAAAATTAGAAATTTTGTATGAGAATCGCCACTTCGGATTTTTGTATGAACTCAAGAGCATAACATGAGTAATGTATTCGAGCGAACGAGCGAAGCGAGTGAGTAGTGTATTGATAAAATTCGAGCGAACTAGCGAAGTGAGTGAGTAGTGTACTTATTAATAAAATTCGAGCGAACGAGCGTAGCGAGTGAGAAATGTATTAATAATATTCGAGCGAACGAGCGAAGCGAGTGAGTAATGTATTAATAATATTCAAGCGAATGAGCGAAGCGAGTGATAAATATATTAATAATATTCAAGCGAATGAGCGAAGCGAGTGAGTAATGTATTAATAATTTATAAATTCATAGTATCCGGGCGAAGCCGAACCGGGCCGCTAGTATTGTATATTTTAAAGTGTCAGAATATTACAAGAACACTGATATGGCTGAATCTTTTAAACTGGAGGGTTCTGAGAAACGGTCATTAGGTTAAGATTATATAATATGTTAAAATAGATGAACAAGAAGGCAGTTTAGAGGACAGTGTGGTCCAGTGGTTAGCGTGGTTAGCCTCTGGATCAGACTGTCGTGGGTTCGAATCCCGCCTCCGCGCATGGATATTTTGTAATGTCATTTAGTTTTAAGTTAATTGTTATTTAATGTAATCAAGCCGCCAATGACCTAAGTTGTCGACTCGTCTATAATTTACAATAAATCCCTATATTATTAAACGAGCAAATCTTGTATATATGTATGTACCTATATAAATATTTTCTCGAAAACGGCCCTAACGATTTGGATGAAATTTACTGAAAAGGGGTTTTGGGGGGCAAAAAATCGATGTAGCTAGGTCTCATCCCTGGAAAAATTCGTTTTCTTATCGATTTTATCATTTTAAAAAACAGTTTTTTTAACGTTATAAAACAGTGTCGTATGGTGAGTAGGCTTTGGAAAAAACAAACTATTTTCATTATTTATGTCAAATTACTCTGACAGTCAATCTTTAACTTATTAAAATAATCAGTAATTATTTGAAAATATGTAGGTAGGTACATACGTTATGTAGTATGACGTATACAGTATACTGACGTATAATAATATTATCTACTTATAGATATGTAATTTTTACTTCCCACCTCTACTATGGTAGGGAAGTAGATAATGGATTTAGTCCGAAAAAAATATTTCGAGATTTTAACAGATTTTCACGTTTTGAGACCCTAGCAATCGTTTAAGATCATTTTATGACTGATGTCTGTATGTGTGTGTGTGTATGTGTGTGTGTGTGTGTATGTGGTCAATTTTTCGCCTTCGATATCTTAAGAACGGAACAACATACGGGCATGCCGATTGTTCTGTTGTGTTTATCAGCCTTTAACTTAGATCTGATTAGATTTTGAGTCAAATCGGTTCAGTGGATCCTGAAATATTCAAAAAAACGTCCTCAATGTCACGTATTAATTATAGGTAAAAAAAATATAAATGAATTCTAGATGTAATAGGGTTTGAGAATAGCCGAGAGTGTAGCGGCGCTGTTGTTTACATGGCGTTGCTATGGTTCCTCTATTACAAGTCCCCAGTTCCCGAGTTCTAGCCCGAGAGCTGGTAAAAGTGTCAATTGGATTTTCAATTTATTATAAAAAAAAAAAAAAAAATAATGAATTGAAAATATGAATTGGTGCTAGGCCCAAATAACCTTAGCTGTTGGTGGTCTTTAAAATACAATTATCTAGATGTAAAATATGAAAAAAATATTTTACTAAAAAAAATAAAAATTGTACGTAAATCAAGGTAACCATGATTTTTGCTATATCCTATAATATTAAGTTAGCCATCAGTAGATCACCAAACAAAAAAGAGGGCCATGCTTTTTTCAAAGAATAAAAATTAAATTGTGTTTTAAAGACCACCAACAGCTAAGGTTATTTGGGCCTAGTCAAAGAATAAAAAAAAAAAAGTGTTTATTTTTTGCAAATATTTACTTATAGGTGAGAACTATAGGACTGGTCATCTGTCGAATTTTTTTTCTTAAAAACAACTAACGATTTTGATGAAATGGGAACTTTAATTACTATTTTTTTTTTAACTCATCCGAGCAAAGCTCGGTCATCCAGATATTACAAAACAAAGAAGGCAGTTGTATTGATATTCTACCGGTGTGAATTTTAATATTTTATGAATGAATACTTTGCCTAATTTGAGTTTATAATTGTTTTATTTAACACCTGACACCCCCAACACACAACATCGTCTAACAGACTAACACTTATTAGAAAGCTTTATCGGCAAATAATTATTGAAAAACGCCATGAAACTGCAGCACTTCAATTTAGTTAGTACATATTATAAGGTTTCAGGACTTCCTAAAACGACATTAACGCGAACTAAACCGCGAATAAAGGCTAGTTCACAATTTACACTACGCGTTTCAGCGACGAGTTGCCATCTTCAGGTGTGGTTAACTATTTTTAAAAAAACACACACATTGAGTAGGTATTCGTAAGGTAAACACATGGACACCCTAAAAGAATATGAAATATATAAAGCCACAAAATTCGACAATACCAACATTCTTAATGACACACTAACACTAAAATCGAACATAATATACGACACAATAATTAACAGCACACAAACACCCAATACTCAGTAATCGTCTACACTCGTATTTCCATTTCATTTACCTACTATATAAATCATAAAATTTCGAAATTTAAATCAGAATCAATTGGAAAGGTTCAGGTTAGAATCCTGACTGTGACCACTGGTTGGTAAAATGATTTTTTCCTATATGTTTCGAAACAATTATATAATTGGCTGCTCTCCAACGAAAAAATCTTTCAATTGCATACAGCCGAATAAAAAAAACTATTATTATCTTAAAGAAAATCAACTCGTTGGTTGATTTCTATATCGTGTTTTATGTATATATCTAATATGTAGATTATCTTATGATGTCTACAAGATATGATTGTTTCTAGAATATTATGTGGTAATACCGTTTATAGCATTGATATATCTAGGTATGTATTTATTAATATATCCCATTAAAGGGAATTCGAAATAATTTTCACTTTCATGTTGGGCTCTCGCTGGTACGAGGATTCACTTCATATCATAGCTATTGAATTAGCAGATATGAATTGACACTCGCATGTACTGAAAATCTATTGATTCTGAAGCATATAAGGAGGAAATTAATTTAGCAATCATGTCACAGTTGAGTATTGTAAGCTCACTCCGACGCGAAATTCGAAAGGTTCAGGTTAAAATCCTGACTGTGACCACTGGTTGGTAAAATGATTTTTTTCTATATGTTTCGAGACAATTATATAATTGGCTGCTCTCCAACGAAAAAACATTTTTTATAATACAAGGTATTTCTAATACTTCATAATATTCATATATGGTTTAGAGTAATTCATTGTACTATTTTTGGTTATAGGTCCTGAGGAAGGCAAAAAAATGTTTGCCGAAACGTTGGCCATTAAAAATGATAAGTGAGTAACTGTTTTTAAATTATAAGCCTTGTATCCTGTTGTTACTTTATCCAATCATTATAACCAAGGTGTTCTTATTATTAGTGTATTTGCCATAGAATATGGCACATACACTATTGGCGTCGGTCGGATGGCGGGACCTAGGGGTCGGACCAAAATTTCTCGACGTTTCATACCCCCCTGAACAGTTTGCCACCATTTTTAAAAATGTTTATATATATATGTATGTATATATATATATATATATATATATATATATATATTATATATATATATATATATACATCCAACGCACTATTTTGCGTCCCTCTTATACCGCAGCACATATCAAATTGCTTCCTTGACGATTTTACGTCCGTATATCGGAAGCAAAAAAGTTTCGCCATGTAACTTCTTTAATATCGAAGTCAGAAGCGCCGACCCTGGAGCTTTCGGACTTTTATTCGCGTATCTTTTTGCCTCCGCTATTGAAATTACCCTACTTGCCCCCGTTCAGCCGCAAGCGGAATCAATTTATTGTGATTTATGAAAGATGTATATTAAATTTTAGTTCACGATAATTCCGCAACTTTTTTTATTGTGGCGCTATTAATATACAGTTTTGTATATAAGGCGTTTACATTGGGCCGTTATTTGACTCCTCTATTAAATGTACCACGGCAACAGTGTAAGAATATACAGATATCAGTACTAGGCACTATTTTGATTCTTTTCAATATTGTGCAGTAACTCATTTTGGCATTTTGCTGTCAGAGTATATAGATTTCAATACTTGGCACTATTTTGATTCTTTTAAGTACATTGTAGTTTCATTTCATTTTTGCGTTATATTGATTGGAATTTTTGACAGAATTAGTTTTTACACACTCGATGCGCGTTTCGCTATATTAGCATCCTCAGGAGAGACTTAAAAAAATGTTTTTCTCTCTCTTCTTAAAAAGTTAAAATTTGGTACAGGTAAGTAAATGGGTCTTCTGGATTCGAAAAAAAATGGCAACCTGCTATTACCTCCAGGGACGGTACCTTTAAATGGCATTTTGGATCAATATAGACCTTATAACCATTTATAATACATTAAATTTGCCCTAAATGCTGATTTTCAAGTTAGTAGTGTCAGACTTTTTCAATGGTTTTAATAAGTTCGACATGACGTATATTTAGATCAAATTTAATTATTGAAATTTGACCCACTACCCGTTATCTAATTGAGTTGAAATTTTGCACACGTGTATAAGTCCAGTGACAATGTAATATAGTATATCTAATATCGTTCTAGATCCAAAATGGCGGACGTCCCAAGATGGCGGCTCACCTTTTTTTTTGCAACCCCCTTGACATAGGTATCAAATGAAAGGGTTTCATGAGTAGAATACGATAAGCTACGTGACGCCATTCTAAATTCAAAATGGCGGACGTTCTAAGATGGCGGCTTACCTTTTTCTTTACAACCCCCTTGACATGGGTATCAAATAAAAGGGTTTCATGAACAGAATACGATAAGCTACGTGACGCCATTCTAAATTCAAAATGGCGGACGCCCCAAGATGGCGGTTTATCTTTTTCTTTGCAACCCCCTTGACATGGGTATCAAACGAAAGGGATTCGTGAGCAGAATACGATAAGCTACGTGACGCCATTCTAAATTCAAAATGGCGGACGCCCCAAGATGGCGGGTTACCTTTTCCTTTACAACTTCCATGACATGGGTATCAAATTAAATGGTTTGAGGAGTAGAATACGATAAGCTACATGACATCATTCTAAATAAAAATGGCGGACGCCCCAAGTTGGCGGCTTTCCTTTTTCTTTACAACCCCCGACGTATCAAACTTTGTAAAATCAATTAAAAGGTAAAAAAAATAAAAACATTATTAATTTGTTTAAATTGTAAAGCACAGTATTTTATTTCTAATTTAAATTTATAATTAAAAACTAAACAATTATAAATAATAAATTAAATTCATTATTTTCTATCGTATTTAAAAAAAATTCACAGATTTCGCAATCCTTGCAACCATCGAGGACATTGGAAATGATAACAGCATATATGAAACATTAACTGTTTATTATACACACAATATTTATCAATGCACTGTTTAGTTTTGTCAGGAATAACCCTATTATTCTTCTGTTATATACGCGTTCACTTTTGCTTGATTACTTAACTTTTAAATGGATTTTTCTACAGTATTTATTAACATTTGCTCAAAAATAACACCGCAGATCGTCGCAAATACCTCTCAATTAACTAGACATGATATAAAACACATTTCGAAAAAATTGCACTTGTTCAATTTTGCATGATTGCTCCTCACTTGATCGCGACACCGTTGTCTTTTGGCCTTGAACGAAAACTCGTAACTCTGCCCCCATATACGAACATAAACATTTCCAATGTTAAAATATTTTTTCTAAACAACGCACAACTACGCATTATATTGATTCCATATACCTAACGTAATAGTGAAAACTCGTGATGTATATAATTTTACGTATTACGCAACATTTTGATTCCTTACACCACAAGACCAGGAAGAGAAGGTCCCAATTAAAATTTATTAATTAAAATATATAAGTGAAATACTTATTATTTTTACTAGTCTTATCTCAGAATAATTATTTGTTTCGTTTCAAAATAAAGCACTAAAAATTGAATTGATTATTTATTCTGATGTACCCTATCCATTAGCTGAAATATATTGGTAAAGTTTATACAATTTACTCTATTTTTTACAGTACCTAATTAAATTAAATTAAATAAAAATTAATATATTTCCCGATTGTATGAAATTAAAATAATTATTAAAGACTAAAAAGTAAAAAATAAATTAATTAAAATTCTTTTTTTAAATCAATGGTTTTCTTTTAAATCAAAATGCACTAATAAATAACATAAAAAAAAAACTTTTTAAAAAACAATGGTTTTATTTTGAAACAAAATTGCACTAAAAAGTAGTAAATAATTTTTTTTAGTGATTATAAGTTGATCAGAATATCAGAATACTTAGTTTTCAACATTTGTTAAAAGAAAACCATTGGGCGCTCATAAAATATTAAATACTGATACTGTTATGATGTTTTAACGCCCAATGGTTTTCTTTTAACAAATGTTGAAAACTATTCTGATCAACTTATAATCACTAAAAAAAATTATTTTCTACTTTTCAGTGCAATTTTGTTTCAAAATAAAACCATTGTTTTTTAAAAAGTTTTTTTTAAAGTTATTTATTTGTTACTTTTTGGTCTTTAATTATTTTAATTCTATACAATAGAAAAATATATAAATTCCTCATTTTACAAAAATGTAAAATTTAAGTCCTAAATTTTCAATTTTATATTAATCAGCTAACCCAGTTATCTAACTTTTTAAAATTTAAATTAAAATTGGGTCGCCATCTTGGGGCGTTCGCCATTTTGAATTTAGAATGACGATTATGTAGCTTATCTTATTCTACTCATGAAACCCTTTCATTTGATACGTCGGGGGTTGTAAATAAAAAGGAAAGCCGTCATCTTGGGGCGCCCGCCATTTTGAATTTAGAATGGAGTCACGTAGCTTATCGTATTCTGCTCATGAAACCCTTTCATTTGATACCCATGTCAAGGGGGTTGCAAAAAAAAAGGTGAGCCGCCATTTTGGGGCGTCCGCCATTTTGAATTTAGAATGGCGTCACGTAGCTTATCGTATTCTACTCATGAAACCCTTTCATTTGATACCCATGTCAAGGGGGTTGCAAAAAAAAGGTGAGCCGCCATCTTGGGACGTCCGCCATTTTGGATTTAGAACGATTTTAGATATACTATATTGCATTGTCACCGGACTCATACACGTGTGCAAAATTTCAACTCAATTGGATAACGGGTAGTGGGTCAAATTTCAATAATTAAATTCGATCTAAATATATATACGTCATGTCGAACTTGATAAAACCATTGAAAAAGTAGAGAATAATTTATTTTTTCAGTTGAAAAGAAAACCATTGGGAAAAATGTATTAATTTCTTTATTTTTATTTTAATATCTAAAAATTCCCTTTGTATCATCTTCGTAATGTAAACTGTTGGTAAAAATCTTTTTTTATATATGATAAAACACTAACGCACATTTTTATTGATAAAAAATTAATATAGGAGAGCCTCTGGGGGGTGCCTACTGCACGGGGCTCTACGCATCAGCGTACTAAGAGTATCGGTAAATCCGTTGCTATTAGTAATATTTTTTTATAAGAACAAATAATTACACCATTATAACTATTAATTTGATATTTACAATAATGGCAACCATAATTAATTTTAATCGGATAGATTTATTATTTAGGCATAGCGGTTATATATACAAGTAGAATCAAAATATTGTCATCTATGATTAATTCTTTGCCTAAAAAAACCGGTTTTCATCTGGCAACACGGTTGGAAGTAAAAAAAATAGCAAGATAAAATATATATTTTTTTATAAATGCAAAATAGTGCTAAATATGAAACTAAAATATACAGCCCGGAGTCATAAAGACTATACTTTATAAAGACGCAAAATATGGCTATAAATAAAAAAATGTATTTTCTATTTTTTAGAATACAAACATAAAAAGTAGACAGGGGGGTCAAAAATAACTGCAGAAGTCAATATACACACTTAGATTCCTCCTAAATCCACTCCTTCTGGGAGACGTAGGAAGGTTTCAAAGTGAAAGGAACCAATATAGTTATGTAGATGTAAATATATATATATATATATATATATATATATATATATATATATTTATATATATATATATATATATATGTGTGTACACGATAACTCTCGACAGACTTAATCGATTTAAACGAAATTTGGTACACACATTGGAACCCATCACCGCACGAAGCCTATTTAAAATGGGCCCGATCGGACCATTTTCAGGGTTGTATTTAGGGGTTCCAAAAAGTTTTTGGGCCCAAAAATACCGAAAAAATTGTCAGAATCGTTTCAAAATTGAAATTTAACCCTTTAGTAACGATTAAAATGGGCTGCTAAAATTTTAATAAAATCGGCCCGACAGGACCGGACTTACAAATTTTATGAAAACACTAGTTTGCGGATAGTGCTTTACTTACTGAAGGGTGTATTTAATTTGGTACCGAGGTTGCATTGATAAAAATATTGAAATTAAGAAAAAAAATATTATTTTAAGGGATGTATTAAGGGGTTAAATTTTTTATTTTGTCCAAAAACAAACTTAAGTTCACATAATAAAGCCACAATGCCAGTATTAGCAAATACACTATATTGTCGGCAGGGTTTTGGCACTGCGACCCGAGTTTTTTTTTATTATAATATTCATATAGTGACTTAGAGGCCCAACACTCTAAAAATGTACCAGCTAGTTCACAGTGTAAAGATGTCTGCAAATAGAAATTCTCAAAATGTTTTAATTTTTTTGTGAATGCAGTGTATTCAATAATTTAAATTATTTGTTGAAGGTGAAAAAGCTAGACGCATATATAAAACTCGCCATTGATCCGGAAACAGAGCCGTATTAAAAAAATACATAGTCAAATGTCAAGATTTCAATTGTGACAGCAAATAAATTAACCTTCAAGTGAATAACTGGTCTTGACTAAATCTTTGAAAAAATCGGCGTTCACGCGAATAAAGCCGCTAGCAAAAGCTGGTATAAGATATATTACTGAAAATTTAAATAAAAAAACCGGTCAAGTACGAGTTCGACTCGCGCTCAGAGGGTTCCGTATAACTAAGAAAGGAATAAATGAAAATTCACTTCATTAAATTTAATTAATTTTTTGAGATTATTTTTCAATTAAATTTCTTATTTTAAAAATTCAAAAATATTTACAATATAAAAAAACACGTGTCGTCAGTCGGTTTTGAACCCGGCTTTTCGGGGTGACATGCGAACGCCTTACCCATTGCGCTACAAGACACTGCAGTAGCACAGCAGAAACAAGATAATAGTAATATATGCGTTCAATTCTATAGGGAAAGCAACAGAGATACATATTACAAGATATACGATAATATGTCCATGTATGGGGAGCCTTCTAGGGATGAAACTTTTTGATTTTTATTATTTATCAGGGTTTATGCTTCAACGACACACAATCTGTGAAAATTTCAACTATAGCTATCTATTATCGTTTGTGATATAGAGCCTTGTGAGTTGTGACAGACGGAGGGACGGACAGACTTCGTAAGCTCAGTAATAGGGTTCAGTTCGGAGGTATCCCTCACGGAAAAAAATATAATCCGAAATATAATTTATAAATATACCGCGTATATTTTTGGCAAATATCGTATATTCCAAATATATTCCATTTACATTTTAGTGATATATTTTTAAAGAAGTATCCTAAAAATATACTTACTTTATATTAATTATATATTTTAGTACATATGTGATTTATATTTATACATACATATTTATATATACAACGCACTATTTTGCGTCCCTCTTTTACCGCAGCACATATCAAATTGCTTCCTTGACGATTTTACGTCAAAAATCAAAGCACAATCATTTGAAATTATCAAGAAGTATGAATTAAAGTGTAATCAACAGAGTTAATGAAATCAAAAAGGCACTACTGTAACAAAAAAGTATAACTTCACGTACACAGTTTGACCTGACATATTAATGTGTGAAATATTATCTTCAATCTACAAAACTTTAACTTCTTTTTTTGCGTGAGAAAATGTTTTTTCACGACAAAATAAAATTATTTTAATTTTTGAAAGTTTTTTTTGTATACATTTGATAACTTTTATACAATTAAACTAATAGCTGTTTTTCCGCTATTTTCTGTTGTTTTTAGTTTATAATAATTATATTTAAATTGTTTGGCATATCACGATATGAAAATGCGAATCTGAGGTAACAATACTGGCCCAAAGATTCAAAATGTAAATAAATGTATTTTTCCAAATTTTCCAAATAGCGAACGAGCGAAGCGAGTGGTAATGTAATCATAATATTCAAGCGAACGAGCGAAGCGAGTGAGTAGTGTATTTATAATACTCAAGCGAACGAGCGAAACGAGTGAGTAGTGTATTTATAATACTCAAGCGAACGAGCGAAACGAGTGAGTAGTGTATTGCACCCGGGCGAAGCCGGACGGGTACCGCTAGTGATTTAATAAACACCTTTAAAAATGTATTAAAAAACAAGTGCGTTTTTTACGCGAAGGAGTCGATTGCTCTGCATTCTCTGCTATAATGAATAATTACAAAAAAAATTTCAGAGCAATTATGATTGCAATTAATTATTATTAACCGAAAGTGCATGTAAAAGAATTTAACCTTCTAGTGAACGCGTCCATCAAAGTAATACTCCCGTTATTTGGAAGTGAAACTCCTATTTGATGAATAAAAAAAACAAAAATATTGCGATTCGAAACCCGGAATCGAACCAGGTTCCTTTAGATCTTCAGTCGAACGCTCTACCACTGAGCTAAATGAACGGTGATGTTTAATGCTCTATGAGTCTATAGTAGGTACCTTTAGTACTTTATGGCGTCAGTTTTTAAAATGGCGGCCATTTGAAATTATCCGATCCTTTTGAAAATTGATATTTGAGAGTTTCAAGGGACACAAAAAAATAAAATGACGTCAGATTTTTCAAAATGGCGGCCATGTGTACTCTTTTGTAAAAATTATCCGATTCTTTTGAAAATTGATAATTGAGAGTTTCATAGGACACAAAAAAATAAAATGACGTCAGATTTTTCAAAATGGCGGTCATATACACTTTTTTATAAACATTATCCGATCCATTTGAAAATTGATATTTGAGAGTTTCATAGGACACAAAAAAATTATATGGCGTCAGATTTCAAAATGGCGGCCATATATGTACTCTTTTGTGAAAATTATCCGATTCTTTTGAAAATTGATATTTGAGTTTCATAGGACACAAAAAAATAAAATGGCGTCAGATTTCAAAATCTAGACAGTAGACTCCAACCGTACTACTATACTGTACTATACTATAGATCATTGTTTCCTAATCTGTAGTCCGCGGACCCCTGGGGGTCCGCGAGCATATGTTTGGTGGTCCGTGGTCCCATACGCATCTATCTTACTTAGAGCATTAACAAAAATAAATAAATTACCTACGCCAAACATCTCGTAATTATTAGTTGCAAAAAAGCAGCACCAACCTTCTCATTAATGTTTTTCTACGAAAAAGTTTGTTTTTTGTTTTTTAATTTAATGAAGGAATACTAAAATATAATATTGTCCGAAAATTGCACCTTTTTTTCACTCAGGGGTCCTTGGCATTATGCTTGATTTCCTTGGGGGTCCGCGGCTGAAAAAGTTTAGGAACCGCTGCTATAGATTATAGACTCAGAGCGTAAAATAAAAAACATTAATTTAATAAATAGCATTAAGATTACTATTTTTCGGGCTTATGAGCCGTGGTCTACTGGAATGGCTAATTTAATAAAATTAATTGATTATTTAATTCTAATTATTATTTGCCATGATTCATGTCGCAATAACACACAAACTGTAAAAATTTCAACTAGCTACTTCTTACACCGTTTGTGAGATAGAGCCTTATGACAGACGGACGGACAGATATCGTAGGCTCAGTAATATAGGGTTCCGTACGGAGGTACTGAACCCTGACGCGTCCACTCAAGGGTTAATTATACATCAAGTAACGGTATAACTATATAATATGGTAGTAGATATATTTTATTCCTTCACAATATCAGAAATGTAATTCAATAAAGTGAAACATTTGAAAAACAGTTATCTGGACGACCTTGGGTCTGCAACTTTTTGCTGCAGGGAATAAAAATAAAAGTCTTTATACTTATATTTTGTATGCGCCGTTCATTTATAAAAGTAAAAAGTCGTTTTCTGTAATTGGATTATATTTATATACAGAATGGAACAGAAAATCATCAAAAAATGGAACCGTTCCGCATTTGTGAAGTGAAACTTCTCTAGCGAGACTAGTGACTCGAAATGACCTTGACACAAAAATAAAAGTCGACACACAAAAAATTGCTGTACTAATTCATTTTTTTGAAGTGAAAACTTTCTTAGGCGCGTTAGGCACTCTTTGCCTGGGTACTGAAAAAATGTGACGCGTCCAAACTACTTCCGTAAGAATTCGCAACCCTACCGTAAGAATTCGCAACATACTTAAAACGGCCGTCTACATCACACTTCGATTCATAGCGCATTAGACGCTAATAACCTCTGTTGTCGAGCGTCTATAATCTACAATTCATTCATTCATTCACATTCATAGCGCAGTGGTTACGTCCTTGCGTTCTATGCATAGAAACCTGGGTTCGAGACCTGATGGCAGCGTAGAATTATTGGCGTTTTTTTTCTAAATTCTACATGATATTTATTTATATATTTTTTTATTTTTGTTATATTCTTTCTTTGACAATAATTATAATTTTTTTGAAATCAAGGTGGAATTAATTAAAAATACAATTTTAGTATTTTAGTAATAAATTATTTTTAGTTCATAAATGCGCTATAATAGATGACACCAAAAATTGGAAAATCTGAAGTTTTCACTTCTGTCGTGTGGTCATAAGCACACACCCATTTTTTTTTTTATTCAATATTGATAGTGATGCATGTTTTTATTCAGTTGATGTTGCATTTTAAGTGAACCAATTTTCTCTAATGCATTAATGTTTTCCATAATTACCAGGTAAACAAAACCCGCCTATGTTGCGTCTTAAGGGAAACTCACTGTACTTATATTATATAGAATAGTATCTACTTATTGATTAATTATACCGGGTGTGGCTTAGAAAAGGTAACATAGTAAAAATAGTACAATGAATTTTAGGCAGAATCCGGGAATACTAAGAACCTAGTTCGGGTAATCGTTGTGGTATACATAAATTTCAAAGTAACAAAAAAAAATCAAATATTTGATTTTATACATAGATGATAGAAGTAAAAAACAAACAAAATAACAACCTTTAAGTATAAACAATTTTCCAGCGGTCTATATCTTTATATTAGTGATATTATGGCCCACAGTCCATTACAAAATTGTAAAATATTCTCAGTGTTATTTACTTATTTTCCCTATGCTACCTTTTCTAAGCCACACACAGTATGTAAATCAGATGTGAGCTTTATAATACATATTTTATCAGTGAACTTTGCACATCCCTAGCATAATCTTGAGACAAGACACGGTGACTTTTACCTTCTAAATATTATCTACGTGATAAAATACACGTAAACAATATTCATCAATTAATATAAGCATATAACAAATGCTTTCTTATTTTCAAAATCAAAAGTTAAAATATTATCTTTCTTTTATCATTTCTTCACATTATATTTCACGCATGTAATGCGTTTATCAATGAAATAATGTTTATTCAATAAAATCAACAAGTGTAGTAAAATGTCAATTAAAAACGAAAATATTGTGTCAGAGCGTAATCTATGTAGCGTAGCAGGAAAATATTGAATCAGTGTTAGTTGCAGTATCCGCCGCGTTTCGCGCCACAAACTGGTTACCGGCGCGTCGATAACGGTCGCCATTGTTACCGACATGTGTGTTTAAAGCGGATGTCGTAATACAGTGACCTCCAAACTGTACATAACAACTGGAAACCTTAGAGTATACAAATCTAGAACATGTTACGAACCGAGTAACGAAGTTAAACATAAATAATAAAAAATCGCGACGCCCAGTTAGGGAACCTCTGCTCTATACAAAGATTCGATTGGAATCATTCAATTTAAAAAAAAATGTGAGCCGTCGCGGGACGTCTGGCAGATGTGAAACATTTTTATAACTTGAATCTTTTATTTATTGAACTTGACAAATTTATCAAAATAAAATCTAGCCTATATCATTTAGGGATAGTGTAGCTTTCTATTAGTAAAAGAATTTTTTAAATCGGTTCAATAGTTCCAGATATAATAATTTATGATTTATTACAACGCCGCGAGACATTCTCCCCCTGCGAAGATAATAAGTGAAAGAATTTTTAGAAACGGTTCAGTAGTTCGAGAGATAAGAATTTACAATTTAACACAATTTATCCTAATTTTCCCTCGTTTACCCTAGTTTTCCCTAAATACCCTAATTTACTCTTATTTAGCCTCCTTTAAAATTTCAAAAAATTGTAATTATTGTCAAAGAAAGAATATAACAAAAATAAAAAATTTTATAAATAAATATCATGTAGAATTTAGAAAAAAAAACGTCAAAAATTGTACGATGCCATGAGTTTCCGAACCCAAGTCCCCATGCATAGAAGGCTAAAGTGGTACCACTACTTTGCGGATGAACTCGCTAGACAGTCGTTGTTACTGATATATGTATAACTTAATATACCCAATTTATAAATTATTTATCCAGTACAATATAAGTGCCGCAGTGGTGGGGAGAACAGCAGCGAAGGAGAACATTTCGTTGCATTATTTTTTATTTTTATTTATTTATTTATTTATTTTCCATTTGAATAGGTAGGTACACAATACACATATTGATATTAATTTATACATTGGATACTCCTACCCAACTTGGCAGAAGCCAGTGCTAGGGTAGAGGTATATTTCCCCTCACGCGGCTGTTCACAGCCCGAGATAAGATGTTTCACATCAAAAATTTCCTTCAAAAATAACTTTTTTGGTAGCGCTGACACGACAGCAGCATGTCAACAAACAATGCGTTATCTATGGGGACGACGTCCACGTATAGTAAACGTATAGGTGCCCGAAGCGCCAGCTATTGATGGAAATTCAAAGTAGCATCATTTGTATAGTAAAATTGTCATGAGTGAGCGGTGTCGTTGGTAAGGAGTGTTTATTGTTACAGTGCTACGTGATTTTTGCATACGCGCTATAATACATTTTTTTAATTGTAATTTGACGTTGAAGTGTTGAAGTCAATAATTGCTGGGTATGTAGGTAATTTAGATTATTGCCGTTACCAGAATTTCTCAGACAATGTGCACTTTTCTCTTATTTAACTCGCTTATCTTGACCTTGTACCTGTAATTTCCTCTTACAAAACATAACACACCTATACGTTTGACAGCGAATCATTTCTCCACACCTGTCTGTTTAATGTTTATAAATAATAATAAATATTTTATCTATTATTGTACTTTATTCAACAATGATGACTGATTCTTATTTTCGATTTTATACACGATTTAGATTTATTTATTTATTTACTTATATAAATTATTTGTAATTGTAATATTGTTGTAAACAAATATTTGTACCTAATTATTTATTCTTTTTATGCATTTTAAAATTTCAAATTTTTAATTATTAAATTCATAGAATTATGCAAATTTTATTATTATTATAAACAATAGGTTAAATTGTAATAAAACAAATTTTTTTGTTTTCATATTTGTGCAAAATCTTCTAATTAATGGTGATTACTTAATTGATGAAACTAGTCGTGTTAGAAATTTTGGTGAATATAGGTACTTAGATAATATGCCCGATTCTATTTTGCATTATTATTATCTATTATAATTTGCAATAATTTCTTGGGAAGCAATTTAGCTAAATCTTAAAGAACATAAACTTATAATTTTGATTTTATAGAGTCAATGGCATAGCTAGGTGGTCAAGGGCTTTAGGGGCCAAAAATAAATTGGGCTCTTTAACCCAATATTATCTTGATCAAAATATAAATGCAGCATTTTTTTTCAAAACTGGAAAATTACTATGTAACCATAAGTAAAAATAACAGAACTATTATTTCTCATGGAAGAAGCTTTAAGGTTGGCCGCGGGGTCTTGGGGCATTGCCCCATTTTTCCCTACGATAACTATACGCCACTGATTAGAGTAAAATATTAAAAGAATATTTATTTCGCTGCATATTTTCTAAATCTTATTGTTTTTTATTTAAAAACTATCTTTCGGTCCGGCTTCACCCTCATCTTGAATTGTGGATTATAGACGCTCGACAGCAGAGGTCATTAGCGACCCTAATCTTAGAAACTACCGAATCGAATCAAAGATTTTCACTTATTCAGTTTTGTAAATGGAAGATAGCCACAAACTGAGATATACTATATATACCTGTGGGCTATGTAGGTATTTGAAAATATTTAAAAAAATATATAAGCTCACAAACAAAAATTGTTCCCACAGTCTTACAACGTTTTTTTAACCCTGGGGAATTTCAAAAATTTAGAAGAAAAATTTAAATTAAAAAAAAAAAATGAAGTACCTACCTACATAATGGACGGCAATAATTAAGCGATAACAAAATTAAATTAAATGTGATTAGAATATTATTAATTCAATACTTAATTAGTGTGTAATTAAAATTAATGCTGCTTTTAGTTTATATTTATAATGATAGTTGATTAATTAAACACTTGTAATTTTGATTCCATATTTTAATCAATTTTGAAAGACCGATTCTATCATTCTATACAATTAGCCATTATTGGTTGTTTTAAATTGGTGTATTAAACTATAGCAATAATTAACTGATTTGAAAATAGGCTTTTAAATAGAAATGGACACTAATAACCTCAATTGTCGAGCGTCTATAATCTACAATCTCTTTCTCTCTCTAATTTAAACGGAACAGATTGGGAAAAAATAATTTATAATAGGTATGTTGAACAGACTTTTAAAAAGGAGAAACTATTTTTTCTGTACGTTTTACTTTATACAATTCAACTAGAAGTCGGCGCAATTATTTCTCTAAATTTTCAAAAAGACACTAACAAAAGTAGATATATAGAAGAACATCGTAAAAGGTTTAAAAAAAAGTGAACTCTGCATTAAATTAATATGGTCCTTGTAAGCTCATATTATGTTGAATGCACGTTTAAAATAATATCTATAAAATTGCAAACGCTACCGCCTCATATTTGTGAATGAAAATATATCAGTATAATTAACACCTATTATTATTATCGTTGATTAGTACCTACATTACTATTATAGTACTAAATTCATTGACGTAAATGAAATTAATGAATGTTAATTGGTTATTGTTTTTATCTGTAATTACCATAATATTGTATTGTCATCGGAACTACATATGTGTGCAAAATTTCAGTTCAATCGGATAACGGGAAGTGGCTGAAAAATCGGTCCCAAGATTTGAAACAAAGCCAGTTAGCAATATTATACGGAACGTGAAGTTAATAAAACCGTTTAAAAAGTGCGATGTTTACCAGTGCGAAGCCGAGCCGGCTAGTTACTATAGCCTATGTCCTAAATCAAAGTATCATCTATCGAACAGTGAAAAAAATTTGAAATCGGTTCAGTAGTTTTGGAGTTTACTTCTTACAAACAAACTCACACTCTTTCTTTATAATATTATTTATAGTATATATTATAGTAATAAGGTAGTATATAATATAGTAGGTATAGATATTCACATAGTATATTATGTACAAAACAGAAAAAATAAATATTCTATTCCATTCTATGGCACTGCCGACTTGCTGACTAATACCTATATTTATTTACACCTTAAATACCAGCTTTTACAAAATTCTTGCAATTTTTGATTGCGAGCTCTTTGACTATTTGCTGCCTGCAATATTTCTGCAACTCTGTGTGGACGCCGTCGAAGCAAATTCCTCCTCAGAATATACCAAAATGGTTCCCTTGCAGAAATATTGCAGACTAGCGGCCCCGTCCGGCTCGCCCGGGTGCAATACACTACTCACTCGCTTAGCTCGTTCGCTTGAATATTATAAATACACTACACACTCGCTTCGCTCGTTCGCTTGAATATTATAATTACATTACTCACTCGCTTCGCTCGTTCGCTATATATATAAACCTTCCATGAAAAATTATCTAACTGATGGTGAAAACCGCATCAAAATCCGTTCCGTGGTTTAGGAATTACATTACTCACTCGCTTCGCTCGTTTGCTATATATATAAACCTTCCGGGAACAATTCCGTCATACATGATTTTTGCGTAACTTTAACCGTTTACGCAGCGCACGCAACGGAAGCTCTTAAAAGGAATAATTTTTCCCGTTTTTGCAACATTTTTCATTGATGCTCCGCTCCTATTGGTCGTAGCGTGATATTATATAGCCTATAGCCTTCCTCGATAAATGGACTATCCAACGCAAAAATATTTTTTCAATTCGAACTGGTAGTTCCTGAGATTAGCGCGTTCAACCAAATAAATAGATATAGATAGATTGAAATTTGAAAAACAGGAAAAAAAATATGAAAACGGAAAATTCGCTCTTCTAGTCCTTAGAACTTTACAATTACAGACTAAGTTACGATTTAGTTTATTTTTATTAAAGTTATTAACTTCTGTATAAATCATTAAAAACATGACTCTCTCATTATGTGGACTTTGTAGGCGCGTTACTATATATACGAACACATCGATCGATAGCCAGTAGTGCTTCTATTGTACAAAGTGCAGAAATTACCAATTTTATAATATTAGTATAGATAGCAAATCATCACCAGATCTTCATCAGATTCGTTCACGAGCATTTGGTTATTAAATTTTAAAGCTTTTCCTGATCAGATATCATTTGAACAGAACAGAACAGAATAAAATACAGACAGGGCCGTTCTAAGATATTTGGCGCTTGTGAGCTACTAACAAACCCCTCTTCATAAGAAAACACACGGGATTATAGAAGTGGGAGCAGGGTGCTGGAAGACCACTGTCCGACATAATATTAGAGCTGAATTATTTGTCCTCTATAATCTTGAAAATTAATATCTAAATCAGATAATAGCTTTAAAATGCTATCTTCTATTTCTACGTTCTTATGGCCACTATTTTCTAAAAATTTTAAAAACCTTTTTACGTGGGTTAGACTCCAACCGTGAAGCCTTTGACGAGTGCCGTCATTGTCAAACTGATTTGAGTGGAAGCAAAATTGCCGTCCTAAAAAGAGTGGTGCCTTAATTTTGATCAGGAGTGTAGTACTTGACCATCGTAACCAGCACTGATTTTATATATGAGAGTGGATAGTTGAGATAACCTTTATGTCAGCTACAGAATACGGAGTCAAAAGGGTATTATGTATGGATATTACACAGAAGATAATAATATTATATTAGTCATTTACCTATCGTACTGTGCCGCCAGTGTTAGGAAACACGTTAACTGATGTCATCATCATTTAAATAGACATCATTATCCACAATCTAGAAGCATTTTAAATGGCTGGATTTGTTGGATTTGGTCAAATCATTGCCATTCAAAAAGTACGATATTTAAACGATATTCTTATACAAAATACGCCACAACTGCGTAAATTTCCATAACCTGTTAGTCCTTACCGAAATAAAACTTGAATAAAATATTAGTAAAAAAAACTTTTTAGAGACAAGCTTTTATTGAAATGTACTATGTATAAAGGAAAAAATAATATTTAATAATTTTGGTTCATAATTATTATAAAAGCGGGGTTTGTAATCTCTATGATAGTTTATTAGTCATTATGAACCAAAATTATTAAATATCATTTTTTCCTTTTTAGTACATTTCAATAAAAGCTTGTCTCTACAAAGTTTTTTTTTGCTAATATTTTATTTTGTTCATTTTAGTCTTTCAAAATTTTACTCACTTTTGATCCCCCTCGGGGCTGAATTTCGAGAAATCCTTTCTTAGTGGATACTTACGTCAGAAAAGGAATCAACTATCCAAATTTCAAGTTTCTAGCTTCAGCGATTTGGCCTGGGCGTTGATTAGTCAAAAAAACCCTACACCCTCGTTTGAACCCCTTAGGGGTTGAATTTAATTCTAAGAACGATTAATTCATGTATTGTCATCGGAAATACATATGTGTACAAAATTTCAAATCGATCGGATAAGTGGAAATCGTTCAAAATTCACTTGCAAGATTTGACCTAAACAAACAAACACACAAACTAACATACAAACGTTGCAAGTTAAATTAAAGCTTGTAATAATAAAAATTAATTAAATTGGTGCATTTTTGCGGACGTTAGTGTGAACGAAAGACACACACACACACAACCACCACGCCCCCCGCACATAGAGAGTGAGAGAGATTATAGACGCTCAACATCCAAGATAATAATTTATCGTCTATCCCCGCACACACACATTAAGTTTTGAGTGTAGAACAATTAGAATCTGAATTTATCTCAGACAGAATTTTTCGATCATCATACTTCAATTTCCTTACGAAACACGGGAGCAATATTCATCCTTTAGGGCCTAGAACCTAGAAGAATCTAGTATCAACGTATGTCCTCAAGATCACAAGGTACAAGTGAAACTTCCTGACTATACTTTGCTTACCCAATCTGCATAGATAGCATTGCGATGGTGAATGATGGCAACCTTCCATGTCATGATTTGCAGAAATTCAGCAAGCTTCTATGTCAAAAACAGAAACTTTTCAGGGGGAAGATAACAAAGTTTTGAACCATGATGCTCTAACATTTTCTTTCATTTTATTAAGTTAATACACTGACAGGAGGTTGTAACAAACTCCTATGTCTGACATAGGAGGTTGTCGTTCTTCACTTGACATAGAAGTTTTGTTGTATAAGTCCGTATTTATTCTTCATTGACATGGGAGATTTTGTCAGCAAAAAGAAGGCTAGTTTGTAAATCGTTTAATTCATAATTTTCAAATCTGCAGAAATTGACATAGAAGGTTATTGTTTTGCTGCAAACGGAGACCTAGGAGTTTGCTGTTCTTCACCATCGATTGCCAACTAAAAGCGTTTTAAAGTTTATAAATACTGACTCGGTTGTTGACTCTTCTTTGTCAATCCGCTAATGACCTCTGTTGTCGAGCGTCTATAATCTACAATTCAATTCTTTGTCAATCTATCTATTTCTAACATGTCGCTTTTTCGTTTCATCGCCTCACGAACTTACCCTCGATATAGAAGTTTCACTTCAAAAAATGATTCTATTTGGTGTATGTTTGCAGAAGTTATTTTGAACGAAAGGCAGACAGACTTAATTTAAGTTTTGAGGGTAGAACAATCAGAATCTGCAGACCTTATTTCAGACACGTTTTTTCGACCCTATCACTTCCGTTTAGTGTTGCCGTCTAGATCTAGACTTTCTAGACTCTTGTCTTGTCTTGTCTAGATTTTCAAGACAAGACAAGGATTTTTTAATCTAGACTTAGACTTAGTGAAGTATTGATATTTCAAGATAAGACAATACTTTGTCTTATCTTGTCAAGACGGCAACAATAATTTAGAAGGAAAATTACTTTTGCATTCTGAGAAAATGGCGTCTAGAGTGCGCCATATTGAATTTTCCGTGACGTCATATACCTTATTTATAATCTTCTCAACAAAATTTTTCTTTTTATACCAATATCAATGTATTTAGATTATAGTGTTGCCGTCTAGATCTAGACTTTCTAGACTCTTGTCTTGTCTTGTCTAGATTTTCAAGACAAGACTTGCAAAAGTCTTGTCTAGAAATTTTCAAGACAAGACAAGAGTTTTTTATCTAAACTTAGACTTAGTGAAGTCTTGATATTTCAAGACAAGACTTAGTGAAGTCTGTCTTGATATTTCAAGACAAGACAAGACAAGACTTTGAAAGTCTTGTCTTGTCTTGTGTAGACGGCAACACTACTTCCGTTTTCTTACGGAACATGGGGGCAAATTTTATACCCCTCAAGGATTAACTGACTGAAATCTTTCTGATGTAGACATACATTTAATATGATTTTCTGCTTTTAAAGAATATGCCTGTTAAAGTTTTGTTTGGAGTTTTTCTATGTAAATATAGTATCAATATCATTTGTTTTTCTGCATCATTTAATATTTTGTTTCGTTGATCTCAGACAATAATATTCCTAGGTGTGTGTGTGTGAATGTATACGGTCACAATCTAAGGTCATTGTTCTGACGACGCTTTGTGAAATTTAACATGAGAGTTATATAACAAAATACCATTCCACATGCCATCTAATATTATATTTGTTTTAACTCATCGATTACTAAGCAGACGGCCTCTTAAAATATACAGTTTTGTAGTTGATTTTCAGGTGACGAACAAAACTACAACTCATTATATACAAACAAATTATTATAATGAACGCTAATTACGAATGAAACAAAACAAGTTCATTATTGTATCTATTCTAAAATACGTCTCTCGGACTGAATCGATTGAAACGATATTTTAACATTGGAAATGTTTATGTTCGTGTATGGGGGCAGAGTTACGAGTTTTCGTTCAAGGCCTAAAGACAACGGTGTCGCGATCAAGTGAGGAGCAATCATGCAAAATTGAACAAGTGCAATTTTTTCGAAATGTGTTTTATATCATGTCTAGTTAATTGAGAGGTATTTGCGACGATCTGCGGTGTTATTTTTGAGCAAATGTTAATAAATACTGTAGAAAAATCCATTTAAAAGTTAAGTAATCAAGCAAAATAGAACGAGTATATAACAGAAGAATAATAGGGTTATTCCTGACAAAACTAAACAGTGCATTGATAAATATTGTGTGTATAATAAACAGTTAATTATGTTTCATATATGCTGTTATCATTTCCAATGTTCTCGATGGTTGCAAGGATTGCGAAATCTGTGAATTTTTTTAAACTGTGCAGTAGATATTAACATAGTTTTTTGTACAATTTCCACTTCGAAACAACATTCTTTTACCCATTTTGATCAAAATTTAGCTTGAAAAACAATATTTTTCTATGTAGATCAGTCATATGATATTCTGTGACTACAATCTAATGTTCTACATACCAAATAGTTTGACAAGAGCATTAGACTGTACCTGCATAATTAATATAAAATGTAATTAGATATATATGATCACAAACTAAGGTCATTGCCAAATCAGATTTTCTGACAATGCGTTCTGCAACCCAGCGTAGGTGACCCAGTAAGTACAGCTTTTGGCATCCGGCAGACTAGAGACAAAGTTGGTACGTCGGGATAGCTTTCATACTTGTTAACAGTCACGGTTTGGCATCACCAAGAATACAGATAATCAATTTATTATTATTAAGCATTTATAAGCGGTTTCGTTTGCGTTAAGGTCGGTTTTTTGCTTACTGCTCAGTCCCCTTTGGTCCTTTAGTATAGAAGCGCGATGATATGCAGATGAATCAATTTTCCTTTTGACAAAATTGAGATCTCGAGAATGTTAAGAGATTACTGTTTACAATTCTCGAGTTTCCAGGAAACGCCATGCTGAATTTAAACCTTCTAGCTTACCGGAAAGTACGAAAAACAATTGGACGGAAGAACAGACAGACACGACATTTTATATTGTAGATTAAAATAAGTGTTCCGTTTTGCCGATTTGGGTACTGAACATTAAAAATATACGAATATTGTTTCATCTATACATACAATAAAATGATAACTGGTTTATGTGTTGTTAGCGCATCACGCAAAAACCACAGGACAGATTTTAACGAAACTTTGCAGATCTATACCTTATAGTAGGGGTACTTGGGGTCGCGGGCTGATTTTTAGAGTCACGGCCTGTTACCGTGATCATAAAATTTTTAACTCTTGTGATTATACCATTAAATTCGAATAATAGAAAAAAAACTAAATAAGAACACGAAATCAAATAAAAACGGAGTAAAGTGGCGGGAGGGGGGTCTATGGGGTAATAAAGAGAGAGTGAGCCCTCTCACCCACCTCATGATGCCCCCTACCCTGTTCATTCACTCCCACTCCCAAAAACTGAAAAATCTTTTATAGACTATTTTGTACATTGTGGGGAAAAAAATTTTAAGGGTCGCGAAGGCTTTTGCAATTTTAAATTAGGGTCATGGATCAAAAAAGTTTGGGAACCCCTGCCTTATAGGCTGGGTCTTTATCTCCAATTAGACTTGTCACGATATTCCTCATAGGGGATTAGCAGTGACATCAGACGGGATTTGACATTACTATAAAGTATCATTGGAAATTAGTTTGGTATAACATTGTTTTTTTCAAGAAAACAAGTGGTATGCGAGTTGTCAAAATTGTTGTGCATAATTATTTTAGATAATAATAGTTTTTTTATACGGCTGTATGCAATTGAAAGATTTTTTCGTTGGAGAGCAGCCAATTATATAATTGTTTCGAAACATATAGGAAAGGTTCAGGTTAGAATCCTGACTGTGACCACTGGTTGGTAAAATGATTTTTTCCTATATGTTTCGAAATAATTATATAATTGGCTGCTCTCCAATGAAAAAATCTTATAATTATTTTACTAATAATTTGTTTAAAAAACGTTGAATTATTAAAAAACAAATAATATGTAGTGCTAAATTCGAACATGGTGTTATTTAGTTGTAACGTACTTTACAGGGGTCGTTTACGGGAAATTTTATAAATTATGATGATAAAATAAAATATTATATCAAAAATAACAGCAGCAGCACGTGGGCGAAGCCGCGTGTACAGCTAGTAATACATAAAACTATATACCTCAGAAAGGTCACAACTAGTTTTTAAAACATTTACATAATATAATATATTATACATATATACATTGTCTACCGAATTTGGTAAATTTAAATGTCATTTAATAAGGCAGTGTGGAGTAAATGTCAGATTAATGTCAAAAAATATTATGTCATCTCTGGCGGAAAACTTATGGACTGAGACAAATAAAACTTACCTTTAATATAACATCTTTATCTACAATGCTATATTAAAATTACGAAAATCTGTTTCCTTTATCATATTAGATATTAGTAACAAAGAATGACTCCGAAAATAGCCCGTTTGGAGGTCCGTAAATTTTTTAACGATTTATGGTAGCAAATGATGATTAATCGCAAAAAAATTCAAGTTGAGTATAAGAAAGGTTTCAGAGATATGGAGGGTCAAAGTGATCAAAATTGGTTCACATATAGCACAGTAAGCGAAAATGATAATTCAATGCTAAAGATCAATGCTTCTTAAATTTTTACATTGCATCTATATCTATAGTCCATATAATACTTATAAAAGAAGGGGTTTGTATCTAGGTTACGTCAAAACTCGAGAACTACTGAATCGATTTCGAAAATTCTTTCGCTGTTTAAAAGCCTATTTCTTGACGATTAGTCGCCAAGAAGTAGGCTATATCTCTTTACGCTACGTCAAAAGAGGGGTGAGTAGTGAGCGAAAATATAGGTTTGCATTCAGGCGAAATCGAACTGGACAGCTAGTAACTGATATTAATTAATTCGAGAAAATGTGTGGGATTGAAACATTAAATGATTAATTATTGTCCGTGGACACGAAAAGCATTATTTTCTTTTTGACTGTACTGAGAAAGACGTACTGAATTTATATATAGTATATATTTCTATTTTTAGAATGGTATCTATTGCACGCTGACGTCACAGCTTTGACGTCATTGAATGGTTAACTGTATGTATTGTCCTAGATAATATAATCCGTGTCCTATACTACACTATAGGGCTGAGGTGACTATCGATATCTAATCAAATAACACGAAACCTAGTAATGTAAATGCGTATAATACTCTGGTATAAAACGTTTGTATAAAACGGTATGTAAAAAAAATAATATACCCCAATTTTATACTAGGTATAAATACTGCCCATTTTCCTATTTTATACAGCACGTATAAAACGTTTAACACCGTTTAAAACGGTTTAATACCAAAATGAGAACAGGAACTTTTCCTATTACGCAGTTGGCAATACTGAATAATGCACCGTAACCGTACTGTGAAAAAGTAAAAAAACCGTTTTATACTGAAAAAATACGGTATTATTGGGATCCATCAGATAGGTGGAGCTTAAAAAACATGGCGGTAGAGGGGGGGGGGGAATTTCATATACGGGGTATACTTTTGTGTGTAATTTTATGATTTTCAAAGTGATAAGAAATGATAAATATAAGTGAAATTTGTGATGGGGCCGGTACGAATCCTAAACAAAGGAATTTCGTTGAAGGAGAACGGATTCTCAAAGCCGGGCATATTATCAAATGTCGGAAATATAACGAGAAAAATGCATGCAAAATGAACTGTCAAAAGTAGTAATCTTTACGACATATTGCTTAAAAACATCAAAATTAAAAGAAAATCTCCACGAAATTAATCATCCGCGTTCAATGCGCCTTTAAGGCTGGGTTAGGTGAATAATGTAAACACATAACTGCAACATAATAAGTTATATTGTAATAAGTAGGTAAGTTACTAACCTCAAAATATTTGTATACAAAGTTAATCCTATAAATTTGTCTATCATCAGGGATTCAACTATTGTAGTGCAGTATGATAATAAGTACATCTTATTATTAATATCAAATATTTTTTTAATTCATAAATACAGTTTTTCCACATTTCATTAGAAAATAATTCTCTGTAAAGTAAGTTTTACAAGGCAATAACTGACAGTGTTTATTGTCATGATATTAGAAAACGTCACGAATTCCATTTTCGATAAACTTTTTCTTTATTTTACTTGTTTTATTTTTGTAATAAACAATTTCATGATTAATTTGCACTGTTAGCATGTAAAATTTTTCCTCGTTTTGAGTACAATTTTTTGCCACCAGATGTCATATGCTCATTTGACGGATCCCAATAGCATGGGTTTAATACACAAAAAAGTTTAATACCGTATTTTTACATCACTAACGATAACTAATGAAAAGTAGGTATTTTCTAATGGGTATGGCAAAAAATACCATATATAGTATATCTCGTGCATAATGATATTATGACTCGTGTGACTGTAAAAACTCGCTGTCGCTCGTCACTACTCGTCAATAATACACCTCATTACGCATCTAGACATACAACCTATTGTCTTCAAATAATTTACGGTTTAATATGAATTACGCGTGACATTTACAAACAAACACACACACGTTGCGTCATTATATTAATTATCCAAAATACACTCCTGGTCAAAATTAAAATATCCCTCTTTTTTTAAGTTCCCAGTACATTGGGAAGTTATTGTAAAGGGTCCGAAAATCGAAATCAAAATTTTTAACAAATTTTTATGTTTCAAGGTCACTACACTATTTTTGAAAAGATGTCTGTGTGTACGTACGTACGTATGTGATCATTTCTTTCTAAGACGAAATCTCGAGAATGAAAAATGATATCGACTACGTTAGGGTGCCAATCGACGCGTATTAATGTAAATATGATCTGAAAGAAAATTTTCAAAATCGACAGTTCGACAGAAAACAAAACATGCTGCCAGTTCAGTAATTTCTTTAACACTAAAAATATAGCAGAAAAATCCAGTGATTTATATACCAATTATGAACCTTAAATAAATCGATTTTTATAAGAAAAACTCTTCGGGGTAAAGTTGAAGCTACCGGAATACAAATTAGCAAATAAAAATAGTGCTTACCTTTTCCATAATGGATCTGAAAATAATATAAATATATATTTTAGTAAAGAAATAAAACATTTTATGTTATAACAAAAATACAAATCAAATTATATACGTGTACAGATTTTAATATGTCTGAGAATGTGAAAACTTAGCTCATGAGTTTCCAAAAACAAATATTAGATAGCATTTCAATAAAGAATACTGTGATTGAAAACTGGAAAAAAACAATAACTTAGTCGCTTCTTAACCACAGCGATTTTATTATTGGATGTTCTTTTCCACAATAATGCACTTATCATCATCATCAACTACTAAGCATTTTAGTTGCTGATGATGGGTATATTTATATACCAAAATGTACCGTTTGCCCGTGAGAAGAGTTCAAAGGTTACATAAAATTTTGTATTACAATTTTATTAAACTTGTACTAGGAATATCTGTTAGCATTATTTAAGAAAACATTTTTTTTCCTTCGGAACTATGCGGAATACGAAATTTTTACAAGAGTAACAAAATGAAGATAATTAATCAGTCTTCTCGCTAAAATTTGAGAACCGTATTACCACCCCTAAGAAAGTTCTGAAAAAAGTGTCAGGGGGTGAGGGTGGTTTTAACCCTTCTACAATTTCTTTTGGGTTTCTTCATTCATTAATAAAATTATTGTGAATGTGGTTAACAAGTGAGTAAATTGTTGTTTTAACCAATTTGTAGCTGCATAGATTTTTTACAAGTTTTTATTTGATTTACTGTGTTATTATGTAAGATAGAAACTTGAAATGTGGACAGTAGGTTCCACCCACTACGAAGGGATTTTTCGAAATTCTACCTCTAAGGGGGTAAAAAGAACAAAATAAAATATTAGTAAAAAAATCTTTTTAGAGACAAGCGTTTATTGAAATGTACTAAAAAGAAAAAATAATATTTAATAATAAAAAAGTGGGGGTTGTGACTAATAAACTATACCATAGAGCTTACAACCCACGCTTTTATAATTATGAACCTTAAATATTAATTATTTTGCTAACAATTAGATTAACAATCAATTATTGTTATTACTTCCTATACAAATTCACTATTTTAGTGAAATTAACATAAGGACATCAGACGATATAAATCGCCATAACATGCCCTTATTAATTATTGTAGAAAGGCTACATAAGAAAAATTTAAATGCACCGCCGGGAATCGAACCCGGAACACCCAATATCGCGTCGGGAAAGTTTCCAGTTACTCCACGGTGCCCATGGCGTACACTTAAATCTTTCTTATATATAGCACCAATACACCGCAAATCCACAGACTGCGAGAGCTAATATTATTTTTATTTTTATAACAACACTACAATGAATGCTGCTTTTCTCAAAATAGGCCGGATGTGCCTAGTAATAATTTCAATTATTTGCGAGAAAAATTTTATCGCAAATAATCGAAATTAATTATTTTGTCCTTTTTATTAGTAGGTATATTTCGATAGAAGCTTCTCTCTAAAAAGTTTTTTTTACTAACATTTTTTAAATTTTCGGTACTCTCGGCCCTAGCTGTGTAGAGTTACCTGTAGACATGTAATAAAATTCAGTTGTTTTTTATGTAAGCATATTCACCGCTTTGAGCTATCTACTGGGATGTTACAACCCAACAACCCCTTCTTGGTAAAGCTATAAAATAAATCTGATACACCATGTTGTCCACTGGGACATCAAAAAATCTGGACGGTGTAAATATTGCGTCCTAGTTTATATCCTTTTTCATACAAATATCACGAAGGATAAAAGAAAATGCACTCAGAATTTTAGTGTATTATTTGGAGATTCACGGTTTGATTTGATTTTCAAGTTACTTGGCTTTACTTTAAATCAAGTCTGTAAATTTAAGTCAAGTAGCCGAGGAGATATTTGCGTTTACGTTTTATTAATACGTTTTTTTTTTAATTTTAAGTGTAGAAAACAATGTAATGTATAATAAAGACAAGCTTTTATTGAAATTGACTAAAAAGGAAAAAATATTTTTTAATAATTTATGTTCATAATTATGAAAGCGTGGGTTGTAAACTTTATGATAGTTTAATAGTTATAATAATTGCGAACATAAATTATTAAAAAGTGGTCGAAAATTTGACGCGAAGTGCTCTAGTAACAAGTGTGTTCAAGAAATAAAAAAATCCTATATTGTGGTTATAAGCCTATTCATGGGCTATCTAACTGTGTCGAAAAATTTGGAAAATCTGCAAGGGACCACCCTACAGAAGCAATTTTCCAAAATCTTACTTTTTATCTCAAAAATTGTCTTGAGAAAATTTCTTCTGTAGAGTAGCCCCTTGCAGATTTTCCAAATTTTTCGACACAGTTAGATAACCCATGAATAAACCTATAACCCCTATATAGGATTTTTATATTTCTTGAACATACTTTTTACTAAAGCACTTTGCGTCAAGTAATCAAATTTTACGTTAAAAAGCACTATGTTGGCAAAATTGTTTCTGTAGGGCGGCTGCTTTCAAATTTTCCAAATTTTTCGAAGCAGTTAGGTAGCCCATGAATAGGCCTATAACCTCATTTATGGCGATTAAAAATTAAGTTGACTGTTGCCTCTCCGACCTATACAGAGATAATATCATCAATGATTTACCACCATATTGGTGAGAATTTCAGTTCCTTTATGAATGTATAGACTTTGATAAGGCAATCCCAAAAATAATCGAGAGTCATGTCTGGGACACTCATAGGCGGTATTGCTTTTCGGTCACAAAATTTTACATCATAAGGTACACGAAACACGTGTTGTTTACGTTTAGTAGGTCATAATTCTTACGTCCGTTGACCCTAATATTATGGATTACGATTAATTAGTTTTGTCTTGGCTAGTAACTGCAGTTCATATTTGCATGAAAGATTTTATACTGATAAGGTTTTACTGTATAACTACAATAATTATTTTCTGCATAATAATTATTCTGTGAAACATGCATCTCTCTGCAAGAAGTCATACCATACAATAGAGCCGTTGTCCCTTAACTGTTTTGTGTTGTGGTAGGTCTGTACAGAATAAGTTTATTTAAAATAATAAATCATTGAGAATTCCGATAGCTGTGTTTATTAATGTTCAAATCATAGATGTTTTGTATTTCCAAAGGATCCGCAACTGAAAAGAAATGGTTACATGCTATCAGAATGGAAAAAACTTGATTTCTCGCACGTTTTTCTATGAAAACCATTGATAATTTATGTGGATATAAGCTTTGTTCCAACCACTCTGAAAACGGTAATATTACCGTCACGCTCATGCGCAGTGGATAGAATGCGTTCCAACCGTACTGGTGATCGTTTGTGAACGATTCTTATAAAGCGTTCCAACCGAATCTAAAATAAGTAATAGTTAGACGAACAATACAATTTTTAACAAACGGTCAAAAACTACAAATTAATGATTTGCATATTTTTTATTTCCAAAAAAAATGTAGCTAGTATATTTTACCAAAAAATGTTTTTAACAGTTAAAACATTTAGTACGTTTATTTATTTATATTATTCTTACGACTAGCCATCAAATAAGTTATTCATTTTCAAAATGTTTTTAACAACAAAAATAGCCTGAAATTAGGAATTTACATTTGACAAATGACAATTGCTATGTTTTGATCATATGCATGGTACATGGAGGCCATGATTTGATGCACAAAACGGTCACAAAAGCGTTCCAACCAATGTCTACGTTTGTACCGTCACAGAACCGTGCAAGGTTGACGCATGCGCACAAAACAGTTTCGTTACCGTTTCAAAACGATCCATTTATAGTAGGTTGGAACATAGCTATTTACTTGCTGTCATCTATATTACGTTTCTCATATGCCCATTTCCATTATCACAAGTGCGACATACACGCTGTTGCCTTTTGGTCACAAACATACAGTCAATACCGGATGTGTGCTCTCAAAGCTTTCCGAGAAGAACATGTGTGGCACAAGTACTTTATAAATAGACACTCTTGACGATGATAATCCCTTATTTGTAGGAAGTGGATTATACAATGCATTGCTTTTGGTATATAAGCTCTTATCGTAATTACAGCGCATACTACAAATGAGGGTCAAGGAATCCTTACAATCTCAAGTGTATTTATAACACTTGCCAATAATTAGCAAGTAACAATGTTACTTACGGTTTTATTTATACTTAATATTATATAAAAGAACAAGTCTGTAGAGGACAGTGTTGTTCAGTGGTAAGCGTCGCGGTCTCTGGATCAGACTGTCGTGGGTTCGAATCTCGCCTCCGCTCATGGATGTTTTGTGATGTCATTTAGTTTTAAGTGAGTTGTTATTTAATGTAGTCAAGACGCTATAATGACCTAAGTTGTCGACGCGTCTATAATTTACAATAAATAAAATAACAAGTCTGTATTTGTTAACACAAAACTCGAGAACTACTGAGCCGATTTGAATAATTAATTCACTTCGAATATTAAACTTATACTATTTATAGCTCTGGACTCTAAAGGGATCAATCGTTGTTAAAAAATCTGCAGGGTGTTCCAGAATAAGGTTCCGATCTCGGTTCCGATACTTGAAGATCTTAATCCTGATTTTAAGAAAAAACGTTCATAATTAAACTATATGGTCCGTAACCGATTTATTTATTATATACAGGGTGTTGAAATTTAAAAAAAATCGGGTTTTCCCCAATATTTTTGTTGAAAAAAATGTGTTTCAATACCTATACTTACTACCTATCAAAATCTGTTATGGTTTTAAAAATATTGAGGAAAAACCGATTTTTTTTTTAATTTTAACATCCTGTATCTCAGAAATAAAGCGGTTACGGAGCATAGTTTAAAAGAACTTTTTTTCTTTAAATCATCTGAAGAATCAGATCCTCAAGTATTGGAACATTATTCTGGGACACACTGTATATTAAGGCCCATTTTCTGGTCGGCAAATTAAGCAAAAATTTGTTAATCTTTTCATTAACTTCGGAATTCCAATATTAATTTCGGAATTGGTATATTTAAAAAATTTATCCCAATCTCCATAAATTCTCTAATATAGGTATTTAGTGCACAACGGGAGGGGGGAATTTTTAGGAACAAATATATCACCTTCTAAAAGAAATTATTGTACCAAGTTTTATTTAGCAGTAGAAGTTTTCAGGGCTAGTTTTAGAGTATCTATTTTAATGATGATAAAATTGCAACATTATGAAACAGGTGACTCTGTAGTAAATAGGGGAGGACCGGACGTACTAACGACAAAAATTCAGTGTGCATCCATTGAGCAACTCATGCATGAAGACAATGCACACCCAATATCTGAATTTTTAATAAACTGTAATTTAATGATGAAACTGTACTCACTAAACTAACGATGACAGCGCGTTATTAACATGTTATTTTTAAAAAGATTGCCATGTACAGTGAACACGCTGTCAGTATAAAATACGCAGGGAGACCTCGTTTTACGTCAAGCAACATTTTGACAAAGACCTTAGAGTACTTGACGTGAGACAGACATACATCAAAACTATACTTTTTCATTTTCACAATAATGAACATATAGACATCACTCAATACAGCACGCACAACACAAGAACCAAAACACAGGGGCATGTAGTATAGCCCGGGAGTTTGCGTTGCATTTTAGGTAGTGTTTTTACGCCGATCGATTGTTATCTTATTCGATAAATCTAGTATGACTAATAAGTAAACTAAGCGTCAGCTGACGCACCCACGGAGAGGCTGCGAAAGTGGTAAAAAAAATTGTTTTGAAGTAATAGTACGCCGGCTGAAACTTTTTTTATAAATAGTTGATATCATGGTGAGTTGAAAAAAAATTGTCAGCTGCATCGTGGAGGGGGATTGTGCGTCAGCTTTAGCGGTTTGGCCTAGGCGTTGAATAGTCAAAAAACCCTACTCCCTCGTTTGACTCCCTTAGGGATTGAATTTAATACTAAAAACGCGGATTCATGTATTGTCATCGGAAATGCATATGTGTACCAAATTTTAAATCGATTGGATATGTGGAAGTCGTTGAAAATTGACTTGCAAGATTTGACCTATAAACAAACAAACATTGCAAGTTAAATAAAAGCTTGTACAATAGTTTTACCTTCAAAGTAACTAAATGCGTTCAGGTAAATTTAAAATTGTTTCATTTGATGTCAGTGTGTTTTTCTACTGTTCAGTCATGAACTTTCGTAGGTTGGCAGTTGAATATTTAATTGCATTCAAACATTTATAACATACGTCTATACAGTCAAACAGTTTTTGTAGGCCATGTTATTTACTTATCAACTGTACGAAATCTGTAAAACTTAACGATTTTCTTTTGCTGACGCATTCACTACTAAAATATCTTTAGATACTTTTTCGCAAGGCCCACCCGGCTTACTGTGCTTGAGACCTGAACATAGTTATACGTACTGTGTTTTGTTCACATGTCAATTGTCAACTACTTTCGACTATTTCCGTTCCATCTAATATTTCTAAAATGCCACCCCAGTGTGAAACATTCGACGTTATTCACGACAAATGTAAAAATAAAACTTGCATACTAGGGCCATTTCACACGAGCGATATTTTATCGCGCGGAAAAAAACCGCAAGGTATGTCTATGTGCATTGAAGCGATTGAGAGCTTTCACACGGAGATCGCGCGGTAGAATTATCGTGCGGTTTCACAAAATTTATCGCTTGCACCTAAGCAAACCGCGCGGAAATTTTATCGTGCGGTTTTACTATGTGCCTTTCACACGAACGATAAATTTATTATCGTACGGTTCGCTTTCGACAACAAAGAATTTTGAACTTATAACAAATATTGTTATTGTTGTCGAGTATAGTACACTTGTATAGCTTCGGGCCAACAAAATTTAACGGTTTATCAAACGCAGAGATCGACATCCGGAAATAATTAAAACAAGCCGTGAGGTGGGTCGTTTATTAGGACTAAAGTGCGACCCTTCCCAGATTGATAAATATTTAATAATAATAATTAAATTAGATATTACACAGAAAAGTGATCATTTTAATCATTAAAACGTAATTTTTATTTATTTTTAACAATAATTAAAAAAAAAAAAAAAAAAACGGCTGGACCGATTTTTATAAAATTTATGTCGGATCAAAATGACGTTAACACGCCTCGATTGACACCCTTACGAAGTCGATATAATTTTTTATTCGCGAGATATTGTGTAAAATCTACTTTTTTAAAGTCTATTTGGTTAAGAAAAAAGAACGGCTGAACCGATTTTGAAAAAATTTCTTTCAGATCATATTTACGTTATTACGCGTCGATTGGCACCCTAACGTAGTCGATATCATTTTTCATTCTCGAGATTTCGTCTTAGAAAGAAATGGTCACATACGTACGTACATACACACACACACATATACACATACACACAGATATATTTCTAAAAATAGTGTAAAAATAGTGTAGTGACCTTGAAACATAAAAATTTGTTATACATTTTGATTTAGATTTTCGGACCCATTACAATAACTTCCAATGGGAAGTTAAAAAATTGAACTCGTATTTTCTCAACTTTTCATATAAAACACAAAAAGCATCTTCTGTTGATCGGGAACTTATTAGTGGATGAATCCAAAATTTCCTGTTCTTTTTATTCTTTTGTATAAAACGGCGCTAACCGAAATATAAAATCAAGCAATGTTCCATCTTGACATTGGAAAACTGATGTGAAGGGACAGTGTACTATATCGCACGTTAAAATATCGTTCGTCTGAAAGGCTTGAATTTTTATTGTGCGGTTTCTTTCCGCGCGGTAAAAAAACCGCACGATAAAATATTGCTCGTGTGAAACGACCCTAACCTAATACGACCTATAAGAAAATATTTTGTGCAATAATTCAATTGCTGGACACCCCTATGAAATCTAGTTACAATATTGATAAACCTAGTTGTATTATTCCATATATTATATAACACGGTTACGTAAAGGAGTTTCGTCAATGTTTTAACGAATTTATACGGTTTCTAATGACATTTGAATTCATTTAACTAGTTGGCTGTTAATTATAACTCAACTTTAAAATACATAACAAAAAGGGACAGCGGAAAGGGTGTATCATTCTATCGTAAAATAAAGATATAAGAAGAATAATGTTAAGCGTACAATATTTTAGATTGATTTCCCATTTTCATGTCTAGGTTTTCTGGTCGCGTGATCTACATTACTTTCATTAATATTTCCGTCTGCACTGTCGTTTGTTAGTCGGGTAACATCACTTTATTTCCCAAGACCTGATCTAACATATTATAAGTTTTGCATGGCCTTATTGATAAGAGCATAGCCCAGTGATAAGTTCATATTGTGACTTTCATCAGTGCTGCACGTTATTCTATAAGGTACACTGTAAGAAATGAGAAGGCCGATTACATAGATTATCGATGGTCCATTTGTAGCCAGCGATTAATCTGGTAATAGGCACACAAAGAGACAATGGCGTCGCAAACAGGTATCGCCTGCACATCGCGTAGATTCCATAAAAACACATTGCGCATGCGTGGTAACTAATTTTACATTAATTTGTTTTGTATTCATCCATTTTATATATGTAACTATACATTTTATTTTGTAATTTTTACACAGTTTATTGGAATATTACACAAATTATGTAATTTTAATTTACTTTATGTAAAAAACACAAATTTGTTTAACTTTACAGTAAAAGATCAAGTTTTTATGAAGTTTTCTGTGTAAAAATGAATAATAATGTAAAATCACTTAGAAAATCGAGCGAATTCTACCTTAACTTTCAAAGTATTTTTACATCCATTTTTTACAGTGTAGCGATATTTTTAATTAATCAATTATAAAACCAAGTTCCCATTCGCGTCTGTTTTTCTAAAAACACGAGAACTCCGGAACGGATTTAAACGCGGTTTTTACCATTCGATAGCTTATTTCTTGGGGAAGGTTTAGGGTTATAATAACTGTACGGCCCGGCTTCGCCAGAGTGCAAATCGGGTTGAATCCGCTTTACTGAACAGATTTGAATGCGGTTTTTATCATTCGATATAGCTTATTTCTTGGGGAAGGTTTATAGGGTTATAATAACTGTCCGGTTTTTCCCAGGCACAAATCGAATTGAATCCGTTATGCTGAACAAATTTGAATGCGGTCTTTACCATTCAATAGCTTATTTCTTGAGGAAGGTTTATTTTATTTATTGTAAATTATAGACGCGTCGACAAATTAGGTCATTAGTGTCTTAATTACATTAAATAACATAACTCACTTAAAACTAAATGACATCACAAAACATCCATGAAGGCGGGATTCGAACCCACGACAGTCTGATCCAGAGGCCGCGAAGCTAACCACTGGACCACACTGTCCTCTGAGGAAGATTTAGATCTATAATAGGTCCTGCTTCACCCGAGTGCAAATAGGATTGATTACAAGTTGAAGAGCGAGCGAGCGAAGCGAGTGACGTTTAAATTTATTACAAATTTGAGGGAGTGAGCGAAACGAGTGAGTAACGTGTTAATTAATCGTTCGAGCGAACGAGTAAAGCGAGTGAATACCATATTAATTAATTGTAAATTCGAGTGAACGAGCGAAGCGAGTTAGTAACGTATTAATTAAATATAAATTCGAGTGAACGAGCGAAGCGAGTGTGTAACGTATTAATTAATTATAAATTCGAGCGAACGAGCGAAGCGAATGGGTAACGTATTAAGTCGATTTAACGAACAAAGCGAGTGAGACCCCGCAATTAAAGAACTCATTTAAAGGGAGCTTTGAGATAGCAAAATTAAATCTACATGGGCGGAGAACTATTACTCTTTTATTTTATAATCATGGATTGAAACCGAATCAAAATAACGTTCGGGTTTCGATTTCGGTTTTTAACGATCATATATACTTTTGAAAATTAATAAAGTATTAAAAACTCAATTATTTAAATAATAATTTTTTATTTATCTTAATGAATAACGGAAAAAATAAAAATTGAATAAAAATAAAAAATATTAGATAATTGAAAATAACAAAAAAATAAAAGTTCAAAAACAAAAACGCTTCTCCCCTTTTACTTTCGAGTTATAAGGGTCCTAGAAATTGAGATTTTCCCAAAACTCCAGACTTCTCCACCGTGAAAATAAAAAATTAAATGCAGGAAACCGATATGTGCTCGGTAGATCACTTTGAACTTCTCCGAGCAGTTTCGAAGAAATCCGATTCATGTACAAGCATGTCAAAAAGGAGCGTTCAGAATTGTTTCTTAATAATAATAATATAAACAAAAATAGTTATGGCACATATTTGAACATAAAGCTTCAATAGAATAAAAACTTTTTAACAAAAAAAAAACCTCCTTCAAAAAGGCACCAAAAAGAGGAAAATAATGAAATTTTGGGGTCTGTGCCAATTAAAATATGAAGTCGGTTAAAAAGTATAGTATAGTGATTAATATCTTCTGTTTAACCGACTTCATATTTTAATTGGCACAGACCTCAAAATTTCATTATTTTCCTCTTTTTTTTTTTTTTGTTAAAAAGTTTTTGTTTTTTACTTTTTAGTGTCAAAAAGTAGCATTTACCTTAAAGAATCACACGCCGTTACCTACTTTTATTAAAATCAGCCGAACTACTGAACCGATTTTGATGAAATTTCTATGGGACCAATCTGAAAGTATATCCTTTCAATTAAAAATTTTTTTTCAAAATCGGTTCATAAACGACGAAGTTATCCGCGAACACACATAAAAAATATATACGGTCGAATTGAGAAACCTCCTTTTTTTGAAGTCGGTTAAAAAAAAGTAAATCAGTTGAGTAAGCATCGCTGGTGAACTGTCTAAAGAACAGGTGGGTGGTCGGTAACAGGCTCCTTTACCCTACATTAACATAATCACTATTTAATAAACGTTATTATTTAGATATCTTCAAAAAAAACGGCGTTGATAGATAAGAAGCGATGTTAGCGTGACCAATGGTAATAAATCAACCCCATTTAAACGTTCAAATTAGTGTATACCACTATCATGTGTTAACTGCACACTTAGTACTTCAAGGAAGTACCCTGTCGAGTTTACATAACATTTCAGTTCGGTGCAGTTACAGTGCAGTGCAATCTACACCAAAACAAAATTTAAATTGTGTTTTAAAGACCACCAACAGCTAAGGTTATTTGGGCCTAGCACCAATTCATATTTTCAATTCATTATTATTATTTTTTATAATAAATTGAAAATCCAATTGACACTTTTACCAGCTCTCGGGCTAGAGCCCGGGAACTGGGGACTTATAATAGAGGAACCATAGCAACGTCATGTACAAAACATAAAACATAACGCGATAAAAAAATGACGATTTTCTTGAACTTTATAATTTCAGTCAATGATTTAAAATACCAAGTTTTTTAATTTGAACAAATTTCAGGCAACGATTTAAAATACAGTTTAAGTCCTTTAATTTAAACTGTTTACGCAGAATTTTGTTGGACTTTCTGTTCTATTATAACAGAATGTTCAACAAAATTTTGTGCAGGGATCGGGTTTTACTTAATTTGTTGATATATTTATGTGATACCCGCGAAATACTCACTTGAACCCGTAATCACACCATATAAATCAGTACGTCCACCACATATAGCATAATAATTTTATATTATGCTATTGGACAATAATTTGTTATTGTATTAAGGTATCTGGCAATAAATTAAATTTAAATTAAATTAAAAATTTAATTGCTGGATTTATTGTACAATTTTATTTTTTAATTACGCTGTTAAATGACGGTTATTATGGTAACGATCAACAATTTGCCAAAATGAAAACGCAGCAACCAATGAACATTGGTTAAAAGTAAACCCAGCATTAATATGGTGGACGTACTGATTTATATGGTGGGAGGACGGGTTCAAATGAGTATTTTGAGAGTAACATTATCCTATATCAACAATTTATGCAAAACCCGATCGCTACACAAAAAAGGAGACTCGATCCTTCTCCAAAATATAGGTTTTTTTATGACAATATTATTTGTTGTTAATATATTACATTAAATAAAAAAGTGCATGAAAATCGTTGTTTGTGTGTGAATGAAATTAGTTATTGGCTGACAAACTACGAACATTTTCATTAATACCACGTGCCCTTTGACGTGAATAACGTCTAATGTCTCATACTGGGGTGGCATTTTAGAAATATTAGATGTAACGGAAATAGTCGGAAGTGGTTGAAACAAAACACAGCATATGTATATCTACGTTGAGGTCTCAAACACAGTAAGCCAGATGGCCGTATGGAAAAGTACGAGTCTACCGACAGGTACAAATGCCAAGCCCAAAGGTATTTTATTTTTTAATAATGAAAATAAATAGATATTGGATAACAATAATTTAAAATATAAAGAAATAAAATTACAATTATTATTGATTGATTTATAAGGCGCGTCCGGGCCATGAGAAAGCCAGCATTCATTCGTAATGTTGTTATAAAATAATAGCTCTCGCAGTTAATGGATCTGTGGTCATCGTTGCATATATAGGAAGAATTAAATGTACGCTGTTGGGCACTGTGTAGTAACTGGAAACTTACCCGACGCGAAATTGGGAGTTCTGGGTTCGATTCCCGGCGGTGCATTTACATTTTTCCTATATAGCCTTCTATATAAATATCATGGCGATAATTCGTCTGATATTCTTATGTTAATTTCACTAATATAGTGAATTTAGTTACGGTATAGGTGTCTAATCATATTGATTGTATTTCTTATGTTTACAATTATTTTATTTATTATATTTTACGGCGACGTTTGATTTTATAAGATAAATAAAAGTGAATGTATTTTTTTCCATGACAACGAATACAATTATTTGTGTTTAACGATATTCACGTCATCTGTCTGTGCCCACGATACCTAAACATACCCATTTTTTGGTTCAGTGTGACCTTTTATGTAAATTTTTAAGTTACGCTACTGAAATTCATTTGAAGAGGATATGACTGTGTTTACTAATGTCGATTGGACTTTCCTTTATGGTGGCCAACTATATTCGTCATGCAACATTTCCACCTGTAAATTTCCTTTTGATTACAGAGCAACAAGTTTTTTGCTTATTAATTCGTCAAGTTCAAATTTAGTACACGTCATTTCTACTACTATTTATTATTATAAACATGTTTCTTTATTTGTATGTTTATTTCTTTGTTTATCGCGAGTCGTTTCAGGAACCACTGAACCAATTTGAAAAAAAAACTAGGGTGCGGGTTTATGAAACTTTATTGATAACTCTGTAGAAAGCTTTTAACTCGAAATCGCCGAAAGTACATAATTTTATTTATTTACGTGGTTTTGGTAATGCAATTTGAACCCTGATCAATATGGAGACGAACGCAAGAATCCAGATTCTATCGTTGGTGGGCAATGGGTATTTGATATGTGCTGCTCGACGAATATTCGTACAATATTAGTTATGTAGACGTACAATATAGTTATGAATATAACGTCGCTTCTTTTCGAAGAGTATTGGCCTGGTCGACTACCATCACATTTGTATGCAGTCGTACAATATAGTTATTCGTTTCAGTTGGACGTGACGTGGCGGTCGCCATGCGTAACCGAACAAAAAAAACGAGGCTAATAACGGTTTAAAAATCTTTCAGTCTTTAAAAGGCTACAATAAATGGGGGATGGGCAGAGAGCGAAAAATGTAAAGCATAAGTCGAGGATCCCGCACGCAATATCTGATCCTAATTGGTACACGTTGGCTAAAAAATAAGAGCTGATACAATAGTGATGCCTACACCCTTCCCCGCGCACCGCCATTACGGTCCGCGCAACGACATAGATAGCACGCGTTGTAGATGTTTTTTTCATCACTCCTTATAATTTTTCGTGTACCTACTTTCGGAAAGAGGTGTAATACTGTATTTATATTGTAATACTTTGATAATAAAGAATTATTATTCATCCATGAATGTAACCTAGTATGTCATGGCGACGAAAACTTTTTCGTGTGTAAAGTGTAAAACAAATATTTTAATTACTGACACAACAAATAGTTTTATTTGTATAGGTGGGTGTAAAAATGGACTACATATCGAATGCAGTCCTTTTAAGCCAAGTGAATTAAGTTTCATTAATAAACACAGTAATTTTAAATGGTTCTGTGAACAATGTGATGTTAAAGAAGTGAATTTACTACATAAAGATAACAAACCTGAAAATAACCGAATAATGGAAAAACTAAACCAACTTGAAAAAGATATGAAGAAATGTTTAGAAATTATTAATGCTCAAAACGAAAAAATCTCAAAACAAACCGATGCCATAAATAACCTAAAAATGCAAATAAATTTATCCAATGCTCAAACAGAACCTGTACAAGAGACATCTAACAATCAAAAGATAACTAATGATAATCAAGTCTCAGATAAACAGTTGCCTGTAATTGCAAGCAGACCTGTCACTCGACAGATGTCCGTACAAAATAATGAACGATTAAAAGAATCGAACAAAAAGCCTTCCGCTGAGAAACAAACCAAAAATGAAAATTTAAATACAATTCAACAAGTGCAGGAAAAACAAAATCCTGCGGAACAGCAAAATCCACAATCCGGAATTGTTGTCAGTCCTCAACAGGAAGAAAATGACGACTTCAAAACCGTTTCATACCGACGTGGTCGCAAAAAAATCGTAGGATCCAAAGACTCACCTGAAAATTTTGCAGCTGGAAACAAAAAAGCCTGGGTGTTTGTGGGTAAAGTGAGACCCGGTACAAAAGAAGACATAATTGTTAATTACTTACAAAATCAATTCCCAAATGAAACATTTACTTGTGAATCTCTTCCAACTAAAGGTGTAAATGCATGTTTCCTTGTTAGTGCTGATTTTCAACTAAAGGATACTTTAATGGATCCTACTATCTGGCCAAAAAACGTACAAGTCAGTCGTTATATTTTTCGACGAAATGCCTCTCAGGGTAAATTTGAATAGTTTTAATAAACGCGCAAAAAATAATTTGCCACCAAAAGTGCACGAAAACTCACTAAATATAGCAAACCTAAACGTCCAATGTCTTAGACATAAAGTTGATATGCTACATATATTTTTAGCTAATTTAAAAATCAGTGTCGATATTGTTTGCATTACTGAGCATTGGCTCTTTCCTTCTGAAGTTAATTATTGCAATTTAAAAGGTTATTACATTAGCAATATTTTTTGTCGCTCAATTCACATTCACGGAGGATCTGCAATTTTCATTAAAAACGGTCTCAAAAGTAATAGATATACAGATTTTGATTACCTCTGTGTGGAAAAAGACTTTGAATTTACTTGTGTCAAATTAATTGACTATTCTTCCATAATAATTTGTGTATATAGATCTCCTACAGGAGACATGAGTGTTTTTATTAATAATCTTAATCTACTTTTGCATTCTATCCACAAAACAAATAGTGTTATCTTTCTATGTGGAGATTTTAACATAAACTTTTTAAACAAAGACGATTACAAATTAAAAGCTCTCACGGATATTTTATTATCTTACAATTTAAAAAATTTATTTGAAAGTCACTCTAGAATTTCACCTTATAGTGCTACTTGTATTGATAACATTATTGTCAACATTAGTACAGACTTATGTCATATTAATACGAGTGAAACTTTATTTTCAGATCATCGTATACAAATAGCTCAATGTAACATTAAATGTAATAATAATTACAACAGAATAGATTCTTATAATATTCGTGAAATGAAACCCGAAAATATAGAAATGTTTCAAAGCATAATCCAGACTGCTGACTGGAGTTCATGTCTAAATGAAACTGATTGTGATACCGCTTTTTCAAAATTTTTAAATATATTTTTAATGTGTTTCGATAAATCTTGTCCCCGAATCATAAAAACTAGACGGTTTAAACAGACAAAAAAAATCATAAATGCGCCGTGGTTTACATATGAACTTAAATGTATAAAAGAAACTTTAGTATTAATAAATGAAATATATATGAATTCAAAATCTACGGAAATTAAAAAAATATATAAACATTACCAACATTTTTATAAAACAAGGATTGTGGAAATTAAACAAACTTATTTCAATAATTATATATGTAAACATTCAAATAAATCAAAAGCCATTTGGAATATCGTAAAAAATGAATCTGCAAATCAGATTACTTCAAATGATGAAATTCCCGTGTCAGCTCAAACATTAAATACATTTTTTACTAGCATTGGGAAAAATATTTCTGACCAAATTTCAAATATAGGCCAAAATAATAATCAAATTAATTTTTTGAATGTTTATAATTCAAAACATTTTTTCATTTCACCTGTCAATAAGTTTGAAATTTTTAATGCCATAAATAGTCTTAAAAATTCTTCTGCTAAAGACATTTATGACCTGGATTCAAGTATTTTAAAATTTGTGAATGAACATATTTGTGACACTTTATCTATTTTAATAAACAGATGCTTTCAGGAAGGCGTTTTTCCAAAGTGTTTAAAACTTGCAAAAGTAACACCAATTTTCAAAAAAGGAAATAAATCAGAACCTGAAAACTATAGGCCCATATCAATTTTACCAGTTTTTTCTAAAATTATAGAAACTGTCTTTAAAAATAGAATGGAAAACTTTTTAACACGGTGTAAAATTTTAAGTACTCAACAATTTGGATTTCGTAAAAATATGTCAACAACCGAGGCTTTGATTGCTATGATTAATAATATTCTAGAATCACATAAAAATAAAAATCATGTCGCATTGACTCTATGTGATCTATCCAAAGCTTTTGATAGTTTATCACATGATGTACTACTCGAAAAGCTGAACAGATATGGTTTCAGAGGAGTGGCACTCAATTTTTTATCATCCTACTTATCGAATCGATATCAGAAAGTTGTTATCAAACAAACTAACGAATCAAGCTTAGACCCGATAACATGTGGAGTTCCACAAGGATCTATTCTTGGTCCTTTACTCTTCATAATTTATATCAATGATCTTACGTGGTTTTTGCCCAATATCAGTATTTATCTTTACGCAGATGACACTTCCCTGCTCACTAGCAACAAAAATATAGACACACTGTTACAAATGTCTGAGGAAGCATTAAATATAGCGTCAACATGGTTTACTGCAAACAAACTATTTCTAAATAAAAATAAGACACAGCGCTGTGTTTTTAAGTATAAAACTCCTGTTTTCTCCGCAGAACCTGTTACTAGCGTAAAATGTCTCGGGATTCATATTGATAATAATCTTAAATGGAACACACATATCGATTCGATTTGTAATAGGCTATCGCAAATCTTATTCCTTTTAAGGAAAATTGTAAACATAGTGTCCACAGATATATGTATTACAATCTACAACGGACTTTTCAATTCTATTTTGCAGTATGGACTGATTATATGGGGTGCTGACTCTCATGTTGATAGAGTCTTTAAATTGCAAAAGAAAGCAGTCAGAATAATAGCTAAAGCGAAACATAATGCTCATTGTGCTCCTCTTTTCAGGGCTCTAAATATCATGACACTACCCTCTCTTTTTGTTTTTGTCAATCTTTTGTACGTCAAACGAAATTTATCTAAATTCCAAATTGTTGAGGAAGTACATTCTCACAATACACGTGGTGCGAGAGACATCAGAGTGCCTTTTCATTCTGTAAACAAACAGAAATATGGACCTAATTATTGGTCACTAAGATTATATAATTCTCTACCTTTGGAAACGCGTTCTCTTCCCGAAAATAGTTTCAAAAAAGTTGTCAAAAAGCAACTAATGGAGATTTGTCTATACAATTTTAAAGATTTTTTGAATATTAATGTAACATGACATATTTTATATTATCATTGTATTTTGACGTTTTGTCAATCTTTATATAGCTGTGACAAATAAATATTCTATCTATCTATCTATGAATTTGTTGACCTTAATGGAGATGGGCATTGACCGCTAGGGGCGCTAGCTATATACAGATTGTATCAAATTAAACCTGTGCATAGGGCATTCTGTGTGTAAGACAGAGATCCATACATAAAGCAATAAGTAAGAATGAGACGGAATGAGATAAATGATCGCTAATAGGATGTTATGTGGTTACTGTAAATAAATAATATTTATACAACCTAATATAGCGTCATCTTTGTTTTTTCGCTCCTTCTATGCTGTAAAAATGTAAATCTTTTATCAGTTTAATTTACAGTAACCACGTAACATCCTATTAGCCATCATTTATCTCATTCTTACTTATTGCTTTATGTATCAATCTCTGTCTTACACACAGAATGCCCTATGCACAGGTTTAATTTGATACAATCTGTATAACCACCTCGGCCTATAGACAGTTCATAGTAGTGTGTACAAAATAAGTTTATTTTAAATTTTTGTGAGAAGGTTGGACTAAATAAAACAAATTATTGATTCTATGACGTGATAATAAATCATTGACAATTGGGTTTTTAAATGAATTTTTTTTTTTACTTTAATGGAAGGACCACATACAAGTTTTATAGCAAAACTGTTTTTATTTAATTTTTTTGCTTACTAATTAAAAAGTTATATTTAAATAAAAATTAATTTTTAAACTCAGTTCCGATAACGCGCCGAAAGAATCCGAACGCGTGTGACGTCATTATGTTATCTATGGTCTTTGTATCCATGGTTACCAAGCTAAAAATTTATTATTTTTGATAGTATGTGTAATACATATACACAAATACCAACAAATGCAGACACATTTTAACATAACGACGTCACAAACATTCCTGACGCGTTTTGAAGTCACGTGATATTTTTTAAATTTTTATACATTTTAATTAATTTTTAGTAATTTATCTATAGCTTTAAAAAAAATTTTCTTTTCGATTTTCAATATTATTTATGTTAAATTATTAGAAAAAATTAAAAAATTAATAATTTTTTTTAAACTTAAATACCTAATTCCGATGTTCTTTAATTACCCATGTTCAACGCATAGATATTTTGTATTTCCAAAAGATTCGGAACTGAAAAGAAGTGTTGCATGCTATCATCAGAAGGGAACCAGCTTGATTTCTCGCCCGTTTTTCTATAAAAACCAATGATAACTTCGGTAGGTATATACCTGCTGCCATCTATATTATTTTTCTCATGCGTGCCAATTTTCAGACCAAAATCTTCCTGAGTGATTCCAGACCGAAAAGCTAATATAGACCTTTGAAGAGAGTCTACTGTAGTGTGAAAGAGTAACATTTTGTGTAGTAGAGCGTGTTACGTTATCGCAACCATCTTTACGTTAATTTTATTAAACTTTACTTATACGCAACAAGTGTTTTAGCGAACGCTTTTATACCGCCCACTAATATAAACTATAATTTACACCTGAGTTGCGTGTAGAGATGCAAGAAAAGTAACTATACCTTACTCGAGTACGATAGTTACCCGACGAGATCCTAAGTAATGAATACCTACAATATGATAAAATAATCGTCACTTTTTACAAACAGTTACTTGATATTTTGTATTCGAATCATCTAACCAATGCCGGATTTAGAGGTCTGGAGGCCCCGTGGCAACAAAGGAGTGGAGGCCCCCTGGCCCTAAATTATTTTCCAAATAAAGTGGACAAAAAAGTCAAAAAACATTTCCTCACGATTACTTATTAAAATTATTAACGCGATTTAGCATATTTTCAACGACAAAATTTAATAACCGAGAATTCAGAGAATTTTTTTTCCGAAGTCTCTATTGTGGGGGCCCCTCTTTTGTGGAGGCCCCGGGGCTGTAGCCCCGGTTGCCCTCCCCTAAATCCGGCCCTGCATCTATCTACAGTACCCATACCTGACGTTTCAAATTTCAATACAGCATATTATAAAACAGTCGTCCTCAATTTATTGTAAATTATAGACGCGTCGACAACTTAGGTCATTAGCGTCTTGATTATACATCAAATAACAATCAACTTAAAACTAAATGACATCACAAAACATCCATGATCAGAGGCGGGATTCAAATCCACGACAGTCTGATTCAGAGGCGGCGACGCTTACCACTGGACCGCACTGTCCTCTTGTCGTCCTCAAGCGTAAAGTAGACAAACTGAGCTATATTGTTGGCCATTTACGTTTTAGAAATTACAGGTCGTCATAATATTTCTTGCGTTATCTTATTGTTCTGGGGTTCAAGTCCGTTAGACGGATGAATAATCAGTATAGTAAGTACTAGTGATGTGCCGGATATCCATATCCGTATCCGTATCCGCGGATATCCGAGGGAAAAGAAAGATCCGTATCCGTATCCGTTAGTTAAGATCAATTTTCAATTCATAGATAAAATTTTATATGTATATAGGTGATTAGGTAATAATGAAAAACAGTTAAATTCCATTCAGATTATTTTTTATTTTTTAATATCGTGGTCAATAACTTTTTCCCATAACAGATAGTCTCTTTCCAAAGGTCGATGTGCAATATTTAGTATTTACCGTCGCGTACTCTAAGAAAGTTAAGATCCGTATCCGTATTCGCGGATCTTGAGACCAAATATCCGTATTCAGATCCGTATCCGCGGATATACATTTTTAACGATCCGGCACATCACTAGTAAGTACCTATAACTACCTACTTGCCACCTGGTACCTAAGTAACGACGAATAGTATTCGAGTACTCCGAGTACTTGTAACGAATAGTAACTAACGAGTATTGTACCTAAAAGTAACGAATAGTTACAAGTCCTGAGAAGTAACAAAAACTTGCATCTCTAGTTCCGTTATGGTTATACTGTTATAATAATATGTACGCATAATTTAACTACAGAAAAAGTGATTGATAACTGACAAGTATTTATAGGTAATCAAAATATTTACAATATTTAATCAATTTAATTACATTTTTTAAATAACTCCAATTTTTATTTGCATTTTAAAACTTAAGTGATTAATGACACTTAACTAATATAATATATAAGATATTAGAAAAAAAAACTTTTTAGACACAAGCTTTTATTGAAATGTACTAAAAAATAAAAATAATATTTAATAATTTTGGTTCATAATTATTATAAAAGCGGGGGTTGTAATCTCTATGATAGTTTATTAGTCGCAACCCCCGCTTTTAAAATAATTATGAACCAAAATTATTAAATATTATTTTTTCCTTTTTCATTTCATTTTCAATAAAAGCTTGTCTCTAGAAAGGTTTTTTTTACTAATATTTTGTTTTGTTCATTTTAGTCTTTCAAAATTTTACCCCCCTTTGACACTCTTAGGGGTTGAATTTCGAGAAATCCTTTCTTAGTGGATGCTTACGTCAAAAAGGGAACCAACTGTCCAAATTTCAAGTTTCTAGCTTCAGCGATTTGGCCTGGGCATTGATTAGTACTTTAATGCCCTCTGTTGTCGAGCGTCTATAATCTATTCGTTGATTAGTCAAAAAAACCCTAAATCCCTGTTTGAACCCCTTAGGGGTTGAATTTATTTCTAAAAACGATTTATTCATGTATTGTCGTCGGGAATACATATGTGTACAAAATTTCAAATCGATCGGATACGTGGAAGTCGTTCAAAATTGACTTGCAAGATTTGACCTAAACAAACTCACAAACAAACCAACACGCAAACTAACATACATTGCTAGTTAAATAAAAGCTTGTAAAAATGCTGATAATATAAATCATTTATTCTCTTTTCAGCTGAATGCGGTTGGTGATGGAACGCGAGCCCCTAGGAGTGGCGGCTGAGGTTATACCAGCGGCGTCACTGAAACGTTGGAGTCAAATTCCGGCGCTGCATTGCGTTACGGACTACACAGCTACCGGGGAACCACCGAGGCATGCGGTCAGTCCGTTTCCGTACAGGCCGGATTTAAATCATAAAATTATCTTATGGTAAATACTAGTGTTTATGTAATTAGTTGTCATGTCCATCGTAACTATATATAAGAGATTAATGGGAACTTGGACCGTGGGTTGATTGAAACTCAGTTAAAGTTTTAATTCGCAACGTTTCGTCTATATTTTAGACTTCTTCAGGCTCTGTGAATAATAACCACATACATTACTGTACAACTCATACAAACTTATAATATATCTTATTACAAACCTTAAAACATAACACGAGTATGTCAGTAATAATCTGTAGTCATCATTCATTTACAGCGATAATATAATATTCAAAATTCTTTTGAAAGAATTGATCATAATAATTTCATTAAAATTCATTTGTTCAACAGACACAATTTTTTCTTTTTTTATAAAACAACATGGCTATTTAATACAAAATCCAACTATTAAAATAATTAAGTGACATAATCACTAATTATGCGTAACATAATCTAATCAGTGACTCTAAAAATCTTCTTTCATTACCGATAGTAAATGTAACCAAGTCACTTTACTTTCAATTTACATTCTGACAATATATTCATGTATAATTTACTCAGTCCCTGCGTATCCGATCGTGAATTAATAGTATAGTATAGTGTTTATATTGTTCTTATTTCATTTGTCAGCATTTATTTATTTACTAGCGGTCATGTCCGGTTTCGCCCGGGTGCTAAGAATTTATCTATAATAATAATAAAGATTAAACACCCGCCTCTCCGCCATATATACACGTACTTCCACCATGCACGGATATCTAGCGGTCCCGCCCAGCTTCGCCCGGGTGCTAAGAAACCTTCCCGGTAGTGAGCACAACAAGTCACCAAAATTTCATCGCAATCGGATGACCGGTACCTATAGGAACGCATACGGGACAAAGAAACAAATTTTTTTATATATAGATTTACTAAACAAACGCCTATTGTGTTTTAAAGACCAGCAACAGCTAAGGTTATTTGAGCCTAACACCAATTCATATTTTCAATTCATTATTTTTTTTTTAAATAATAAATTGAAAATTCAATTGACACTTTTACCAGCTCTCGGGCTAGAACCGGGGAGCTGGGGACTTGTAATAGAGGAACCATAGCAACGCTATGTAAACAATAGCATTGCTACACGCTCGGTCATTCTCAAGCCCCAAACGCCTGTTACAGAGTAAAAGAAAAAAAAAAACTTAAATTTTATTCTCGCCTTAAAAATAAATTTTATTTTCACTGCTTAATAAGGGTTCATCAGCAACGTGAATTTTTATTAAGCAGGACGGCCCCATGACCCTGTAATTACGTAACGAAAAAGATAAATACATATATATATATTTTGAAGTATTAGAAATACCTTGTATTACGTACGTCTTGTGACTTCTTGTGATTTATCACTACGCGTTTCAGCAACGAGTTGCCATCTTCAGGTGTGGTTAATTATTTTTAAAAAACACACATTGAGTATTCGTAACACTATATAATATTATGATGCTAAGTACTGTGTATTATGTCGTGGTTTGTGAAGTACTAGCATCATAATATTGTATAGTGTTACGAATACTCAATGTGTGTTTTTTAAAAATAATTAACCACACCTGAAGATGGCAACTCGTTGCCGAAACGCGTAGTGTAAATTCACAAGAAGTCACAAGACGGACATAATACAAGGTATTTCTAATACTTCATAATATTCATATAATGACTTGGAGACCCAACACTCTAAAAATGTAAAATATAAATACAGTTTGATTTATCTGTTCCAGGGTTGGAGACATATCGACGCTGCAAATTGACGCTATTGTTAATTCAACAAATGAAACTTTAAGTGAAAGTAGTTCAGTGAGCGATAAAATATTTTCCAGGGCCGGCTCACAATTAAAAGAAGAACTGTATTCTGATATTAGAGGTGTGACGTTTTTCTATACTTGGTTAATTTATTTCTAAATCTCTTGAACCATTACAACACTCATTGTTAATCATTTACATAACTATTGTATCTGATTGTTATGATTGAATGATTTCAGAATGTCGCACCGGAGAAGTACGGGTTACTCAAGGTCATGCCCTTCCAGCTCGCTATATTATTCACACGGTTGGACCCAAATACAACATCAAATATCAAACGGCAGCTGAAAATACGTTACATGCTTGTTATAGGTATGCATTTTCATGTGAAACATCTAATGGAGTGCTTGGATGGGAGTGAAAACGTTTTGATGGCAAGACGCGTCGTGCCATTAATTATTATTGATTAATTTGGATTGAAATCAAATTTATGTCAAAAGCGATTTGAAATATAATACCCAATAATAATAATAAGTCGAAGACAGTTAATTATAAATTCGGGCGAACTTCTCGGGCAGTCGGGCATAACGAATAAATATGTATTGTAGCGTTGTGTGAAAATAACTGCTTACGGAAAATAGCTAGTTATGTGCACTGTGCAGTGAAGTGGAATGCGTCCAAATAGCTGCTGACGGAAAATAACCAGTTTTCGTATAGGACATACGTTTGTTTCTTCACATGTGGAATTTGTCGTTGTGTCGAAATAACTGGTTATGGAAAATAACCAGTTTTTCAACTAGTTTCTAGTGTCACGAAAACCTGGTTATTTTCCATAACCAGTTATTTCGATTAAATTAAAATTTACTTCAGATTTTTTTAATGGACGCAGTCTCTGTAACAATACGGTTATTTTTGACTTCTCGTTGTAACTATCTTTCGGTAGGAGTGAGCGTTATTTAACGTAACTGTAGTTTTAAAAACTGGTTATGTAGTATAATAACTATTCAGTTATTAGTGTATTTGCCATAGATAGATAGATAGATAGATAGATAGATAGATATTTATTTAATTTAAGAGCATGTAGTTATGCTATAAATTCGTCAATTATCGATAAAAATTACAATAAAAATTACATTAAAATTACATTAAAAATGACTTTGAAACAACATAGAATTAAATCTTTACAATGAACATTTTTCTTATGAACTGTTACTATATTCCAGCTTGTTGTATAGGCACAGACCAACAAAATACTCCCTTACTTATGTCTTATGGCACATACACTATTGGCGTCGGTCGGATGGCGGGATCTAGGGGTCGGACCAAAATTTCTCGACGTTTCATAGCCTCCTGAACACATTGCCACAATTATTGGAAAAGTCTGTTTATATATATATGAGTGTGTGTGTGTGTGTGTGTGTGTGTGTGTGTGTGTGTGCGCGCGCGCGCGGGCAATAACTTTCGAAAGAGTTAATTGATTTTGACGAAATTTGGCAGGCACGTTGAAATCCATCACCGCACGAAGCCTATTTAAAATGGGCCCAATCGGACCATTTTAAGGGTGGTTTTTAGGGGTTGAATAATGTTTTTGGGCCCAAAAATGCCGAAACAATTCTCAGAATCGTTTCAAAATTGAAATTTAACCCTTTAGTAACGATTAAAATGTGCTGCTAAAATTTTAATAAAATCGGCCCGACAGGACCGGACTTACAAATTTTATGAAAACACTAGTTTGCGGATAGTGCTTTACTTATAGTACGGGAGGCAGCGTTGCATTTTAGGTAGTGATTTCATACCGACCAATTCATATTTCTAGTAATTGCTTAAGTATCAAAAGCAACTAAAGTGAGCGTCAGTCGTCGCACCCGTGGTGGGTGTAGTAGCTAGAGGGTATCGAAGTCGCTAAAAAATTAAATTTTAAAATTATTTCATACCGCACCAAATTTGGTATGGTGATTCTTTATATATTAAACAATAAGAAAATAACCGTCAGCTGCGTAGATAGTGGGGGAATGGACGTCAGTTTCGCCCTAGAACATACCGTGTCAGTAGATAATTTGCACAAGAAACGTCACGATGTGTTCATTTTGAAATATAGATGTCGCTCATTATAAGAATTTGTTTTTCAAAGAAACAAACCCCTCTGGAACAGTTGATCATATTATAGTGAATAATATCCACCGTGCAAAAACAGGAGTATAGCCATATTTTGATTTTAAATGATCACTGACTGTCATTTCAAAATTTCATTTTTGTTTTCTTGTCATTTCTTCTTGAATAAATAATGATTTTTTAATAAAAAGTTTGATATTTTTATAGTATTTTATAATAATCATTTAATGTTTCCTTTATAATTTTAAATAAACAACAAACAAATATTTTTTTGAATACAAAAATTGCCCAACGGTCCCAACCATTGAAACAGTTAGACTTTGTATTTAAATTAAACTTTATTTAGAAACGTATTTGTTGAAAATATTATATTTGAAATTATTAAATAAATAATTTTTAACCTCGACAAAATGACTACACGTTTATGATAATATTTGTCATGATATTGTCCATCGACTGATTTTATCACTCACTTGGTGCAAATACTCCTGTTTTTGCACCGTGGATATTATTCACTATAATATGATCAACTGTTCCAGAGGGGTTTGTTTCTTTGAAGAACAAATTCTTATAATGAGCGACATCTATATTTCAAAATGAACACATCGTGACGTTTCTTGTGCAAATTATCTACCGACACGGTATGTTCTAGGGCGAAACTGACGTCCGTTCCCCCACTATCTACGCAGCTGACGGTTATTTTCTTATTGTTTATTATATAAAGAATCACCGTACCAAATTTGATGCGGTATGAAATAATTTTAAAATCCAATTTTTTTAGCGACTTTGACACCCTCTAGCTACCACCCCCACCGCTACTGGCGCAGCTGACGGTCGGATATCTCATCATGGAGATGAGAACTAACATTGGTATAATTATCAGCCGGTATGAAATAATTTACTCATTTACAACGCTGCCTCCCGTACTATTACTGAAGGGTGTATTTAATTTGGTACCGAGGTTGCATTGATAAAAATATTGAAATTAAGAAAAAAAATATTATTTTAAGGGATGTATAAAGGGGTTAAATTTTTTATTTTGTTCAAAAACAACCTTAAGTTCACATAATAAAGCCACAATGCCAGTATTAGCAAATACATTATATTGTCGGCAGGGTTTTGGCATTGCGACCCGAGGTTTTATACCACATAACCAGTAAATAACGCCCACTCCTACCGAAAGATAGTTACAACGAGAAGCCAAAAATAACCGTATTGTTACAGAGACTGCGGTCATTAAAAAAATCTAAAGTAATTTTTAATTGTTTTTTGTGAAATTTCGTGCCTTATCATACTTTCAGCAGATAAGTGCGAGAAAGTAGAATAAAATACGTTGAAGCGGGGTTGCGGAGAGTTGTAATGGGGTTGAATTGTCCACTCTAGCAGTAGTTTTATATTACAGTCGAGTACCACTTTAAAATTTTGTACAGTATGTCCAAAAAATTTCAGCACGTTCGTTCTTTATACAATAATAAAATTTATGTAATAAAGTAAGCTGATATATAGACCAAGAATTAATTCTGTCGTGTTAGTCTTTATTCATCAATTGTAATTAATATAAAAAATATAATTTTATTAATTTTAAGTAATTTATTATGTGTGATCCTGTAGATCAGGGAGAGTAGATGCAGTCGGAAACCGACGCAACGTCGCTGAATTGATGAATAAAGAGTACCTTACATGAAAAAACATGGGTGTGTGCTTATGACCACACGACAGAAGTGAAAACTTCTGATTTTCTAATTTTAAAATACATATATACAAGTTTTTAATCACACAGTTTAATCATAAATATAATTAATACCTTAACGATAATAATGTTTAACCTTTGAATTGGATTTTGACAGCTGCGCTGTTCAACTAAAATTCATGGAGGATTCGATAATTTTGTATACACTTTAAATATGCATATTAATTTTTAGTGTCATCTATTCGCGCACTTATAAACTACAAATTAATATACAGGGTGTCCTCAAAGACACTAAACACACGCTTACCACATGTTCCTGAGACAAAAATAAGCCGATTTAAGCAAACTTACCTTTTTACAAAATTGCTTAGTTTGGGCGCTATACAGCCCTGAAGTTACAATTTTGAAATCGTTTTTTTGTTATAAATTTAAAACGGCTTGAGCGATTTTGCTAAAATTTGGCACGTTGGCATAGTTTTATGGAACAAAGAAACCCATATCAAAATTATGATTAATATTAATCCATAGGCGTAGAACTCGGGTTTTTTAATATTTGAACGTTTCAAATTTCTACGCCAATGGAAGAAAATGGGTTTAAGTATAAAATTTAGATTCAGTAACTTATTTGCTACAAAAAAGCTACTCTTAATAAGACTCGATTACTCTCATGGTTTTTGAGAAATTTGTATTTTAATAATTCGCAGTAATTTTTACAATGTGAAGTAAAGCTACTAAAACATGATTAGAAATAAATAAATATGTCATAAAAGTGGTCAAAGTGTCCACCATTTTTACGCATACAAAGATTTATACGACGAAGAAAAATAATTTACTCTGTGCATAACTTCTTCATTATCCCCAGTTTTATTCTTAGAAAAACGCATGGCCATCTTATTTGTTTATTGATCAACTTATTATTATCAACGTATTATTATCGATTACCTTATTATTAAAATACAAATTTCTCAAAAACCATGAGAGTAATCGAATCTTATTAAGAGTTGCTTTTTTATAGCAAATAAGTTACTGAATCTAAATTTTATACTTAAACCCCTTTTCTTCCATTGGCGTAGAAATTTTAAACGTTCAAATATTAAAAAACCCGATTTCTACGCCTATGGATTAATATTAATCATAATTTTAACATGGGTTTTTTTGTTCCATAAAACTATGTCAACGTGCCAAATTTTAGCAAAATCGCACAAGCCGTTTTAAATTTATAACAAAAAAACGATTTCAAAATTGAAACTTCAGGGCCGTATAGCGCCCAAACTAAGCAATTTTGTAAGAAGGTAAGTTTGCTTAAATCGGCTTATTTTGGTCTCAGGAATATGTGGTAGGCGTGTGTTTAGTGTCTTTGAGGACACCCTGTATATATGTTTTAGTGTTATCTGTTAGCGCACTTGTGAACTACAAATAACTTAATACTCATATTAAATTTTTTGTGTCATCTATTAGCACACTTATGAACTACAAATTATTACCAGCATACTGCAAATACATGTTCGTGTTTGAGCCGAGGAACCCCGATCGTCACCGTCGGGTGTGAATCAGTTCACTGTTGTTCACTGCTCAGGCAAAGTGCGCCTATGGAAGTTTTCACTTCAAAAAATAATTCCTGATCTATATAACCTTAGTTTAATAATGGACCTGAATATTAATGATAGCGGCCCGGTCCGGCTTCGCCCGGGTGCTATGAATTTATAATTTATTAATACATTACCGAGTACATTACTCACTCGCTTCGCTCGTTCGCTCGAATTTATAGTTATAATCAATTGTTTTCACAGCGCTGCACGCCAAATAATGACTTTTATAGGCAAATTTTTGATATATTGGGTTACATTGTTGTAATTTTCGTAGGGATCTCTAATTTTTTTGAAAATAAAATGCAGCCCATGTTACTCGCTGATAATGTAGCTTTCTATAGGTGAAAGAATTTTTGAAATCGGCACAGTAGTTTCTGAGTTTATTCATTACAAACATACACACACACAAAAATACAAATCTTTCCTCTTTATAACATTAGTACGTATAGATATAGATAATAATAAAATTTATATCGACTAGTCGAACTTGTACGAATGGTGTTGTTTATATGATGGTGATTCTATGGCTCCTCTATTGCAAGCCCTCAGTTCCCACGTCCTAATTTGAGAATTAGTGAAAGTATTAAATTAAATTTTTAATTTATTATTATTAAAAAAATATAAATTGAAAATTAGGAATTGGCCCTGGGCCCAGGTGACCTTGGCGGTTAGTAGTTAAGGTTCCGTATCTCCGAACGCAACCCTATTACTGAGCCTACGATGTCTGTCCGTCCGTCTGTCAAGGCTCTATCTCACAAACGGTAAGAGATAGCTATAGTTGAAATATGTAAATATATTATTTATTAACTTTCATTTGGAAGTTGTAATGGGTCCAAATTTTGCGATTGAAAAATTTGGACATATCTACACGTTTTGAGGTTCATAGTTTTAAACTAGTTTTCCAATCCGGCTTCGCCTGGGTTGATTTTGGTTTAGCAACGAAATTATCAAGATTATCAGATATCACTTTACCAGAAAATTATGGCTTCAGATATTATTATGCTACGACAAAAGTGGGATGAGCCGTGAGCGAAAATTGCGATCTGCATCCGCGCGAAGCTGGACCGGGCAACCGAATAGCTATAGTATCATACATAACGAGATTATGTATTTTATTTATTTATACCTAGGTAATGTTGGTTTTTAGATAAGAATTAAGTATACGGTTTAAAACTGAAAAAAATAATTAAATTTACATGGAATTTTTAAATAACATAATATTTTGTTAAATAAAACCAATACAGGATTCCGGAAAACTAGGGAATTATAATATTACTAGCTTTGCTCGCGGCTTCGCCTTGGTGGACATAGGAGCGGCTTAAAAATGCAATATATCTAGTAATGTATAACAATATACATTCTGCATGTATCAACCATTTTATTTAAATCAGTTGTCCCTCGAGAACTATGTACATATATCGAATCGACCGGAATAAAAAGTACATAGCTTATAGATCGAGAGCTATTGACAATTTTTTGGTGTTATTATTTTATTCAAGGCCTTATTTTTGTAAAGATGTTGAGGGCGGCATATTAAAGTGCCCTGAGTAAAAGATTTTGCTAGATAGCGGTAAGGGAAGGATGCAGACCGTTTCCAACATGTAACAAAAAAATGGTCACAATAATTATTATTGCTTCAAGGCTGAAATTGTTTGTATAGCTTGTCGGTGAATCCAATAATGCTATTATAATATTTGCAGATCGATTGGTCGGTATTAAAGTGGTGGCAGATCACCCTAAACGTGTCATGTACCCGACGAAATTTATATTATTAGTTCAAGGTTCAAACTTTAATATGTTGTTACGGCGACTGTTTTAAGCATATATTTCAATTTGCAGAACAAATTGTCGGTATTAACCCCCTTGCAGAACGATATAAACACCTAGGCGAGCAAGTTTCCCTCTAAGAGAGGGGGTTAATACCGACATTTTCTTCTGCAAATTGAAATATATGCTTAAAACAGTCGCCGTAACAACATGTTAAAATTTGAACCTTGAACTAATAATATAAATTTCGTCGGGTACATGACACGTTTAGGGTGATCTTCCACCCTTTTAATACCGACCAATCGACTTGCAAATTCTTACTAAAATCAACTATAAAAATTATTATTTATATTAATATTTTGTATTTTTTGCAGAAATGTACTACAAAAATGCTGTGAAATGAGTATACGGTCAGTGGCTCTCTGTGTAGTGAACTCAGTAAGAAGAAATTATCCACCAGATGAAGGAGCTCACATAGCCTTACGTAAGGATTTCATTTATTTTAATTGAGTTTGTTAATTGATAATTTGTTAATTGTTAATGAACCATTTTCCTGACAGTAGTTATTTCAATTCTCCACGAGAGGCAGCACTTGTGGTAAGTACAAATATTATTTATTCCCCATTAGTGTCGTGCCATTTTAGTGATATAACTTAATTATTAAATTATTATTATTATTAAATTAATTAAATAATTAAGTTATACCACTAAAATGACACGACACTAATGGGGAATAAATAATGTTTGTACCTACCATAAGTGCTGCCTCTCGTGGATAATTGAAGGAGCTACTCTCAGGAAAATGGATCATTCCGTGTAAATCTCACACGTCTGTAGTAAAACTTTATGGGTAAACATGGGCAAACACCAATTATTAAACACTAATATATGTTGGTTCTGATCCTGGGTAATGTATATAGTTTTTTCATCTATATATCACATATGGCCATACTATACTTTATATAGCTGTTTCAAATATTTAATTTTTTTAACCTGTCGAAGAAGAATATTGTAGATTATAGACGCTCAAAAGCTGAGGTCATCAGGGTCTAAAAATATAACCTGTCAATTTGTAATTTGATCAGAGTACAGTGAGTGCGACAAGGAGGGACGGTGATTTTTTGTTTTGAAGTTTTCAGCTCTGTCCCCTGGGTATTATTTCTATTATGCGAACAAAAAGGGGCGTGTCGATCGAATTTCCCCCTCAACTCACTACCCGCCAGCCAATCTTGACAGTGTCGTTTTTTTCGTTACGCTATTAAAACAAAAGTACTCTCATACTTCAAAAAGTGTGTGTGTGTGTGTGTGTTTAAGATTATGGAGTAGAAGTGAAATTTTCTCAAAAATTTTTATGTTTCCGAAATAAAGCTTATTTAAAAAAAAGTGGGTGTGTGCTTATGACCACACGGCAGAAGTGAAAACTTCTGATTTTCTAATTTTTAAATATAAATATGTTTTGGTGTCATATATTAGCGCACTTATGAACTGCAAATTAAAATATATATATATATGTTTTAGTGTCATCTATTAGCGCACTTGTGAACTAAAAATAACTTAATACGCGTATTAGTTTTAGTGTCATCTATTAGCGCACTTATGAACTACAAATTATTGCCAGCATACTACAAATACGTGTTCGTGTTTGAGCCGAGTAAACGCGATTCAGCGTCACCGACCCGAAGTGTGACGGTTCACTTTCGTTCACTACTCAGGCAAAGCGCGCCTAAGCAAGTTTTCACTTCAAAAATTACCAGAAACTTATTTTGGGTCAATGTACCCTGCGCGGCGTCTACGTGTTTCACGACCTGAAATTTGATAACCGCTGGTCTAAACAGAACGTCATCATGTCATGCAATACATATAACGGAACACTTTATTGATTCATAGAAAATAGTATTTCAGGAATCTTATTTTTACATGGAATCACTATTTTCGGATGGTTGATATTTATATCTGTAGCAAAATCGTCATAGTTTATAGAGATCATAATATCGTGGGCGATACGGCAAAACTTTGTATCTTCAATTTTTTTTGAAAATGGAATAAGTTAAATTTTAGTTACCTACCTAATTTTCTGAACTTGCAAACACCTTTCTTTATCTATTTATCTATTTATCTATTTATTTATTTATTAATGCAGTGACGGATTATATGACAGTCGCGATTTTACAATACTCTCTTAAGGTTATGTTGCATTTATACCAGAACGAGTGTATGTTTACCGCGCGAGCGGTTCTGGTTTAAATGCAACATAACCTTAAGAGAGTATTGTAAAATCGCGACTGTCAGATCCGCCATTTAAGCCACGCGTTACATACAATATTTTGTGCAACAATTGCTTCAAAAGTTCAATTTTAAACAAATAAAACACAATTTGGGTAAATATTTTATTAGTGACATTATAGCAAAGTAATCTATAAAGTAACGTGTGTTATAAAGTAAAACAAAACAGTATTACTTTATACAACGGAGTGCGTTAAAATTTACATTAAACACTACCGTTCGAATGCAGTAGAAGCTTCCATATAAAGAATCAGCTTTCAAATGGTACACAGCCATCTAAAATTGTACAGTCAGGGCCGGATTTAGGAAAGGGCAACCGGGGCTACAGCCCCGGGGCCTCCACAAAAGAGGGGCCCACACAAGAGAGACTTCGGAAAAAAAATTCTCTGAATTCTCGGTTATTAAATTTTGTCGTTGAAAATATGCTAAATCGCGTTAATAATTTTAATAAGTAATCATGAGGAAATGCTTTTTGACTTCCACTGCACAATAATTACGTGGTAAACGTGATTTACTTCGGGAACTGGATTTCAGCGAAATCATCAACGATTTTTCGGGGAAAAAAGCTCGGAAGGTTCCGTTCGTTAACGCTAAAATTTAATTTCAGATAATTCTTGTTTCCGATTTTATTTATATGTTTGTTAAATAATAAAATAATCTATACTTGGTTTCACAATAAATTATTTATTGGAAAACTCGACTAAAAAAAATTGTCCACTTTATTTGGAAAATAATTTGGGGCCAGGGGGCCTCCACTCCTTTGTTGCCCCGGGGACTCCAGACCTCTAAATCCGGCATTGATTGTACTTTTGATGCAAGTGTTGCAAAAATTACTTTAGGAAACGCTAGTGTAGACCAACATTCATTCTAACAAAAGTTACAATTTCATAGATAGGAGATATTGCCACATTGCCCACGATACCTACCTTACCTTTGTTTGTGTACATTAAATTTAAAGTTTATTTTTACAAATATAATTCATAGAAGAGACAATACAATAAAACGGTAAACAAGAAGACACATCCTGGTACGCTAATTGCTAAACAAGTACATATTATTTGTGACTTTGGTAGTTTGTTAACGATCGACTTTTGAACTTGCTCGGAGCGCAAAGTACGAAATTTGTAATTTATTACCTCATAGCATTTACAATGTTCAGTTTTTAACAGTGCTTATTTTAATAGAGTTCATGTCAAATTTCTTTCTATACACACGACCAAAAAAAAAATAAAAAAATTAACAGAAATATTTAATTTCAAGGTGTGCAGGGTGTTTATAAATTATTAGCGTTTCTTAAAATAATATAAAAGCAGAGTATTTTTTTAAAGTGTAAATGTTACATTTAGATGCAGATTTTTAACCGACTTCAAAAAAAGTAGGTGGTTCTCAATTCGGTTGTATTTTTTTATGTTTGTTACCTCAGAACTCCGTCATTTATAAACCGATTTGGAAAATTCTTTTTTTATTGGATAGGGTTTACCGCGAAGTTGGTCCCATATAAATTTTACTTAAATCGGTTTAGTAGTTCGGCTGATTTTTAATAAAAGTGAGTAACGGCGTGAGATTCCTTAAGGTAAATGTCACTTTTTGACACATCACACAGCATAAAATGATAAAAAAGTCAGTTTAATAAAAGTGAGTAACGGCGTGTGATTCCTTTAAGGTAAATGTCACTTTTTGACACATCACACAGCGAAAGTAGTCAGTGTACGTGCATCTATTGGCAAGTGATTAAACTACGTATTGTAAAGCCACTAAAACGTAAAAAATAAAAAACTTTTTAACAAAAAAAAACCTCCTTCAAAAAGCCACCAAAAAGAGGAAAATAATGAAATTTTGAGGTCTGTGCCAATTTAATAAAATATGAAGTTAAAAAGTATATAGTAATGAATGAATTGTGGATTATAGACGCTCGACAACAAAGGTCATTAGCGTCTGTAAAAATATATAGTGATTACTGATTAATAATATATCGTTCTTTTTAACCGACTTCATATTTTATTAAATTGGCACAGACCTCAAAATTTCATTATTTTCCTATTTTTGGTGGCTTTTTGAAGGAGGGTTTTTTTTTGTTAAAAAGTTTTTGCGTATAAGTAATTTTCACTGTTTGTCGAAGGGCGTTCATACAGTTCGGCTTTTTACAGTACGGCTCAATAATGCGACTGTTTACGCACGGTCCATAACCATGTAAAACATAATTTTATATAATATGTTTGTCTTATAAAATAGTAGATTGTATATCTAGTTGAGTAATGAAGCATACTATTGACGAGTGTGACAGTATGTTAAAACGAGCCATGGCGAGTTTAAACAGTCACACGAGTCATAATATCATTACGCACGAGATATATGGTATTTTTGCCTTACCCACTATAAAATAAGTGATTTTTACTTCATTTTCAGTATTTCCAAAAAAATTTGACATTTCATTTTACGTCGCCAACTTCACTTCTATAGTAGGCCGAGAGTAGCTCTCAGTAGGTAATAGCGGGCGGATCTGGGCGAATAAACATAAATCATTATGGAATTGGTCTGCTTTCCCACACTAGTGTGGGAAAGAAACGTTCCCGCACACCTGCCTGTCAAAAATCACATTACATGCATGTAAACCAGCTATTTTATAGTGGGTATGTCAAAAAATAGTTTATGAATTACAAACAGCTCTTGTTCTTTGCAGGCACAGTCCGCCGATTCCTGGAGCAGCATAGCGGTTCACTGGACACTGTGGCGTTTGCATTGGAAAGTTGCGACGTTGGAATTTACGAGGTCCTTTTACCTTTGTATTTCCCGCGCTCAGAATACGAACAAAACGTTGCCCGTTGGCAACTTCCGGCCGATATTGGCGGCACTGAAGGCGAACCGTTACAGCCAGATAGACAGATTAGAATCATCGACAATCCTCAACACGCGTTGCATCGTGGGTATTTTTTTTTTCTACTTTTTTATCATTATTTCATTTTTTGTACTAAGTTTCATTACGTCGAACTGTTGTCTTCCATCTCGATTTGTTCGACAGAGACGAAGTTCGAGTAAAAGAGAGACAGATACTTTAATATTTACCCATATTTTAGCTCTTATAATATAACCCAAAGAAATATGGTATGCAAATTGTCTAAATTAGAACCTGGGATGAAATTTCCATGGGTCGGTTATTAGACCAACGGAAATTTCATATTTCGATAGAGGCGAAGCTCGAGTAAAACGGAGACAGACATTTTAATTTTAATATTTAATATTTATTAATCTAAACTAATATTATAAAATTGGTAAATTCTGCACTTTGTTCAGTAGAAGCACTTAACTGGCTATCGATCGATGTGTTCGTACATATTATAGTAACGCGCCTACAAAGTTCACATCATGAGAGAGTCATGTTTTTAATGATTTATACAGAAGTTATTAACTTTAATAAAAATAAACTAAATTGTAACTTAGTCTGTAATTGTAGAGTTCTAAGGACTAGCAGAGCGAATTTTCCGTTTTAATAATTTTTTTCCTGTTTTTCAAATTTCAATCTATCGATATCTATTTGTTTGGTTGAACGCGCTAATCTCAGGAACTACCAGTCCGATTTGAATTTTTTTTTTTATTAGATAGCCCATTTATCGAGGAAGGCGATAGGCTATATAATATCACGCTACGACCAATAGGAGCGGAGCATCAATGAAAAATGTTGCAAAAACGGGAAAAATTATTCCTTTTGAGAGCTTCCGTTGCGTGCGCTGCGTAAGCGGTTAAAGTTACGCAAAAATCATGTATGACGGAATTGTTCCCGGAAGGTTTATATATATAGCAAACGAGCGTAGCGAGTGAGTAATGTAATTCCTAAACCACGCAACAGATTTTGATGCGGTTTTCACCATCAGTTAGATAATTTTTCACGGAAGGTTTATATATATAGCGAACGAGCGAAGCGAGTGAGTAGTGTATTGCACCCGGGCTTTCTTAGCACCCGGGCGAAGCCGGACGGGGCCGCTAGTATTTAATATAGGGAGCCCAAAAAATATTTCATCCAAATTGCCTAAATTAGAACCTGCGATGAAATTTCCATATGGGTCGTTTACTAGACCCACGGAAATATCGTATTTTAATGCAATCACTAGTTGTTGTATAGGAATATTATTATGGAATCAGTGTTAGATGTGACGTGACGATCGACATGCGTAACTGAACGGAAAAAAAACGAGGCTTAAAGGTTTCACTTCAAAAATCGACGTACGCCACCTTGTCTTATTCAATCGCAGCTGCTTGTTAATGAGCCGTTTTTCTGACAGTAGTTCTTTCAATTATCCATGAGAGCTGCAGCACTCGTGGTAGGTACAAACATTATTAATTATTCCCCATTAGTGTCGTGTCATTTTAGTGGTAAAACTTAATTATTTAATTAATTTAATAATAATAGTAAGTTAATAATTAAGTTATACCACTAAAATGACACGACACTAATGGGGAATAAATAATGTTGGTCCCTACCACAAGTGCTGTCTCTCGTGGATAACTGAAAGAACTACTCTCAGGAAAATGGTTCATTCAATGCCTTCATAATTTATGCTATAATTTATTATGTAATAATGTATAAATTTCGCACCTTGAGAGCGATGACCGAGTCGGCACGTATGTTAATGTTTCTCTATGTTGCAAAACACACACCGCGGCGAGAATTGCCTGCCGACTGAAAGCCGACTCTCAGTCGCCTCGACACATCGTTCTTCACAAGAAACGCCTGGCTGCTGAGTTGACACCGCTGTGTGTGTCATTTTCGAGTCGGCACAAACCGCTGTGTGTGTCATCGCTCTTAGTCAATGATCATGTGCCTTACTGTGAAACATTCCATTAACCTTTGAATTTGCATTAAATATGCATCAATATTCGTGTAACGTAGGCCTTAATTCAAATATTTTCCACACAATTTATGTGATTAAAGTTAATAATTCACTAGCAAACACGACTGAATCTGTTAATGAAATAATATTTGTAAAAATGAATGAATTACTGTTATAAAAAATAATATTCCCACAAATTAATTTTTAGTTTCGTAAAACTAAGGAGTGTATTGTTACTGAATTTCTCTACAAGAAAATTTGAATGGCAATTTTTTATGCACTCTAAAAGTGTTGTTAAATTTTAGGAATATTTTTAAGAAAACAATATAATGTTTGCATTGGTGACGATTAATCAACAACCAGGGATGCACAAACTACAATTATTTGTGTAAGATTGTACCGAGTGAGTAGACTAGATAGATAGACTCATATTCGTAAACTGGCGGGGGCAGAAGTGGCTAGGACTTTTTCCTACTGCCAGTGACATAATTAATGGAGATAGCCTGACATCTCATAGAGTAAATTTGAATTAGTGTCATATGCGAAAAAAGCGTTGTTCATTATGCTTCTGTTGCTCGTTATACCCCTGGGTGGGGCGAGGACAGTATGGTCCAGTGGTTAACGTCGCGGCTTCTGGATTAGACTGTCGTGGGTTCGATTCCCGCCTCCGCTCATGGATGTTTTGTGATGTCATTTAGTTTTAAAGAAAGTGTTTGGATGAGCAGCCAATAAACCAGTCATGATTAATCCCTGCAATTTTAGGAAGAAAAATCATTTTACAACCTATGTCACAGTCGGGAGCCGAACCCGATCCTTTCTACTTTTGCGGCAGAATGTGCAACCTTACACTACCGTGACACGATTTTCAAACAATCCTTAATCTCTTTATATTTAGTTTTAAGTGAGTTGTTATTTAATGTAATCAAGACGCTAATGACCTAAGTTGTCGACGCGTCTATAATTTACAATAAATAAAATATACCCCTGGTTCCTCTACAGAGTTCTTAAAATGGACACAATTAATTTCTATAATATCAACGTGGTGGTACATAGAAAATCTATTAAATGACTCTGAAGTCAGGGGAGAATTTACCAATAAACTAATGTTGGGTTTCGGATACGCATTTCAGCTTTAAATCGAGATTTAAGCATTACAAACCGAGAATAAATGGGCTAGAGCCTATATGGTGAGATGTTTCAAGAGCCCGAAAATGTTAGATGGAAAGCTAAAAAGGAAATGGCGCAAATTTGAAGTGTAAAATTATTGGAACCATTGTTTTCATAATATTTACAAATAATGATTAAAACTATGGCAAATTTAACTAAAAAAGGAAGAATCCTAGCGGAGTTAGAATTCAAGATTAGATTTACTCGGGGTGATAAGACATTAGATATCTCACAATCACTGCGACCTATAAGATCTTTTGTGAGTCCCCTAATAGTTTATTCCCAGTCGGGTAAAATGCTTTTTATGAACCTTATAACCTTTCTGGGGGCTTCTCTCCATATGTCTTCAGGCTTTAGAAAAGGCCTGTTAAGATGTTGCAGCCTTTTGGAGAACACTGCTTCACATTCACATAGAATGTGTTCGGCAGTTTCTTTTGCTTCTTTACAGAAGCGACAGTTATCATCCTGAACTTTACCCATTTTTGAGAGATGGTATCTCAAAGGGCAGTGGCCTGTGAGGAGTCCTGTCATTATTCTCAGTTCTGCTTTGCTGAGAATAAGAAGTTCTTTGGTCCTTGTGGTGCTATGCGAGATAAATCTCTTTGATTGTTTCAGTCCTGAAGTGGACTTCCAACGAGAGATTTTCTTTTCTTCCTCCCATTTGCGAACCTCTAATTTGATGTGGCTTTTAGTATAGCCACAGAAAGGTTCTGGGCCTATAAAGGTTTTAGTTCCTCCTTCTTTAGCGAGGGAGTCTGCTATTTCATTGCCTTCGATGCCTGTATGCCCTGGAACCCACATTAGGGTTACTCTGTTATATACACCCAGTTTATCAACAGTATCTAGGCATTCAGAATTCAAAATTCGTTTCTGCTTGAAATCAAGCCTTAAATAATAATATTTCATGTAACAATTCATAACTATATCGTTACATTAAAGGAAATGGCGGAAATGTAAAATTCCTGAAAGCATTGTTTTCATAATATTTCCTAAAAATTATCAAAAATATTGGCGAGTAGGCAAATTTGACAAAAAAAGGAGGGATTCTAGGGACGTCAGAACTCTAAATCCGCCCTGCTTGAAATCTAGCCCTAAATAATAACATTGCATGTAACAATTCTTAACTAATGCTATATTATAGATGTATTCTGGTTAGCCCTGGCAACCGTTTCTATTTTAAATTGTAAATCAAAGCAACGCTCGGCGTAATCCCCATTGTATCAGATAAGACCAATGTCAGCTGCAACAACGGTGCTCAGACAATGCTATAGCAATAGTAACATGTCATAACTTACAAGACAATATGTTTGTGTGTGTGTATTCGGTGTCGCTTATAAAGATATTAATAATAATATAACCTATTTTATCAAATTTGTAAATTATACTCCAGTGCCAAAAATGATTAACGAGTCCTTCGAGCCTTCATGTATGTATTATCGACCATAGAAGAGATTATGGCCTGTAGAGTAGCGGTTAATACGTATTTTTATTGCGCATGATCAAGTCTGCCATGTTGAAAATAATTGCAACATAACTGTCACGTGATGCTAAATGTTTAGGGGCAGCACACAAGAGACCGTTTTTGTATCAAATATTTTAAATTAATATATTTTTTACTTTCGATATTTTAAGAATATATTTATATTTCAAAACAGTTTAAAAAAGTTAAAGGGACATCCCTGCCCCTGTGCATGATTTTTATTGATTATTATGTTAATAATAATTATGATGGCAGATAATACTGAACATTTTATTGAGTGGGATAATACAGGGGCTGTCCATAAACTGGGTGCGTCATGCTATTTTTGGTTATTTTCGACCCCCTTCTCACAATTTTGTGAAGCCCTTCCCAAATATTAGATGCACTCCCACCTTTCTATAATTTACATTAAAAACTGAATTATTTTATAATTATGTAATTTATTTTATTACTCTTACAGATATATCAAACGCGACTAGGCTGGGTCCATTCTGATTGGTCGAATACATCTTGATGTCGTTTGACAAACACACATACACACCTAAACGAACGTAACAACTAACTAGTCTGTATACTAATATGGATATTGATAGCGATTAAAAAATGGGTTTTGTATGTGGAGAATGTTCAAATACATATTCTTCAAGACAGGCATTAATGTTCACAAAATTAAAATGAAAACTTCAGGTAAGGCTTGTAATCTAATTATTTTTATAAAAGTCGATCAATTTTTTGACATTTCAAAATAAAACCTAAATTAATATTATTATTTGAGATATTACAGGATGTCTAAAATTTATACAGTAACAGTGTTCTTGAGAATTTGAAATGGAAAAATAAATTTTAATTAAGTTTTATTTTGAAATGTCAGAAAATTGATCGACTTTTATAGAAAGAATTAGAATACAAGCCTTATCTGAAGTTTTCATTCTAATTTTGTGAACATTAATACCTGTCTTGAAGAATATGTGTTTGAACATTCTCCACATACAAATTTACCTACTTTTTTAATCGCTATCAATTATCCATATTAGTACTTAACTACTTACAGAGTTCACTAGTTAGTTGTTACGTTCGTTTAGGTGTGTGTGCGTGTCAAACGACATCAAGATGAGATATTCGACCAATCAGAATGGACCCTGACTGCCGGGCCTAGTCTTCTCCTGTCACACTAAATACACTATCTCTCTTTCCCTGACATGAATAGACAGCCCCTGACCATCATAGATAATATTTCATTTAACACCAAATAATGAGTAAAGATTTGAAGAAAAGGGAGAAATTCAATGCATTTAAATTCAACATTTCTCAGGGGTTACTTCGATCCGATTCTAAAAAAGCAGTTTTTCAGTCCCTACAGGTTAATTTTAGCCTCACACCATGACTCATTTTATCTGCTTTTTTGACAATGGTCATTTTACGTTTTTAATAAAAATTAATCATTTTTTTTATTAATCATTTGATAACTGATAACGATAACATTATTGTATATATATTACAATTATTTAGTAAATAAAAATCATATTAATTTGTGCGTTCAGACAACCAAAAAAGAAACGGATTTTAATATCGATTTTTCGAGTTTTTATCTACGTTATCTAAAAGTTTTTGTGCAATTTAATACGTCATTTGAAATTTGTTTTGCAGCCGAAGACGAAGCGATCGATTTGTCCGGTCAGTTGGAAACTTCGGTGAACCTGGGTGAACACGCGTTTAGTCAAATGCAGGGTGATTTGGACCAACAGCGACTTCTAGGCGAACGGCCGCTTAGTGATCCACTGTCAGATATCATGGTTAAAGAAATTCAACACCAAGAAAGGTAAGTTTTTAAAATATCATCGTTTTTATATAATTTCAAACCAAGTGTGAGTGTAATTCGCGCGCCGAGGGTTCCCTACAACTAACAAACAAATTAATGTACCTAATATATTAAATTAAATTACATTTAATTAATTTTTATCCATGAATCAATTGAATCCATGAATCAATTGAAGAGGAAACTTTTGGTGTGAAGCGTAGACATTAAAAATAACCACAAAACATCAAACCACTTACAATTTCTTCTTGACGTACAACGTTACAACGTTAACCATGTTAGCATCATCAGAAAATGATTAATTAATCATTTCTTGATGATGCTAACAGTGTTGGGTCTTTTTGTCGACCACAACACTGTTTTGTTTTGCCAGTTTCTAGATAAGCTATGCTTTTGAAACAAACAAGTAAAATCAAAATTTAAATCTCGTTGTAATCAAGACGTAATTATAATAGACCGAGAGCTAGTGACAGTTTTTTGGTGTTATTTATTCAAGGCCTTATTTTTGTGAAGATGTTGAGGGAGGCATATTAAAGTGCCCTGTGTAAGGGATTTTGCTAGATAGCGGTATGGAAGGGATGCAGACCGCCCCAAACATGTAACAAAAAAAAATGGTCACAATTATTATTATTGCTTCGAGACTGAAATTGTTTGTATAGCTTGTCGGTGACCCAATGATGTCTGTCATTAGAATATTTGCAGATCGATTGGTCAGTATTAAAGGGGTGGCAGATCACCCTAAACGATTCATGTACCCGACGAAATTTATATTATTAGTTCAAGGCTCAAATTTTAATATGTTGTTACGGCGACTGTTTTAAGCATAAATTTCAATTTGCAGAAGAAAATGTCGATATTAACCCTCTTGCAGAACGATATAAACACCTAGGCGAGCAAGTTTCCCTCTGAGAGGGGATTAATACAGACATTTTGTTCTGCAAATTGAAATATATGTTTAAAACAGTCGCCGTAACAGCATACTAAAATTTGAGCCTTGAATTAATAATATAAATTTCGTCGGGTACATGAATCGTTTAGGGTGATTTGCCACCCCTTTAATACTGAGTAATCGATCTGCAAATATTATAATGACATCATTGGATCACCGACAAGCTATACAAACAATTTCAGCCTCGAAGCAATAATAATTGTGACCATTTTTTTTTGATACATGTTGGGGGCGGTCTGCATCCCTCCCATACCGCTATCTAGCAAAATCCCTTACTCAGGGCACGTTAATATGCCTCCGTCAACATCTTCACAAAAATAAGGCCTTGAATAAATAACACCAAAAAATTGTCACCATAAGCTCTCGGTCTATAAGTCGTCTTGATCAAATCAAATTTTGTTGTGTTTTATTTATTTATTTTTATTTTATGTAAAGATCCACGATATTATTTAAATTCACCAAATAGATCTTTATATAAGTAATTCCAATTATAAAGATCTATTTGGTGATATTCCCAAAATATTCAAAATAAAATGAAATTGCAGAGGGATGTGTTGACCTAATGCTCTCAGAAAGGCTTCTGTTTCTGTTCTGTCAGCCAATCTCATAATTTCTGTTTATAATTGAATTAACGCAGTTTGTTGTGCAATTTTTTCTTTGGTATTTTCCTTTCAATCAATTGCATTTACATAACGTGTTTTTAGGAGTTTTTCTACAAGAATTACTAACAGCCTGAAGCATTCTGAAACGTGACGTCATTACTTTACATAATTTATTTTAATCACATATTACATTGTTTAAAAATTTCTATAACTTCGGAAACGCTTTTATATTAGCGCCCAGATGTCACAGATTTACGATTAAACATGCATAAAAAATATTAAAAATTACTATAAAATATTTTTTTATTGTCTTTATTTGCATAAAATGTAAATTGCAATTATGCCACCTTGTAATATATATTTTTATACGTTTTTCTGTTAGACGAAGGTCTTAAAATGAAAACAAATGATTGTTTCTGTCATTGGTATATTTTAGTAATCTAACAATTGAATGCTATAATAGATAATCATTTACAATGTAATTATAAAATGCAAAGCACTAAAAATCTATTCATTTGTTTAAATAATTGCAAGACGACCATTTTATTCAGTCCATTTAAATGTATAATCGTCAAATTTCTTGCTATAAAAATTATATTTTAATGTTTTGTTCAATTTCTTTGACGGTTTATTGTATTGACGCACCTGGTTTTTCTTTTTTGTTTTACCTTTTTGGCGTTTTCTTCTAAAACCAATTACTTCTACACAAAACGCAATACAAGCCAGGCCTAATCCAAAGAAAAGCGCATAAAATGGCGCTTCCAAATCCTTAATTTTGAAAGCGGTTGAATGTCCGTGACTTTTTTTATCATGATCTCGAATCAAATCATCAAAAATCATATCCTGGAACCATTTTTCAAAAACACCCATTTCTGCAATATATCTCAACATTCTATTGATCCGTCTATACATTGGCATACCTTTTGTCATCAACATGTACAAAGAATAAGTAAATATGTTTTCGCTGAAACCATATAACAATGGATATCCGTGGTGATCCATATAGTATTTTGGAATGTAGTAGTTGACCTGTCTGCGATATTGAGCTACAGCGTACGTTCTCTTAAACGCTGCATTGTTCAAACACTCCATAGTCAAACTGCAGTTGACATAATTCTTAAATATATATAACATTCTACTGTCAGTCGAATCATTAAAATATTTCGGCAAACCTGGATACATTCCGTACTTTAAATTAGACTCAACCAGTTCATCGAGAGTATCGATTTGATTCTCATACAAAGGATTCGTTATAAAACTGATTAATTTCGATTGATACAAAGTTTCAATTATCAGATTATAATACATCCAAGTTATGAATAAATATCGAAACGGTCTTGTAACAGGAGCTTTCGGCAAACATATTCCTAACTGACAACTCCATATCGCCATAACACATCCTCCTAGATCCGTGAATCTTTTTTCGGTTTTTACGATTTTGCCAAACTGTATCCAAGTTACAATCACAATCAAAGTCGATAATACAATTCCGATTAACATTTGGGGTGAAAAAATGAATAACATATTTTGCCAGTGAGGTTTTTCTTCAACCATCGGCACAAACCAGCCGACTGATTCGCCCAGGTAAGTGTTTGTGGCATCGAATTCTAAATAATGCTCAATTTCTCCGTTGAACATTCCTATTGCTAAATCGGCTTTACTTGCGTGAAGTAAACCAATTGTTTCAGTAAAATAGCCATTCTTTTTTATTCCCCACTGATTGAATGGATTGTAAATATATTCAATAGAAAATTTCATACTCTGCTGTAAGAGTCTCAGAAGCATAATTTCTAATCCGGGATTATATTCTCTATTTGGGTCAACAACAAATGGTGATATTTTTAAAACTGCCACTTTTAATGTAACATTTTTGAAAATTTCTATAACTCGTCTAACTCGAAAAAAATTTGAATCTGTTGGTATTCCTTTGCGACAAGTAGCAAAATTAGAGAAATCTTCGTTGGTGTAGTTGCCAAGATGTGGTCTTTTTGGTATCAGGAGTACTTCTTGTTCTGTCGGGATTTTATCGGACGATCTTAAAAATACTGTATCCAACATGTTTTTATTCAAAATCCGCCTCGTAAAGTTTTCAAAGTTCAAATCAATATACGGAGTGACTAAAATGAACATGGCTCTTGGATTCCAAGATGTCGATTTGGAAAGAAAAATTATCGTTTTTAAAATTAGACTAGTGTTCGATGAACAAATCACATAAAAACGAGGTCTTTGAGTAAATTGAAATGGTTTATCGAAATCAATCACTATTTTTGATCTATTGGAAAGAAAACCACTGTTATTCAAAAAACAATATTTGGACGTTATTATTATATCGGTCCTATTACTGATAATATTTATTAGATTCGATGCACATTCTGTAGTATAAAATAAATCGATTGTTTGTGAGTTTTCATCGAAAAGGATTTTTGAACTAACTACGTTTAAAATAATGAATAAGAAAAATAAAATCCCGTAATTTGGAGTCGCCATTTATGTATGTTTTATTTGCCAACAGTATGAACTAGTGAACTACATTAATAAAACTAAAGTAAGTCTGTCTAAAAATTGTAATTTGATTTAATACAATGTTACAATTATTATCAATAATTACTTTTTTATTTTAAGTGAATAATCGTGTTTGAACTCTAACCTTTATTAGAAACAAATAACTGTTATAGAAGCTTAGAAGGTGCAAACCACATGTATAGAAATAATTTAGCCGAATTTTTGTCAAAGTATCAATCTGTTTAAAATATGAGTATAAATGCTTTTAAACCGACTTTAAAAAACGAAGGTTATCAATTCGACGTGTATCTATACAGCGTGTCCACGAAAGTTCTTTACAAATGGAATTTTTTTTTGTTAATTATTGGAGCAAAATTTTTTTTCTGTGGAAAAGTTCTGCTTCGTCCAAAACCTCTAACACACCAAAGAAATTCGAAATTCAGTGACGGATTTTGGAAGGAGAACTGTTCTTTGTATGGAGAGAGATGGAGGACATGTTGAATTCTGATTTATAATTCTGAATAAATAATTACTTAGAAGTTAGTTATGTTATAATTTTGAATTAAATTTGATTATGTAACTAATTTTGCGAAAATCTTGAATATCACAGATAATTTTTATTTTTAGTAAAATAAAACTTTTTGATTTCCCTCGTATAAATTTAGGCCGAAAAAATTTTTCTTTGGTGTTTTAGAGGTTTTGGACGAAGCAGAACTTTTCCACAGAAAAAAATGTTTGCTCCAATAATTAATAAAAAAAAATCCATTTCTAAAGAACTTTCGTGGACACGCTGTATTATTATAGTCTTTGAAGTTATACTTCTTTAATGAGTGTAGTGAATCAGAAAGGCAAAACATTAACTGTCCGACATATTAATAAACCGACTCAAAAATGAATGAAACAGGGATAAAACGGCTCTAACGATTTGGATGAAATTTACTGAAAAAGGGAAGGAAGGGGGGGGGGTCAAAAATCGATCTAGCTTAGGACTCATCCCAGGAAAAAATCGTTTTCTTGTAAATTTTATAATTTTAAAAATCAATTTCCTAACGTTTCAAAATAGTGTTATATTGTAAGCAGGCTTTGGAATACTTATATTTCCCTGGCTTAAGAGAAATTTTACAAATTATCATATGTCAAAAATGAAAATAAGTAAATATTTAAAATTAAAAGTGTCATGAATTGTGAATTATAGACGCTCGACAACAAGGGTCATTAGCGTCATTAAAAGTGTCAAGAACTTCTACGTAACGTGTTCCAATGAAAAGTATAACTTCGACCGTGCGCTTATGTGGGTGAAGTATACTGTTGCCGTCTAGATCTAGACTTTCTACACTCTTGTCTTGTCTAGATTTTCAAGACAAGATTTGCAAAAGTCTTGTCTAGAAATTTCCAAGACAAGACAAGACTTGCTTTATCTAGATCAAGACTCTTGCCAAAACTCTAGACAATTTTCAAGTGTCTAGATAAACTAAGTAGTAGTAGGTAAAGTAAACCATTCGGTTAATCTAGACTCTTGAAAATAATCTAGAGTCTTGATATTAGACAAGACAAGAGTTTTTTAATCTAGACATAGACTTAGTGAAGTCTTGATATTTCAAGACAAGACTTAAGTGAAGTCTTGTCTTGATATTTCAAGATAAGACTTTGAAAGTCTTGTTTCGTCTTGTCTAGACGGCAACACTTGTGAAGTACACAGTCCATTTTATTAAATGTTTCTCCAACATTCCTGAACATTATTTAAATCGGTTAACCCCTAACCGATTTAAATAATGTTCAGGAAGATGAATTGAATGCATATTATTTAAAAACAAAAAAGAATTGATGTGTGGGTAAAGTCACACTTCTAATTTCCCATTGGGTGCCCTTAGATATTATAGAGACTAGTCTACCGTAGAGAGAAACTATTTGCAAAACAGGTTACCATGTTTTTTTTTGTTATAAAAAAAACCGCCAAATCAAATTTTTAGTAAACCTTATCAGGTGTTCATTATGCAATTTATGCGTTATGAATCAATTATCATTATTTGTTCTTGAGATATACCAGCGGAAAAAAGTTCATCAGCATACGAACGAACGTACGTACGTACACACACACAGAATTATCTCTAAAAACAAGAGATTCGGACTCTAGAGACCTCAAAACGTGCAGATATGTCAAAATTGTTCATTCGCAAAATCGAACTCATAACAACAACTTCCAATGGGAAGTTATTAAATTGAAAATATGAATTGGTACTGGGCCCAAATCACCTTAGTTTGTTGGATGTCTTAAAAAACCGTAAAATTAATTAAATCATTCAGAGACGCGTTCATTATTTTATTAGATTAATCAGTTTACGAAATCTTATCATAATACGTGAAAATATTCAAGGAAGTTTTAGCGCGTCATCATTATCAGGTGTACGTATATTTACATTCAATTAATTTCAATATTGTTCGTAACATGTGCATAGTTTAAGTGTAAATGGAAATTCAATGTTAACTCATTTCTCCATAATTACAAACAAAGTAACAAATACATTAACTTAAAATGAGAAATATATTGCTTTTATTAATTGGAATGAACAAATTTACATATACGGGATGTTTCTAAATGATTGCGAAAAATGTGCGGAGGTGATGATTCATTGTCGAAAATTAACGAGGATCTTTCATAATAAACATATAAGTAGTGTTGCCGTCTAGACAAGACAAGACTTTCAAAGTCTTGTCTTGAAATATCAAGACAAGAGACTTCACTTAAGTCTTGTCTTGAAATATCAAGACTTCACTAAGTCTTGTCTAATATCAAGACTCTAGATTATTTTCAAGAGTCTAGATTAGTAGTAGTAGGTAAAGTAAACCTTTACATACTACTACTTGGTCTATTTAGACTCTTGAAAATTGTCTTGAGTTTTGGCAAGAGTCTTGATCTAGATAAAGCAAGTCTTGTCTTGTCTTGAAAATTTCTAGACAAGACTTTTGCAAGTCTTGTCTTGAAAATCTAGACACGACAAGAGTCTAGAAAGTCTAGATCTAGACGGCAACACTACATATAAGTACACCATTCCCTCCTTAAATAATTATTATTTAGCGATTGGAAATGACATTTTTCATTTTTGGGACGCATTTGCCCCATCTCACCTTAGTGGAAGTTTGGAACACACCAAATGTCATTTTAAACTTTTTTTTAGAATTTAAAATGACATTTGATGCTGTTCAAAACTTTCACTAAGGTGAGATGGGGCAAGTGCGTCCCAAAAATGAAAAAATTGATTTCCAATCGCTAAATAATAATGCAACTGAACATCGCCAGTAAATAAACTATGTAGGAATACGTTAGTTATGACAGTGCAATATACGTAAGTATGTTAAATATAATGGTAGGGACTGCACTTGCCTCAGAAATGAAATTGCCCCACCTTAATACCACTAAAGCGTTACTTATGAACATTTTTTAATCCACCCGTATTGTTATCAGGAGAGGAGACTAGCAACCTCTATTGAATTTTCATTAAAACTTTTTAACGCGATCGGGTTAATAATAAAATGGAATTCCAATTGATACTTTTACGAGCTCCCGGATTAGAATCTGGGAACTAAGGGCTTGTAATAAAGGAGCCATGGAAACGCCGTGTAAACAATAGTTTTTGCTACACGCTCGTCTATTCTTAAACCCTGCCTATATACATCATTTTCAGTAATATGAAATAAATGAATAAATGTTAATTTTTAACACGTGTCTAGTATATTAAATAAACAATTAACATAAAATAATGAATTGATGCAGTGATATTTCATTAACATTCTTACAAAAGACAAATTGCAATAAAACAACGCAATAAATTTAATATATGAATCGCATATGAACACTGTGTAAAATTTATTTTTAAACGATCTACGTAAACATTTGGTGGATTGAACACAAGATATTAATATTAGTTCACATTTCGAGGTTATTTATTCCTGACAGCTTTATAATGACGAAGTGCTTACGCAGTTTATAGATTCGCGCAGTAATGTAACGCTTTATACTAAACACTTAGAAACCAGGGTTCAATCATTCAATCTAAATTAAGCGATTTTTCAAATCTGGTGAACGGTAATACAATGAAAATTAATAAACAAACACTTGAAAAATTCTACACATTTATTCATCTCAACGATCGTTTCGGGCTTCTAACCCATCATCAGGAGTTTACTTTTAAAGTAAACTCCTGATGATGGATCTAAATTAAGCGATTTTTCATATCTGGTGAATGGTAATACAATGAAAATTAATAAACAAACACTTGAAAAATTCTACACATTTATTCATCTCAACGATCGTTTCGGGCTTCTTACCCATCATCAGGAGTTTACTTTTAAAGTAAACTCCTGATGATTGATCTAAATTAAGCGATTTTTCATATCTGGTGAATAGTAATACAATAAAAAATTAATAAACAAACACTTGAAAAATTCTACACATTTATTCATCTCAACGATCGTTTCGGGCTTCTTACCCATCATCAGGAGTTTACTTTTAAAGTAAACTCCTGATGATGGATCTAAATTAAGCGATTTTTCATATCTGGTGAACGGTAATGCAATGAAAATTAATAAACAAACACTTGAAAAATTCTACACATTTATTCATCTCAACGATCGTTTCGGGCTTCTTACCCATCATCAGGAGTTTACTTTTAAAGTAAACTCCTGATGATTGATCTAAATTAAGCGATTTTTCATATCTGGTGAATAGTAATACAATAAAAAATTAATAAACAAACACTTGAAAAATTCTACACATTTATTCATCTCAACGATCGTTTCGGACTTCTAACCCATCATCAAGAGTTTACTTTTAAAGTAAACTCCTGATGATGGGTTAGCGTTAGAAGCCCGAAACGATCATTGAGATGAATAAATGTGTAGAATTTTTCAAGTGTTTGTTTATTAATTTTTATTCAATCATGTTCTACCAAGTGCCTAGCGATAATTCTATAGAATTTATGGTAATACAATAATTTGGAAAAGCGCTTACTAACTTTTGATGTCACCATGGAACATGGACGCTAATGACCTCTGTTGTCGAGCGTCTATAATTTACAAATCATTCATTCGTACCATGGAACATGAAACAACTGTTAATTTTTTTGTACTTACTAAATGTCTTAAATTACATGCTTATTTCAAACATTAAATTTTGACGTATCTATTATGACGTAATTTGGTTCGAGTAGTCCAGCCAATAGTAGTATTACGACATCATCACGGTAAAGAGGAACCAATAAAACGACGTGCGTCAGATTACGTCAGGGTTAATGCGCATTTTAAATGCGCTATTAAATTATTATTAACGACTTTAAATTACATTTTTTGCCATGCCCACTATAAAATAGTGTATTAATAAATTTCGAGCGAACGAGTGTAGCTAGTAAGAAATGTATTAATAATATTCGAGCGAACGAGCGAAGCGAGTGAGTAATGTATTAATAATATTCAAGCGAACGAGCGAAGCGAGTGTGTAATGTATTAATTAACTCATAAATTCATAGCACTCGGGCGAAGCCGGACCGGACCGCTAGTTTACAATAGATATTTTACTGTATCGGTAAATATGTTATTTCACTGTACTTCAATTAATTTTTTCGACACCAAATTACAATCAACTAAAAAGCTTTTTCCACTTTTTCAGTTAACAATTCATACTTTCAACCCGACAAAAAAAAATGAATTTTTAGAGTTCAAACGGAAACTTCAACATTTTTATTAGATGATAGATCCAATGTAAATATGTAGATTGTAGGTAGTGGATTTCATGGAAAAAATAGTACAGTGAATTTTTTAAACAATTTTCCATAGCAACAAAAATTTTGTATCATTTTCTTGAAACTCTTTGGCACCGTGACCGATGAATGCCCTACAATTTAATTTTTTGTCTATACAAGGATGAATCCAATACTGACATTTTTTTCATTCGCCGTTGCCTTTTTACAAGCTTTTATTTAACTTGCAATGTATGTTAGTTTGTGTGTTTGACGTCACGTTATGATGAAATATCAGAAAATGTTTATTTATTTAATCCGTCACCGTTGGGACTAAAACCTGAAACTTCCAGCTTCGCGCTGGCTGAGTTACCAATAGCTCTACAGTGACCTGATTAAATACTTTTTTGCCATACCCAATATAAAATAGCTACTTTGCATGCGTGTATTGTATGCATGGAATGGGTCAGTTAACAGGCAAATGTGTTGAAAACACACTAGTGTAGAAAATAAACAGTTCCTATAGTGATTTATGTTTCATTCGCTCTGATCCGCCCGCTATTACATACTCACAGCCTGCTATAAATGTGAAGTTGGCGACACAAATGAACCGTGAAATTTTTTTTGAAAATAATTAAAATGAAGTGAAAAGTAGCTATTTTATAGTGGGTATGGCAAAAAATACCATATAAATATCTCGTGAACTTAATGATATTATGACTTGTGTGACTGTTAAAACTCGCTAAATCGCTCGTTTTAATATACTGTCACTACTTGTCAGTAATATACCCCATTACGACACTAGAAATACAATCTACAATTACTTAATTTACGTCATTTTCAAAAAATTCCGACAGTTCATTTGCGTCGCCATCTTTCCTTCCAGTGTGCCGCGAAGATGGTGCAAGTAAGTAATGACAGGCGCACGCAAGCGTACGCAGGCGTATAGAGCGAATAAACAGAAGTTGCTATGGCAACCGTTATCTTCTGCGCTAGTGCAGAAAGTAAACCATTTTTCGCACACCTGCCTGTTAAATAGGTCATTAATGACCGCTATACATACATCGAAAGTAGCTATTTTGTAGTGGGTATGGTATAAACGAAGAAAATCGATTGAACGCTTAATTAAACGGCAGAAGATACTGTCACGCGAACGCCAGCTATGAAATATATGTATGCATTTTCAGTGTTTACACATCAAACGCTGTTGACTTTCAGAAAGGTTACATCTTTCAGATTTACCCATGATCTGACTGCATCACGTTCACAAATGCTACTAATAGGGATGGGATTTCTCTTCAAAAATATCTATATTTGTGTCAATGAAAAAATATTACTAAAAAAAACTTTCTAGAGGCAAGCTTTTATTGAAAAGTACTAAAACGAAAAAAATATATTTTAATAATTTGGGTGCATAATTATAAAAGCGTGGGTTGTACACTCTACGATATTTTATTAGTCACGACTATAATATATATTATTATTATTATCATTCTTTTCTAGTACAATTCAATAAAAGCTTGTCTCGAAAAAGTTTCTTTTACAAAAATTTTATTTTGTTCTTTTTAGTCTTTCAAAATGTTACCCCCTCTTGACCCTCTTAGGGGTTTAATTTCGAAAAATTCCTTCATAATTGGGGCTTACGTTACAAAAGGAACCGACTGTCCAATTTTCAAGTTTATAGCTTTCGCAGTTTGACCTTTTAGTCAAAAAACCCTACATCCCTGTTTGACCCCTGGGTTGAATTTAATTCTAAAAACGATTGATTCGTGTATTGTCATCGGGAATACATATTATGTATATAAAATTTTGAAATTGACTGGTTGGAAGTTAATATAGGAACCAGACTGACTTCACCATCTTGGAGTACTTCACAAATCGGCAAAAGCAAATAATTTATATTAGAAATCGTGTCCATCGTGATTATATATTTAGACTTTTTCAAGTACATAAAAATAACAATATTTATGAAAATTAATATTAATTACTAATTAGTAATTAATATTAATTTTCATAAATATTGTTATTTTTATGTTACTTGAAAAAGTCTAAATATATAGACGAAACGTCGTACATTTAATTAAATAAATCAAATATTTTGTCCACTGTCCTGCGATTTTTCTTAATTTTATTAAAAGCAAATAATTATAACATTTTTTCTAAAATTGACGAAATGATATTTATGGTGCTATTCTGTATGGCTGTAATGTTAGAATTTACAGTACTGTAAAAGTTCTGTCTCACTTTATCTTATGTAATGTCAAATTTGTTAGAAAGTGACAACAATTTAACATCACTATAATTTCTAACAATGACTCTACAGAAAAGCGGAATTAATTTTCTATATCGCACAGTCATAGAAATGTCATTTGTATGTATAAAACTACGAAATACAAATACGTCATAATATTTGAAAGACTCACCGGTAGATCTTGTTCTGCTATAGCAGAAATTGAAGTCCTTCCAACAGCAGGATTGTTTTCCCCGCAATTTTGACGCGCACATCTGTTAACACCATAAAAATATTTGATTAAAAATTGATAAACCAACTGCCAGGATTATCTGGACCTAGTATCAAGCTAGACACACTGTAAAAAATTAATGTAAAAATACTTTGAAAGTTAAGGTAGAATTCGCTCGATTTTCTAAGTGATTTTACATTATTATTTATTTTTACACAGAAAAGTTCATAAAAACTTGGACTTTTACTGTAAAGTTAAACAAATTTGTGTTTTTTACATAAAGTAAATTAAAATTACATAATTTGTGTAATATTCCAATAAAATTTGTTAAAATTACAAAATAAAATGTATAGTTATACATATATAAAATGGATGAATACAAAACAAATTAATGTAAAATTAGTAAACCACGCATGCGCAATGTGTTTTTCTGGAATCTACGCGATGTGTAGGCGATACCTGTTTGCGACGCCATTGTCTCTTTGTGTGCCTATTACCAGATTAATCGCTGGCTACAAATGGACCATCGATAATCTATGTAATCGGCCTTCTCATTTCTTACAGTGCAGACGCCCAAATTTTAAAGGGTCCTGAGTCATGAAGTCAATGGCAGTTCGTATAGTTCCATGCTAAAATGGCCAATTTAATATTTCATCAACGATTAAATATAAATCAGTCAGTGTACGAGAAGTGAGTTACACACGTAGCTTTTTATACTGTAATATTTAGAGTCGGGTTTAAGCGCGGACAATACAGGTCTGCAATGAGAATTTAATCAGACTTGCTGTTCCAGTAATGTATGCGTTTTTTGTGATGGAAATCTTATTAAGAAAGCTAATGGTTTGAGTTATAGACCGTATATAAACTACAATCGAATTTTAATATGACTTACAAATTGTTATATTATAACTAGAGATGCGCCGAATATTTGTTTGGTATTCGGTATTCGGCGTATTCGGCATCTTTTTCACTATTTGTATTCGGCCGAATTATTCGGTTTTAGTGCCAAATATATTCGGTTCAATATTTTTGTAATAATAAGCACCTTTGTTCGTATTTTTAACGTAATCGTGCGATGTTTTGAAGCAAAGTGATAGCGCGGTGTGCGCGGGTGGCGGGCGGTGAGGTACGGCTTGCTTGTCAACTAGCCAGCAGCGACACGTAGCGTACATGTTAAAACCTGTTTACGCGGCAAAACAATGAAATGGTAAACCGAATAATTCGGCCGAATATCCGGTTCGGTAAAGGTTAAACCGAATAGTATTCGGTTATTCGGTGAAACCACTATTCGGCGCATCTCTAATTATAACTAATCTTAAGCTGAAATTTATTTATTATTGTAAATTGACTCGCCTGATAACACAGGTTCTGCCTGTGTTTAGGGGTGAATAAAGATTTATCTTATCCTTTCTTATCTTATCTTATCTTCTCTTGCCTTATCTTATATCTTAGGTTTTCTATGGTATAATGAAAGAAAAATGTGGAAAATTTGTCCTGTTATAGATGCGAAATGTTACAATTACCACAAAACACCAAACCATAACAAACACTCTCGACGTACGTTTCGCCAACCAAGTTGGCATCATCAGGAGATGATTTTACTGTTATAGATGCTTCAATTAAATAACGTTTCGAATTTTTGTAATTATTTTGAATGTTGACAACTTTATCTATCTATACATATAATAAAATGATAACTGGTATACGTGTTGTTAGCGCATATTTTATTAAATTGGCACAGACCTCAAAATTTCATTATTTTCCTCTTTTTGGTGGCTTTTTGAAGGAGGTTTTTTTTTGTTAAAAAGTTTTTTATTTTTTACTTTTTAGTGGCTTTACAATACGTAGTTTAGTCGCTTGCCATATAGATTGATCACTTACTTAACTGACTTCTTTCGCTGTGTGATGTGTCAAAGTGACATTTACCTTAAAAGAATCACACGCCGTTACTCACTTTTAATAAACCGACTTTCTTATCATCTTATGCTGTGTGATGTGTCAAAAAGTGACATTTACCTTAAGGAATCACACGCCGTTACTCACTTTTATTAAAAAACAGCCGAACTACTGAACCGATTTAAGTACAATTTATATGCGACCAACTTCGAGGTATACCCTATCCCCCCTATCCAATAAAAAAAGAATTTTCCAAATCGGTTTATAAATGACGGAGTTCTGTGGTAACAAACATAAAAAAAAATTCGACTGATGACCAGTCCTATACTTCCCACCTCTTTTTTTATTCTTTGAAAAAAAGCATGGTCCTCTTTTTTGTTTACTGATCTACTGATGGCTAGCTTAATATAGCAAAAATCATGGTTACCTTGATTTACGTACAATTTTTATTTTTTTTAGTAAAATATTTTTTTTCTCGAAAACTGTACATTTTAGAGAAAAAAAATATTTACATTTTTTTCATATTATAACATCTAGAATTCATTTATATTTTTTTTACCTATGTTAATACGTGACATAGAGAACGTTTTTTTGAATATCTCAGGATCCACTGAACCGATTTGACTCAAAATCTAATCAGATCTAAGTTAAAGGCTGATAAATACCATAGAACAATCGGCATGGCCTTATGTTGTTCCGTTTTTACGATATCGAAGGCGAAAAATTGACCACATGCACACACACACACACATACAGACATCAGTCAGAAAATGATCTTAAATGATTGCTAGGGTCTCAAAACGTGAAGATCTGTTAAAATCTCGAAATATTTTTTTCGGACTAAATCCATTACTTCCCTACCATAGTAGAGGTGGGAAGTAAAAATACAACCGAATTGAGAACCATCTCCTTTTTTTGAAGTCGGTTAAAAAGAACTTATTTTTTTACATTTACGTGTTTGATAGGATATATCTTTATTGGCAAAATGACTCGGCAAATACCGATCAGTCCGGCTCTGTGTACACACTTGCACTTGTTTTTCGGAGTGTGGGTAAGTCGATATGCGCCGGTAATGAGACCGGCGCTCTTGACGCACTTCAGTTGTCATCGCGGCGCGTTCACTACGACGACGACGTTCTTATCACTTTTCCTATCCTTAGACAGTTCCCTTTTACTCACCTGTGCTTTATATAGTGTCTCATTTATGCAGTGATATTGCAGTGATATATTGTTCAGTGTGTGTTGTGTCATTGCCATGAAGTTGTCGTGAAACACGCGTTTCTATGTATTTATAAACCAGAATTGCTGGATATTAATTAAAAATTAATTAAGAAACTTATTGATTTAAAGTGATTAACAATGGGTCTAGAAATTATAGCGGAAACTAGCGAAGAAAGGTATTTTTAATTTTTTTTTTGTATTATACGGGGTTTTTGGCTTCTACGCTTATTTGCGTAATTAGCCACATCCTTTTTCTATATTATTATTCATTAATTAAACTTATTCTATTTATTCTACAAATATTTGTTTGTATTTTTAATTAGAGGTATAATAATTATTCAAATAAACAATGGTCTCCCAAGTTGGGTAGGAAATCCTAATTCTCAATTATTATAAAAATAGTTATACCTATTTTTTTGAGGAATAAATATTTTGAAATTGAAATTGAAACATAATATTAAGATTAACACAATATTTTGAGTTAATTGTGGCGGAGACTGGGAGTTTTGAGTTCAAGTCCCGACAGTGGCTTCTGATTTTTTCCTATATTAGCATAACAAACATATCATGATGGCATTATCTGTTGATTGGTGTTAAAATAATTCACTACCTCTGGGTTATGTGAATTTATATTGTGGAAAGGGATCATAAGATTTAATAATAATATTAAGAGCCTGATGAAGTCTTGATTTAAGTCGAAACGTCGCTTTCAAATAAATAGCTTTGTTTAAAATTTATTTTTCTATATAATTGTCCATTTCCTCAACAACATTGTTATGGTATTTTCAATGTTTTAAGCGCTTGCAGCATCAACAGAATTTTTAAATCATCTTACTATGGTTTTCAACCCGTGTTTTGCGAAATCTTAAGGGTTCCGTGAAGCAATTTCAAGGGTTCCGTAAACATTATAGCTATTGTTAAGACAACTATTTGTAAATTTATCAATAAAATAGAGTAAAAGATTAGTTTTACCATTTAAATGATATGCTTAATTTATCATTTTGATACAATGCAATTATTTATTCCAAACGGGTGCTTTTATTATATTTTCTAGAGCTTTATGAGGGTTGAAGGTCACTTTTTGACTTTATAAGACTAACATTTAATCTACAAAGCTTTTTCACTTTCACTAATATTCGCTTATTTTAGCTTTTTGAAGTGAAAACTTCCTTAGGCGCGTTAGGCACTCTTTGCCTGGGTACTGAAAAAATGTGAAGCGTTCGAAACTACTTCCGTAAGAATTCGCAACATACTTATATCATAATTTATAAAAAACGACCGTCTACACACTTCCACCCATAGCGCAGTTGGTTAGGTCTTTGCATTATGCAAACTCCTCATCCTTTCAATTGTTCACCTCCTGATTCCATCATCAGATTCTCGTTACCAAGTTGAAATTATCCTAATATTGTATTGTCACCGGAACTCAATGTGTGTGCAAAGTTTCATAAGAATCGGTTAAGTAGAAGTAGTTGAAAAAGCTGTCGCAAGATTTGAAACAAAGCTAGTATAACAAACAATCAAACAAATATACGGGGTCAAGCTAAATAAAACCGTTTAAAAATGTGTTCGTCTACTATGGATACTAGTAGGTACTACGATAAAACAGAAAAAAAGATAAGAAAAGATATCTATTGGGAAATGCGACTTTTTAAAAACTTTTTACAGTTCTCTGATGTTTTTCACACCAATCGTGCTAGAAAAAAGTAGTACCTACTGGAATAAACACAAAATCACTAGAGTAACTTTTAACGTGTAAAAAGTATCGATGTTTAAAAACTTTTTTTTTACAACTTTTAACGTCTGTAACTTTTAAAGCGTGAAAAGAACGTTTGTTTTGTTTTTAAGGTCATAAACAACAGCTAGGGTTATCTGGGCCTAGTACCACCTCATAGTTTCCATTTATTATTTTTGATGCTTTTACTAGTTCTCGGATTACAACCTGGGGACTGAGGGCTTGTAATAGAGGAGCCGCATGATGGATTTATTTTATTTATTGTAAATTATCGACGCGTCGACAGCTTAGGTCATTAGCGTCTTGACTACATTAAATAACAACTCACTTAAAACTAAATGACATCACAAAACATCCATGAGCGGAGGCGGGATTCGAACCCACGACAGTCTGATCCAGAGGCCGTGACGCTAACCACTGGATCATACTGTCCTCGCCATGATGGAAATGCTGTATAAACAACGACGTTTCTACACGCTCGGCTATTTTCTCAAGCCTCGTGAAAGGAACTGAAGTTTGTTTATGCTTACTGGAAATTAAGCCGGCTCCAAACGACATGGCAAATGTCGACCAACGTTGACATTCGGGCAGTTGACATGCCGTGTGGATAGTTTTCATATGGCCAATATTTAAAAAAGTCACCACGTTGGTATTGGAAGACATTCGTTTTGAGGGCTGTTTTTGAACATACATCAAAAAGGTTGGCCAACGTTGGTCTTGACTTGCAAATATTACTTTGTTTTCGTTCAGATGACGACAGTTTTCACTGCGTGGTGTTTGTCAGTGTGTTATTTTATTGTGAATTAAGTACAGAAATTATTACCGCTGAAGCATTTGCATTAATTGAGCCATCTTCGCTATCCATTTTGTTAAATGTTGGTGTATATTCGCTAAACATTTGGGTGTACCAAGTTTGGTCAACGTTAGCCAAATAGAATCCTGTCATGTGATGTGGAAACAAATGATCACAATTGTCCAACCAATTCCAACATTTATACGTTGGCCATGCGTCTGAAGCCGCCTTAAGAAGGCATGATTAATTTTGAAAAAATCTTGAATATTTCGTGTTTAACTTACTTGAGCAAAATGAGATTTTTGATAAGATTGAAATGTTGGATCTTTTTCAAAAACACACGCTGATTCCATTGAGCACAAGCAAACTTATGTACCTCTAACCTCTTTCTATTGAAAAGTTATGGATGCTAAAGATTTTAACACATGATAATATTATAACAATACGTATTTTATTATATTTCAGTGTATATCATAAATTTATTTATGAAGCTATTTAATTGTGTAAACTAAATTTAGCATTTTCGATAAAATATCACTGAAATATACAACATTTACCACGATTTTAATTAAATATTTTAGTTAGGTACTTCGTTTAATAATAATAATGACCTTACATTAGATCACGCACATTAATCACGCGCAGTTGTGAAAATTAGTAAATAATATTTTCGCAACTTTGGTGTTGATAAAAAGGTATACCTAATAATATATACTGCAAACTAACTAAAGTCTCATTGTAATGGGACAAATAATTTATAATATACAGAATGTTTCCGAATGAAACATTCTTGAACATTAAATATCCTCGAGTTGATGTCAGATTTTTACTTGTCGATTTATTTTCTCGAATGGAACTTACTCGTGGATAAAATTTACCATAATATCATTCGAGAACATAAATCGGGAATGTAAGTAATTTGTTTATACGGCTGAATTTCATAGTAAAGAAGGTAATTGGATAAGCAGCCAACCAGACCATATCATAATCAAAACTTGTATTTTTGGAAAGAAAAAATCATTCTACAACGTATGTCACAGTCGGGAACCGAACCCGATCTTTTCTACTTTCGCGGCAGAATGTGCATCCTTACACTACCGTGACACGATTATTATACAATCTTTAATTTCCATATATGCAAATAATTGAGATTTATTAATTTTAATTAAATTAAGAAAAATCGCAGGATAGTGGACAAAATATTGGATTTATTTAATTAAATGTACGACGTTTCGTCTATATATTTAGACTTTTTCAAGTACATGAAAAATGTACATGTACTTGAAAAAGTCTAAATATATAGACGAAACGTCGTACATTTAATTAAATAAATCCAATATTTTGTCCACTATCCTGCGATTTTTCTTAATTTTATTATAATCACGATGGACACGATTTCTAATATAAATTTATTATTTTTGTGTAAGCGTAGATGAGAATCGTCAACTAAGTGAGAGCTCGCAAACTTGTATTAGGTACAATTCTTACTATATTATCACCAGGATTGGTTTCACAATACAGTATAAGGTATCTGTAGAAAATCGATGTGATAATCAACATCATCTAATAATGAAAATACACTAAATAGGTACACCATATTATAATTTAACCAAATTATAATATGGTAACAATTTAATAAATTTAATAAATAATTTAATAAATCGGGAAGTAAGTATGGATTTACAGCCCATCGTAAAATGGGAGTGGAAAAGTCATGTGTTAATTGTAGAGAAATTAAACGTTTCACCCATTTGTGTGGGCATCTTCAATAATAACAAGTAGAAATTTTACATGTTAAATATATAAAATATTTAGATCCCAAAATGGATCTATATATTTTTTGTCATACCCACTACAAAGTAGCTACTTTCGATGTGTGTATAGCGACCTTTAATGGGTCATTTAACAGGCAGGTATGCGGAAAGTGTTTTCCATACCGCACTAGGGCGGTAAGGAAACGGTTGCCATAGCAACTTATGTTTATTCGCTCTATATGCCTGCGTGCGCCTGCTATTACTTACTCACTGTAGAAGAAAAGATGGCGATGCAAATGAACTGTCAACATTTTTTAAAAATGAAGTGAAAAATAGGTATTTAGTAGTGGATATGGCAAGAAATCTAAATCGTTGGATACGAAATAAAATATTCGTATAATATTTGCAAAATTCGTGTTTTATGTTTACGTTACGATATTAAAATCTAATATAAAACTAGATGATATTTTTGCACCATGTATGTATTATTATATATACTAAAATTATTATATGGAAATTTAAAAAAATATATAACAATGTAATATAATGACCTTGAAAACTGACAATTTTACTAAATGCAAAAAAGACATTAATCCTATGTTTACTGCATATAAATTACACCCGTGACATTTTTAATAGTCATATTTTGATCTCAAATTATAACAATTTTTTATGACTTTATTAGGTATAAAAATGACCATAAAAAAAATTTGCTCTATTGTGAACAAGACTTCGCTAAACAATGAAATATTAATTAATATAATAGTTAAAGCACGTTGCAAACTCAATGACTCACTACAAGTTTGTGTTACATATATTACAAGGGAAATATACTTATATATTACATGTTTTATGTGTACGTACATAACGATGGAGTAAATAATACCAATCTAATAAATATTAATATACCGGTTCTTTAAAAAAAGCGGTCAAGTGCGAGTAGAACTCGCGCCATGAGAGTTTTGTACCGTTTTAACAATTTAATAAAAATTAAGTTTGTCACGTAATAATTCCCAGATATAGTTTACAACCATCGCGCAGGATGGCGCTCGACTGCAAGAATGGTTTGTGTCCACAGCTCTATTTTTAACGAAATACATTTTTGAACGGCCGTAGCTTTTTATTGCATTGAGTTAGAACAGGGGTCGGCGCAACCTGCGGCTCTTATGATGTCAAGCTGCGGCTCTCCAGTTCCATGCGCAAATATTAATAATTATATTATTTTATTTTCAAAACTCATAAAAAATATTATACTGCAAAAAAAACTTTAAACAGGATAAAAATACTCAACAGAGAACAGTGAGAATAGGTGGAGTAGAAAGTATACGGACAGCTGACATTTTTTAAATGTGGCAACACTGTTCTGTTTGTTTAGTTATTGGTGCACTGTGTCGTCAACGGTCGCAGTCAGAACTTTTTTTTTATATACCTAATCCTAATCAAATACCATAATATTGAAATAAAAATGTTAGTGGCTCTTTAAAAACTGGGAAATTTTGTAAATTGTAACTTTTGGCTCTTCCCTCTCTAAAGGTTGCCGACCCCTGAGTTAGAAGCTTGAATTTTTTACAGAACTATGAAGTTGTATTTGTTATAAATTTCAACTTGATACTTCTAACCGTTCCTGAGAAAAAAGGTCTTGACGGACGGACAGACAAAAATGTACTCTCAATGTATATGTTAGTTGCTGAAGAAGTTACAATAAACTAGTAACGAAACGTCCAATCCAATCAAATTATGGTTTCTAATTTTTTTTGTCCAATTTCCTGTAACGTCTTATATTTTAACCAACGTTCCTCTATTTTGTTATGGATTTTTTTAATAAAACACCCGGTATATTGCTGGTTTATTACCAACTTGATTTAGCTCAATAGAAAGTTTTAAAAAAGTGTTCCAATCTAGTAATTCGATTAATAATTCAGATTTCAAAGATTCACTTTCATTATAGCGGTAGTCAAATTACAGATAACTATCAGAGCGATGTGGACAAAAAATCAATTGTCATATTAAACGACTGATTCAGACTTTTTACCCGACTGCCGAAGAAGGGTAATATTTTTCGACGCCTTCTGTAGCGTAAACGGCTTGACGGATTTTGAAAAATGAGGTGTCTATAGATTCGTCATAGTCTCACGAGTGCTATGGGTATATGTGGTCACGAAAAATTTAATATGGCGGACGCTACACGTTATTTTGTCAAACTGCTGAAGTAATTTTCCTTCTAAATACATCAATATGGGTATCGAAAGAAAGGTTTCTATAAAAAAAGTTTAAATAGGGTATATGAGGTCACGAAAAATTCCATATGACGGACGCTATAAGACGCCATTTTATCAGTACGCAAAAAATCTGTAAAACCTTTTGTGTGGGGTATCAGATGAAAAGGCTTGATGAGTAGATTCAACTAAAAGAAATAAAATAAAAATATATTATTTTAAAAAACCAAAAAACCTGACTGCGTAAAAAGCGAACTTAAAAATGGAAAAAAGATCAATTAATGATAATATTATGGAGTTAAACAGAAATATCTAATTAGGAGTTTTATTGGATGAGCAGCCAAATTACATAATTGATTCCTGCAAATATCTAATGCCTCAGACTGCATGTTATCATTTGATCTTGTTTTCATCTTTTAAATTCGTTTTTACGCAGTCGGGTTTTTTATTTTTTTAAATAATTTATTTTTGACGGCCGAACTACCGCTCCGTCCCGCAAACAGCGACTTTATAATCAGCGATCTGCAAGTTTGTAAGTAAGGCAAAGCTATACAGGTCGGCCGGCGAAAGGTCGAACTGTATGAGCACCATCCGGCAAGCAGTGATAGATTGTTTATACTACACACTACAGAAGTTAAACTAAATATTATAAATTGACATTTACACTTCAAAAACATTAAATTAATTAATTTATTCGGTTTTATATTAATGGGGTTCTGCGACAATTTTACTGATCTCTAAGGGAATCCGTAGGCGAAAAAAAATATTTAAAATTAAATCCGCAAAAATTGTGCTTCTCTTCAGGTAGTTTTAGGGTTCCGTACCTCTGAACGAAACCTATATTACTGAGCCTATATGATTGTTTGTTGTAACTCACAAACGATAAGAGATAACTAGTCGAAATTTTCAAAGTTTGTGTCTTGTGGCATGAATCTTGGCAAAATATTAATTAAAATTATTTTTTCATTGCGTCTTAAAATAATCTATTATAGGTATTCTACAGAGTACAGAGTCAAGGATTTGGGCTTGAGAATGGCCGAGCGATTAGCAATGCTGTTGTTTACATGGCGTTGCTATGGTTCCTCTATTACAAGTCCCCAGTTCTAACCCGAGAGCTGGTAAAAGTGTCAATTGGATTTTTAATTTATTATTAAAGGAAAAAAATCATGAATTGAAAATATGAATTGGTGCTAGGCCTAAATAACTTTAGCTGTTGATGGTCTTTAAAAGCACACAAACACACAGAGTCAAGAATTAAATAAGTTAGATTATAAATTTTTGTAATATATAACAATATTATAAGGTTTTTATTTGAAGAAATGTACTGCAGTGCAGTATAAGATATTACCTACGTCAAAGATTACTTATTGTTTATTTGCTAAAATTAAAATATTTATGAAACTTAACATAATTATACATAAAAATATTGTAAATAATGCGTTTTTTATAGTAAATATTCATCACGAGTCTATGTTTTCTAACAAGGGGTGGTCAATGGTGCGTCTCAACTGGCGACGAACTATTAAATGATCATATTCATAGAAGAAAACATAGACCTGTCCGATTCGAGACTCGTTTATGGACAGAAATGACGCTACTATATATTATCTTTTCTAAACGATACTATTCTAGTAGAGACCGAGGTAGAGACAGCTCTCTTTTAAATTTAGAAAATGGAAGTGTCTTCAGCTCTGTAGGACTGGTGTAACATTATTTTTTGCCATACCCCTACAAAATAACTACTTTCCATTCATGTATACCGGTCTCTATTGGGTCCTTTAACAGGCAGGCCGAGGCGTGCCGAAAATGTTTTCATAACATAACTAGTGCGGTAAGTAAACGGTTGCCATCGAACCCACGACTGTCTAATCCAGAGACAGCGACGCTAACCACTGGACCACACTGTCCTCACGATCTACTATAAATTAATAGTTTTTTTATACCGCAGAATTGCAATTGAAAATTTTGTTGGAAAGCAGCCAATTATATAATTGATTCCAAACATATCGGAAAAAATCATTTTACCAACCATAGTCACAGTCAGGATTCTAACCTGAACCTTTCCACTTTCGCGGCGGAATTGATTCCGAAGCATATAAGGAGAATGTTAGAGTAGTAATCATGTCACGGTTGAGTAACTGTAAGCTCATTCCGCCGCGAAAGTGGAAAGATTCAGGTTAGAATTCTGACTGTGACTATGGTTGATACAATGATTTTTTTCGATATGTTTGGAATCAATTATGTAATTGGCTGTGTTCCAACAAAATAATCCTGACTATGAATATGGTTGGTAAAATGTTTTTTTCCGATATGTTTGGAATAAATTATATAATGAGCCATTTTCCTGACGGTAGTTCTTTCAATTATGCACGAGAGGCAGCACTTGTGGTGGGGGCAAACATTATTTATTCCCCATTAGTGTCGTATCATTTTAGGGGTACGTATACTTAATTATCAAATTATTATTATTATTGAATTAATTAAATAATTAATTTATACCACTAAAATGACACGACACTAATGGGGAATAAATAATATTTGTCCCTACCACAAGTGCTGCCTCTCGTGGATAATTGAAAGAACTATACTCAGGAAAATGGCTCATTTGCTCATTTACAATCTACTATTAAAGCGGAATATTTGGGGCTATTGACTTAAGTTAGGTATATAGGTAAATATACTAATACCCACGCGCTCAAAACAAATTAAAATCATAATATTATAGTAGTCACTAGTCATATTGCGGCCACCTTTTGATCTGATTTTATCTAATCAATTATTAACGAACTATTGTTAATGTCACTCAGCGTACTACGTTACAATTTGAAGTCACGATGACAACTATGGTGGGTGGTGGAACGTTCTAACAATCAAGGTAAATTATTGTTGTGACCTATAAAATATAAATGTTGATTTGTTGACAACAAACTCGCTCTTTATATCATATTCAGTAAAAATTTATAAATAATATATTATACGAAAAGCGTTATTAGAGCAATTTATACGAATATAAAATGCATTTTACCATTCTAACTCAATAAGTACTGCATTGGTATTCATTTAGGTCAAAATTCATTTTTACAATTTTACAATACTTTCCTTACTTGAGGAATTGTTAAAATATGTTTTAAGGTGGAATGGTCCCGTCCTCCAGTTGGCTGGAATTTTTTATTCACCTGCATCTCAAGGATTTACATGGTATACCTTTTGAAATTATATTTGGGACACTTATAGTTAGACTTGCCATACGTCCGGATTTAGTCCGGATTTGGTAACCATGTCCGGACTCGTAATTACGTCCGGATTTTTAATAAATAAAAACAAAGTTTTATTAAGGAAAGCCCTTACGTCTGAAAAGTACCTACGAATGGGTACTCAGAATCAGAAGGAGCCAAACGAAGACGTGAAAACGAAGCTGGGGGATGAAGAAGGACCGAGTCAGTAGCCATTTATATAATAATAAGTACATGAACATAACTGTATGTTTTAAATTTAAATAAATACATATTATGTTGATTTTGAGTTTTTTAATTACTAATATCCACCTACCTCACCTATATTTATTTTATTTATTTATTTATTAATATCTGGGTGGCCGAGCTTTGCTCGGATGAGTTCAATAAAAACAGTACTTGATATGCTGTGAGATATTATTTTCTCAGAATATTATTCCGAAACGAATTTATTTCTGTAACATAATTTAAAATAATTGTTTCTGATATTTGTGTATATGTGTATTTTTAAGCGTAAAAACTAAGTATCAACTTGAATCAAGCATTTTTTCCTGTAGATATTATTTAGGTCGCCATTTTCAAATCTACCGCCGTTATTGTTTTGTTGATTGAAGAACTCGCAAAAACCGATTTTCATAGATTGAATATCTTGTAAAAATGTTCGAATCAGATGAAATTTTGCTCGCCCGTTACCATTTTAACAATCCAATTTTAAGCATTATTACCAAATATCAACTTTATCGAAGTACTTTTTCTCTGTGATGTCATCTTAACAACTTCCAATAAATTTCAAATACTTTTTTTTGCATTATAGGTATACCTACTGAAAAACTCACAAAAATCGATTCTTTTAATAACAAACGTCAGACTATAACCTGCGCAAAACTTTTTTTGCATGTATCTTCACCATAGTTTTTAAAAATCGATGTGTTTTGATACACATGCCTGCGGCGCTAGAAGTGCGGCCCATTGGGCCGCCGTGCCAATTTTTAGATACGCAAAACGTTTTTGTATGTATCTCAACAATAGTTTTTAAAAATCGATGTGTTTTTACACAGACCCGCGGCGCCAGAAGTGTAGCCCTTCGGGCCGCCGTTTTGTCATTATTTACATATTGTGCAAGACACTTCTTATATTAGTGTTCATTTACAATTTTAACACTTGTGATATATTATATAAAATCTATGTAGAAATAGACTTCGAATCAATCTGACTTTAATTGAGCGAGTTATAATAAATAAAAAAACACCTTTTTTTTAATTGCTCCCCTCTGGAACCAAAATTCCTACCTAGATCAATTTCTCGCCCCGAAAAATCCTCATTCTGTAAATTTCATCAAAATCGTTAGTCGTTTTTGAGAAAAAAAGGTCTAGGTAAGATTATACGTCATACTACATTTAACGTACCTACTTACCTATACTACATATTTTATATAGGTAATATAAAAATAACATACCTAATTATTTAAATATTAGCTAAAACTACTTACATAATTTTGTTTAGATTTTATTGTTGTTATTTTTTTACTTTTCAAATAATTACTGATTATTTTAATAAGTTAAAGATTGACTGTCAGAGTAATTTTGACATACATAATGAAAATAGTTTGTTTTTTCCAAAGCCTACTCACAATACGACACTGTTTTATGACGTTAAAAAACTGTTTTTTAAAATGATAAAATCGATAAGAAAACGAATTTTTCCAGGGATGAGACCTAGCTAGATCGATTTTTTGCCCCCCAAAACCCCTTTCCGGTAAATTTGATCAAATTTTCGAGAAAATATTTATATAGGTACATAGAAACATATATACAAGATTTACTCGTTTAATAATATAGGGATTGAGTAGTTACAAGCCGCAAAGCCATACAAATACACTCTTCAGTAGTTTTACTCTTGGTTTTCCCAATTTCTACAACCGACATTTGAATTAAAATAGCAAAAAAAATTTTCGCGGCTCGCGCTTCACGGTCGCCGCGATTTATCCCCAGATCTGTTGGACCGTCCGGACTTAACACTAACAAATTATGGCAACCCTACTTATAGTTGACATCATTTTTGACAGATTTTTTACGGTATTATATTTTTATTTTCAGATATGAACGTCTTTTGAGGCGGGCCAAATCGGAGGATCTATCAGAAATATCGGGCATTGGATGTCTCTACCAAAGTGGAGTAGATCGACTTGGACGACCTGTCGTTGTTTTCGTTGGCAAATGGTTCCCCTTTAATAATGTCAATCTTGATAAGGTAAGAGAAATCGACTAAACATTTTAATCTTATTATAATATGATAAAATTACCCGATTTCAAGGGTCTCAGTTCATACTTTCAAGACACGAAAATACTCTTATAGATTTGAGAATGGCGAACTTCTCATAAGGCCGACTAGGCCCAGGCCTCGGATAATCAAATATTAAGAGGCGGCCAATATGCGCCCGCTATCTAGCTCAAGCACGTGCGGGTCGCGGCGGCGTGCACTGAGAAAACTCTATATGGTCTTATAACTATCACAGACAGAATTTGTAGTTTCGCTAGCTATATGAATATGGCTACCTTTTACTTTGTCTCTGACAATCAAAAAATATAACTATGACAGTCATTTCATATGGCTCTCGGAGACATTCGTTTATGGCGGGTTGAACCGAACGCAATGCCGATTTTCGTACTACGCTGAAAAGTTCGCATATTTGATTAAATCACATTTTATTACGTTATATTTTGACGTGATAAACGTCTCTCAAACTGTGGTGACATTTTAGAAATATTAGATGAAACGGAAATAGTCGGAAGTGGTTAACATATGAAACAATAAACCACAGCATGTATAAGTTAAGGTCTCATACACAGTAAGCCAGATGACCGTGTGGAAAAGTACGAGTCTACCGACAGGTAGAAACACCAAGCGCAGGTTCGAATCCTGAAGGCTTTTAATATTTAATTTTTTTTAATAATGAAAATATATAGGTATTGGATAACAATTTAAATTATATAAAAAAATTAAATTACAATAATTATTTTATTTATTATACTGTACGAATATGTGATTTTATAAGATAAATAAAAGTGAATGTATTTCTTTCCATGACAACGAATACAATTATTTGTGTTTAACGATATTCATGTCTTCTGTCTGTACCCGCGATACAGATAGTCCGTGTTAAAAATTATTTATTGTTTACAAAGATAATTATATTTATATTGTGATTCTATATGAATTTGTGACACTATAAATCTATATTGGTGTTATGACAAACAAACAAACAAATCTCTTTTGTATATTAATATTCATCAAATCCGTAGACCGTATTGTTATCTCTTGAGACAGAAATTTAGCTTTAGCTACGTAACTAATGATATCTAGCAGTAGCTGAATTAGACACAAAAATGGCATTTGGAGGAAAATCATATTAACATAGGGAATTTTGCAGAATGTCGAGGGTTGTCCCCTTACTAACATACTAAAAATTCCACCCTTCACTCCCTATGCATAATTTCTTATGGGAGTGAAACTACAAACTACAAAGAGGTTCTTTGAAGTCCGATAAAGGACAAAAGCTATAACTAGCTGACCGATGTGACGTCATTATAAAACTATAATAGAAGTAGTTCTACGTCTTCGGTTGCGGCACAATCTTAATTACTGTGAGCCCTGTCATTTTTAAACGGTTTTATTTAGCTTGACCCCGTATAAATGTTTAATTGTTTGTTACTATATTTGTTTCAAATCTTGCGACAGCTTTTTCAACTACTTCTACTTAACCGATTCTTATGAAACTTTGCACACATATTGAGTTCCCGTGACAATACAATATTATGATAATTTCAACTTAGTAACGAGGCTCTGATGATGGAATCAGGAGGTGGACAGTTGAAAGGATGAGAAGTTTGCATAATGATACGGGCCAGAAATCAAACTAAAAACTAGAAAATAAAAATAGGTACGGTTTTACTTTAAATCATCAGCTGTACCAAAAACTAGAAAATAATTAGGACACAAACCAAGGGGCACTTTGTGTCGCTGCGTCAGCGGAATAAGTAATAAAAACGTGAGGCGCATAAAAATTTGTATAACGACTGTATAATTATTAAAAAAGAACGACTTGTCTAGAAAAATGTGTTTCCAAGCCCAACAACAGAAATAGTTCAAATGCGCCCCACGTTTTTATTATTTATTCCGCTGACGCAGTGACACAAAGAGCCCCTTGGTTTGTGTCCTAATTATTTTCTAGTTTTTGGTACAGTTGATGATTTAAAATAAAACCGTTTAACTTAAAAGTTTTTTTACCTAATTTTTTTCTATTATAACCGATTATACTCTCGTCAATGTTAAAATAATTTTAAAACATATTATGAATCTACAATTTTTAATTTTGTCTCTCTTGTTTTTTCCGAACATTTCATGTTGATTGATGATAATTCGCTGAATCTATTGACATTATTTCAGTATATAATGCATGTACGGTACATATTTGCTTTGCTTTTATGAGAGTCATCATAAATAGGCTAAAAATAAAAACAAAAGGAAAACGCTTCCGTTTGTTCAGTATATTCAATGCCGCCTGTTCGCCTACCTCATGCATTTTGTAAATGGTTTTATCGATCTGAAGATGATGCTCAGTTGTCTGTATAGTATTACAATTCACTTTTTCACCCACGTTCAACTGTTTATAGCCACACATTGTATAGTGTATTTCAGTGATGCTCCGCTCCTATTGGTCGTAACGTGATATTACATAGCCTATAGCCTTACTCGATAAATGGGCTATCTAACAAAAAAAAAAAAAATTTCAAATCGGACTGGTAGTTCCTGAGATTAGCGCGTTCAACCAAACAAATAGATATAGATAGATTGAAATTTGAAAAACAGGAAAAAAATTATGAAAACGGAAAATTCGCTCTTCTAGTCCTTAGAACTTTACAATTACAGACTAAGTTACGATTTAGTTTATTTTTATTAAAGTTATTAACTTCTGTATAAATCATTAAAAACATGACTCTCTCATGATGTGGACTTTGTAGGCGCGTTACTATATATACGAACACATCGATCGATACCCAGTAGTGCTTCTATTGTACAAAGTGCAGAATTTACCAGTTTTATAATATTAGTTTAGATAGTTTAGATATGTCTGTGGCCGCAAGGCAAATTATCCTATGTCGAATTTTTGGTACTTTTAGGGTTCCGTATCTCAAGAAAAAACGAAACCCGGCTGGCTGGGTGTCCGTCAGTCATGACCCATTTTCTCAGGAACGGATATAGATATCAAGTTGAAATTTATACGAAATACTAAGGTCTACGGTCCCTTAAAAGTGTAAAGAATTTAAGCTTCTAGGTCAACGCAATCAAAAGATACGGTCATTTTGTCACCTCATCAAAAACCTATAGGATACTTCCCGTTGTCCTAGAATCATGAAATTTGGCAAAAAGCAAGGTCTCGCAGCACAATTAAGGGGAAAAATCCGAAAATCACAAAAAGCAAAAATTAAAGGGGGTCCTATACCTATTTTGATATTCGCAAACTCACTCATCAAAACCTATAGGGTACTTCCCGTTGACCTAGAATCATGAAATTTCGCAAAAAGCAAGATCTCGTAGCACAAGTTAAGAGGCTAATGACCTAAGTTGTCGACGCGTCTAAATCTACAATAAATAAATAAACTTAATAATTATGGATAAATGAAAAATCACTAAACCGTTAATCTCTAAACGTTTGGCATACCTTACTTGCCATTAGCGCCATCTGACGAATAAAAAATGTAATCGTTTGACGCATTATAACTTACTTGCCACTATAGCGCTATCTGACGAATAAAAATATGGTAGACCTCATTTTACGTTTATTCCATGCAGCGTCCTGCGTCGTAGCTAGTAGTGATGTGCCGGATATCCGTATCCGATCCGTATCCGCGGATATCCGAGGGAAAAGAAAGATCCGTATCCGTATCCGTTAGTTTTTTGGCGGATCTTTTACGGATCTTTTACCTTATCAATTTTCAATTCATAGATAAAATTTTATATATATAGGTGATTAGGTAATAATGAAAAACAGTTAAATTCCAGTCAGATTATTTTTTATTTTTTAATATCGTGGTCAATAACTTTTTCCCATAACAGATAGTCTCTTTCCAAAGGTCGATGTGCAATATTTAGTATTTACCGCCGCGTACTCTAAGAAAGTTAAGATCCGTATCCGTATCCGTATTCGCGGATCTTGAGACCAAATATCCGTATTCAGATCCGTATCCGCGGATATACATTTTTAACGATCCGGCACATCACTAGTAGCTAGGATCATCAGCAATCGCCGAGAGTGTAGCAATGCTGTTGTTTACATGACGTTGCTATGGTTCCTCTATTACAAGTCCCCAGTTCCCGGGTTCTAGCCCGAGAGCTGGTAAAAGTGTCAATTAGTTTTTCAATTTATTATTAAAAAAAAAATAATGAATTGAAAATATGAATTGGTGCTAGGCCCAAATAACATTAGCTGTTGGTGGTCTTTAAAACACAATTTAGGATCATAGGCGCCCAGGACAAGATTCTGATTTCGCGGTTGTTGCTTGAAAATAATCATATTCGCATCGCTGATTTCGCCTTTTCCGGGGTTAGCGACCCTGGCGCGGGCTCCGGTTGCCAGGTTCTAGCTACGAAGCTGATTCCATGATAGGAACTATTTTTCGCCTAGTTCTGCTTACTACAGTACCCATAGTTACAACCCTAGTCTAAGGTTACAACATTTTAACACATCCATAGGTGTTCGTATAGTGTTTAAAGGGGGCATCCATTAATTACGTGAGGTGATTTTGGCGATGTTTCGACCCTCCCCTCCCCCCTTGGTGAGATGTCGTGAGATTTTGCTCGACCCCCTCCCCCCCAACCCTAATCTCACGTGAGATTTTTCAAAATGCGTATTTTAGTGTAAATACGTTAATCTGTGCTTGATTGCGTTGGATTTATTTAAAAAAAACATAATTTGCTTAATTATTTTTATTTGACTAGTATTTAATTTAACCCAGTTTTCTGATAATTTTACACTGTTTCTTGGGGGAAAAAAAATTACGTGATATTTGCCAAGACTCCCCACTCCCCCACGTGAGATTGGGTGAGGCTCGGCTCGACCCCCTCCCACCCCTAAACGCCTCACGTAATTAATGGATGCCACCTTATCTAGCCGCAATGTAAGAAGGTTGTGTTAATTATTTATTTCTATGTGGAGTAGAATACTCGGCGGCATACTTGTAAATGTCCTGGCGGTTGATGAGTGTTCAGTATAGGGTCACCTCACTTGTTACAGAACAGACGCTAATGACCTCTGTTGTCGAGCGTCTATAATTCACAATTCAATTCAACTTGTTACAAAAATAATTAACGACGCACTGACTTCACGGTTGAAATATAACAATTTTTATGAATTCAATTCTCTACATGTTTATATACAGTGTGTCCCACCGTAACTGAGACAGCATTTTAACATGGTGTTACGATAATTTGTTAATATTTGCTCCCCGTTAACTGTTTTTGTTATTTTTATTTTACGATCTGGTTCTAAATGTCCCCAGTAATGATGTTGTAGACTTATTTTTATTTAAATGGCTTTAAAAATTAATAAAATCACATTTTTTAAAAATAAATCACAATCTTTGCTTTGTATACCAGTTTAATGGACAAATGCTCAATGTCGCAGATAGCTTAGTCGGTTAGCGCATTGACCAACATCACTTACCTTCACGCCAAGTTCAGGTTCGAATCCCGAGAGCTCATAAATAATTTTTTTTTAAATGAAAATACATTGGAGAACAATTAATAATGCTTATTATTTACAAATAAAAGTATAGCTATTTTATTAACTATTTTCATTAAAACTAACACGTACAACCATCGTACAACTCTGTTTTAATGGAAATAATTAAAAAAATCGCTATACTTTTATTTGTAAATAATAAGCATTATTAAATTGTTCTTCAATATATTTTCATTATTAAAAAAAAACAATTAATTATGAGCTCTCTAAAGGTAAGTGATGTTGGTCAATGCGCTAACCGACTAAGCTATCTGCGACGTTGAGCATTTGTCCATTAAACTGGTATACAAAGCAAAGATTGTGATTTATTTTTAAAAAATGTGATTTTATTAATTTTTAAAGACATTTAAATAAAAATAAGTCTACAACATCATTACTGGGGACATTTAGTACCAGATCGTAAAATAAAAATAACAAAAACAGTTGACTAATTATCGTAGCACCATGTTAAAATGCTATGTCTCAGTTACGGTGGGACACACTGCATAAATAAAAATAGGTAAAAAAACTTTGAAGTTAAACGGTTTTATAAATGTATCTACTAAAAAAAAAAGCTTGGGTTAACTTTATGATAATTTATGACAGTCACGACCCACGCTGTTATATACTTATGAACCTAAATTAAATATTATTTTTTCTTTTTAGTACATTTATAAAACCGTTTAACTTAAACGTTTTTTTACCTATTTTTATTTTTAATTTTTTAGTGTGCTTTATTTGCTTAGTCTGATTTTATTACCTTTATCCGATCTACTGAAACGTTACCGGAGCAAGATCTTTTGCCTGTGAAAATTCAAAAATGCGATTTGCACCCGAACGGGAACCGGGTCGGTCAGCTAGTTACCATAATATTATATTGTCACCGGAGCTACATATGTGTGCAAAATTTCAACTCAATTGGATAACAGGAATTGGTTGAAAAATCGGTCGCAAGATTTAAAAATATAAACAAACATATATAGTATATACGGGGTCAAGCTAAATAAAACCGTTTAAAAATATATATATTTATATATGTAAAATTTTGTGATTCCAGGCTCTGTTATACCTGATATACCTGCTGGACCCCATAGTGAAGGGTGATTACGTGATAGCCTACTTCCATACTATGACATCAAACACCAACTACCCGTCCTTTTCGTGGTTAAGGGAAGTTTACAACGTGTTGCCTTACAAGTAAGTAATAAAATAATACAACTTTATAAGAAAAAGCTAGAGTGCGCGACAGTTGCAAGCCAATGTTTCTCCAATTAAATATTTTAACTCTACCAGCTCTGTATATTTATAACTGCTTAATATTTGTTAAAAAACAAATTTAATAATCATATGTCCCTGCAGCATTACAATACAAGAAAAAAGGAAGATCTGATCATCCATTTTTTCACACAAAAAATTCAACATATGGTCCTAATCACTTAGGTGTGCAATTTTTTAATAGACTATCTCTGGACACTCGGAACCTGCAGTGTCTCAAAATTTTCAAAAAGAGAATTTACAAATATCTCATTAAAGAGTGTTTTTATACTCATCAAGAATGTTCAAGAGTGTTAACGTCATTTTGGTCCGACATAAATTTTATAAAAATCGGTTCAGCCGTTTTTTTTTTGTTTTAATTATTGTTAAAAATAAATAATAATTATGTTTTAATGATTAAAATGATCACTTTTCTGTGTAATATCTAATTTAATTATTATTATTAAATATTTATCAAACTGGGAATTTCGTCGTGTGGACCTCAAGGGTCGCACTTTAGTCCTAATAAACGACCCACCTCACGGCTTGTTTATAAATATTGTCATAAGGTTATTTTTATTTTATTTTTTAATCTAAGTTGTCAAAATTAAATCTGTCTTTTATAGAATAATTCAATGTTAAACAAGCTGTCGCATTGTAAATCACGAATTAAAGCAGTCGTAGAAAAAAATAGTGCAGTAATTTATAAAACATAATAGAACTTAACAAAATCTTACGTCATCTCGTATCTGGATAGTGAGTTACAGACGTCATTTTAGTAATCTATATATCAATATTTAACCTTTTTATTAAACGCGTGATAGCAATCATCATTATAATATTTTAAAGATTAAATTTAGTTTGATTAATAGATAATATACTTTGACGCAAATTAAAATTCGAATAATTAAAAATATTTACAAAGATGAAAATTTTATGAACAATAATATCTATGGCACAGTACCTTTCGAATGATATAAGTTTCATTCCCTTCCTTTCAGAATAAATAGTAAAAAAAAATTTTTAAAAAAAACAAAAAACCCGACTGCGTAAAAATCGAACATAAAAGATGGAAACAAGATCAAATGATAACATGCAGTCGGAGGCATAGTAGTAACAAATTGAACAGAAACACCTCCGACTTCATGCTATCATTTGATCTTGTTTCCATCTTTTATGTTCGATTTTTACGCAGTCGGGTTTTTTGTTTTTTTAAAAAAAAATTTATTTCCTTTTAGTTGAATCTACTCATATCAAGCCGTTTCATTTGATACCCCACACAAAGTTTTACCGATTTTTTGCGTACTGACAAAATGGCGTCTGGCGCCCGCCATATTGAATTTTCCGTGACGTCATGTACCCTATTTGAAATGTCAACGAAACCTTTCTTTTGTTTTGATTTTGGTACCTATATCAATGTATTTAGAAGGAAAATTACTTTTGCATTCTGACAAAATGGCGTCTAGCGTCCGCCATATTGAATTTTCCGTGACGTCATATACCCTATGTCACTCTGGGGGTTCAGACGAATCTAATGACACCTCATTTTTCAAAATCCGTCAAGCCGTTTAGGCTACAGAGCGTGATAAATAAATATACATACATAGAAACATACATACACTCAAAAAACATTACCCTCCTTCTGGCGCAGTCGGGTAAAAAAGGTACCACAATTTTCGGTGTTCACGTATTAATATATAAATTATATAACGTCACTCATTTTGAGATACTTGCCCAATCCTGCCTATTTTGTATTGAGAGATTAAATTATTAGATTGTAGATGAATAAAAATAGATTGTAGATTATAGACGCTCAATAGCTGAGGACATCAGCGTCTATTTGTTGAATAATTAATAAAATATTTAATATTTTTAATTTGTATTTTTTCAGATATAAGAAAAATCTTAAAGCATTTTATATAGTCCATCCTACATTTTGGACAAAGGTAAGAATATTAAAATCATCAATTTTATTAATTTATTAAAAATACCTAGGCCTATTAAATTCATAGACCAGAGGAAAAACAGTGCATGTGATGTTTCTATTTCGTTAGATAGACTTTTTTAACTCTTTAAAAATTTAAACGGCTTGGGGTCAACGCACTCATGCTGCTTGCTCAGTGCCGGATTTCCGCCTAGGCCCACAAGGCACCGGCCTAGGGGCCCAGCCAGCCTAGGGGCCCCAGTGGCGGTACCTTCATATAAGCTCAAAAGGTTGGCTTGCCTTATCAAAAAGCTTTATCGAAAATATTATTTACGGATAGAACTAATAATTTCTTGGTTAATTATAATAATACCGTAAACTACTTTACAGATTTTCTGTATTTTGATTTAATTAATTAAAGTCGATTAAAAATTATATATTGTACTAGTGCATTTAATTCGCTAAATTTCCAAAATGACTTCGAGATGGGGAGCCCCAAATGCCAAGTGCCTAGGGGCCCTGGGTCTTTAAGTCCGGCACTGTACTTACTTGTACCCAAAACACGCGATTTAGAACGCTAATAACCTCAGTTGTCGAGCGTCTATAATTTACAATTCATTCATTCATTCATTCAAAACGCGAGATTTATGGTACAACATCGCGGTTTGATGATTTTCTCAACTACTCGAAATATCTCGTGATACATCAGTTGTGTATTTTAACTATTGGTTGTTACATCTGACGATCTCCAAGCGACTTAATCGTAAAATCGTACGACAAAAAGTAGCATATATGCGTTGACAACTTGACCCTTATAATGATAAAAGAAATTACTTACAAAGTTGCATAACAGTTGAGTTGAGACTTCGAAAGTTCTATAAAAATCACAAAATAGCACTCACTCACAAACACAATCGCGACTGAATTAAATATATTCCAAAACGCAATTAACATTATAAGTTCAGTGGCCTACAGCAAACTCTTAAGGCCTCCCCGCAAAATTAAGTTTGGGCCTCTTGTCACGATAAATTTTGCAGTTTATAATAGATATACGTACTACGTTTGTTAAAAGTAGTAAAATATATTATATCGACCTACTGTGTAAATTACGTCCGACCATTATAAAAAAATAGTTTGATTTGACATTTATACACCTCGTGGTTATGCCTGTTAAATCCAGCATGATAATTACATCATTCCAGAGTCACAGACAACCAGAGAACACTGATGTTTTCATAACCGATAATACGCGTGATATTGAAAAACGAAAATCCACAAGCATTGATCCAAGTGAATAAAATGTAGTAAATGCTTATAATTACTAATTGTGTTTTAAAGACCACCAACAGCTAAGGTTATTTGGGCCTAGCACCAATTCAAATTTTCAATTTATTATTTTTTTTTAATAATAAATTGAAAATCTAATTGACACTTTTACCAGCTCTAGGGCTAGAACCCGGGAACTGACCGCACTAGACTTTGGGAAAATTGATACCGTTTCCATAAGTTTTTATTGAAACGCGCCTATACTTTCCAGAATTACCTAATCCATTCACTTTTTTACAAGCTTTTATTTAACTTGCAATGCTTGTTTGTTAGTTTGTTTGTTTAGGTCAAATCTTGCAAGTCTATTTTGGACGACTTCCACGTATCCGATCGATTTAAAATTTGGTATACATATGCATTCCCGATGACAATACATGAATCAATCGTTTTTAGAATTAAATTCAATTCCTAAGGGGGTCAAACGAGGGAGTAGGGTTTTTTGACTATTCAACACCTAGGCTAAATCGCTAAAGCTAGAAACTTGGAATTCGGACAGTAGGTTTCTTTTGTGACGTAAGCACCCACTATATGAAGGGATTTTTTGAATTTCAATCCCTAAGGGAGTCAAAAGGGGATAAACTTTTGAACGACAAAAGGAACAAAATAAAATATTAGTAAAAAAACTTTTTAAAGACACGCTTTTATTTAAATGTACTAAAAAGGAAAAAAATGAGTTTTAATAATTTAGTTTCATAATTATAAAAGCGTGGGTCGTGACTAATAAAATATCGTAGAGTTTACAACCCACGTTTTTATAATTATGAAACTAAATTATTAAAACTTATTTTTTTCCTTTTTAGTATATTTAAACAAAATCGTGTTTTTAAAAAGTTTTTTTTACTAATATTTTGTTGATCCAAGTTGGTTAATTAAGTCATGAAAAATTAACTAGAATAAACTTTTCCAATTTTTAAACCAATATTACGAAATAGATTTACGGAAACTTATTAGGTTAATGTTTATACAATTTTTGGTTCAATTTTATGAAACCCATGCTTGGTTTCAGATGATGACGTGGTGGTTTACAACTTTCATGGCCCCAGCAATCAAACAAAAGGTTCATAGCCTTCCAGGCGTTGAATATTTGTATGCTGCGATGGCTCCCGATCAATTGGAGATACCGGCTTTCATCACAGAATACGATATGTCGGTAAGTGTACCATAAATGTATTTATCAAAATTTTGAAAAAGTATATATTTCTCCAGACCTTAAATTTGCATATTGAAATCACTTATGTCGAGCCGCTTAACAGATGAAGTGATCACGTGAAAAGTACATGAATAGCTTGCGCCGCAGGCGTTACCTTCGCATATAGTTTCGTTCCCGAACGTTCAAGCAACCAATCAGTTACTTTGCACGGGGTGATCACGCAGTGATCATGCGTTTTCATTGCTCCATCTGTTAAGCGGCCCGACTATGCATACAAAGTTTTTGTTGTTTTTTTTGTGTCTCGTTTTTTTAAGAACACCAACTGCAAGGGTTATCTTCGCCGAGTGCCAATTAATCTTTTCAGATTATTATAAATATTAATAAATTAAAAATCCAATTAATAGAACTTGAGAACTTGGGGCTTGTAATAGATGAACCATGAAAATAGAATTTCTTCGTCTTCATCTATAGTTTTTACTTATTAAACAAATTTAATACTATTTTTAAAAATTTAAAATGAGAAAGTTTTCATAATTTATTATGTCAGTAATACGGAAAGCTCTAATCTCAAGCAACCAACCAAAATCTTACCAACAGATGACATTGGGCTTGAGAATAGCCGAGCGTGTATCAATGCTGTTGTTTACATGGCGTTATTATGGTTCCTCTATTACAAGTCCCCAGTTCCCGGGTTCTAGCCCGAGAGCTGGTAAAAGTGTCAATTGGATTTTCAATTTATTATTAAAAAAAATGAATTGAAAATATGAATTGGTGCTAGGCCCAAATAACCTTAACTGCTGGTGGTCTTTAAAACACAATTTAACAATTTATCAGATGACATTTTTTTTTAATTTTCAGATCAACGGGTTGCGCTATTTCCAGCCAGAGGCACCGACGTAAACTTTTATACGAATGGGTAAATAGAAGTCAGTGACGTACGTTTAAAATAGGTTAAATCGCGGCAAACTTAATCTTCTGTGCTAAATAATTGGTCAAAAAAAATCAATCATATTTGTTATATAATATGAAATCGACTTTCTGTATCTCAAATTGTTCGAATGAAAAGAATCAAACTATTGTTGTAATTATGTTATTGTTACGTTTAAATACGGGATTGTATAGTATTTATAAATAATTGAGATAAGATATAGATTATAGACGCTCGACAACAATAATTGAGATACAGAATACGTCCGACGCGAGTCGCGATCCAGGCGTTGGTTTTATAATTTTTGACAAGCAGCCATCATAAATAGGGTATTTTTGCAGTGATAATCTTTGAATAAAAATAACTATAATTATTAGTGCTACTGTTATTTTTAATAAATTTGTATATCATTTATTTAAATAGGCCACTGGCACATTACGTTTGTTTGTATTCGTTATGTTTCTATCGAGTTTTCAATTTCTCATTCGTACTTCTTCCAGCCAATTCGTTCAAATGAGAACAATGAATTCTCGAACACACAAATGATAGACCAAGTGCATGCTGTCTCACTCTAATAAAACAATTATTAGTTGAATAAAGTAAGAATAATGACGGATTTTTAAAGTATAGAATCGGTATAATGATAATTACCCAGTTCCTAGTAATTTTATCATTTAAGGCCAATTGTCACATCACTATGCGAGTCGGCATGTCAGCGACGAATGTTGCTGCTTTGGAAGAAACGAATCGTTAGTAAGCTAATGCCCATATTCATAGTTAACCCTTAAGGTAAGTGATAAGAGTCCCTTCGCTGAGGGGCACCTTATTCAAAAGAGCGTTGCATAGTCATTTCCTTGAGTGAGGGAAGAATTATAGTAAACCTCTATGATTTTTTCCTTTAGAACAGTTGGTCATACTGCAGACCGATTGTGTTTAGTTGTCATTTTTGATATAAATGCGTGTTTTTCATGTGTTTTACTTTTTCGACACTTAAGGGACATACTATCCACCCTTAAGGTGAGGGTGATGTAAGGACCCTTACAGACGTCAATTTTGACTATGAAACGCATATTCGATTTGAGGGTATGAGTAAATGTCCCGTACTACTTAAGGGTTAACTATGAATACGGCCGTAAGACGAAGAGTTCCTCAAGTGGTGACGAAGTAATTGTAGTTCTATTGGAAATTCTTACCTGTCGGCGCAACGCGCCGTTGTGGCATACAATGCTCTTCGAAGCGTTGAATTTTGTCGCGTTGCGCCGCTCAGTGAGCATTGCTGCATTTAAAAATATACATTTTTGAAAGTAGCGTTTTGTCGCGTCGTGTCGTATGACCATGTGAGAATTGGCCTTTAATCATTCTTATTTTTTTCCGCTCCCCTAAATCATAAAACAGCCAAATTAAAATTATTTTCTTGGTAGTTTGTATTACCTACCTTTTATTAACCAATTATAAACGAATGGTTGATATTTATTATTACGATAATTGTTAACCTTTCAGTTGTCAGCTATCGGGTAATTATCGAAGCTTTAAAAATAGTCGATGTGGAATCGAGGTTGTAGATTATAGACGCTCAACAGCTAAGGTCTTTAACGTCTATATCATGGCAGATAGAGAGAAAGGAGCCTAATCTCCATGCATTCGCCATTATCCAAAAAGTGAGGAAAATAAGGCTTCCTATTCCGCCGGTAGAGGCGCTGAAGCTAAAGACCACAAGTAGAGTGGGTAACTGAGCAATTTGAATATCGCTTTTTTTTTTGCAGAACAGAAATAAAGTGAATTAAAAAATAATCGATCAAATCCATGCATTGTTCTTAAATATAACGCTTAAATACAACGCTCGTTTTTACATACTATCATCACTCGCCGTAATATGCCCCATTACGTATCTAGAAATACAATCTACTATTGTTACGTTTCCAAAGTTTTCAAAAGTACGCGCGTATTTTCACTACACTCCCTTCCATTGTTTGCATGGCGTCTTTGTCCTAACTCGTACTAGAGCAACTCTTGGGGCCTTATAGCTACAGCGCCGCGCGTAAAGTTTTTACGAACCCTTACCGTCATGGATTTTCGGGACATGCGATTCGCTTTGCGGCCTATCGAGGTCAGTCTCTTTTCTCTCTATCCTCCATGGATACGATCCGATGTGGAATCTTAATTTGGATAGTCCTGTAATGATATGTGTGCAGTGTGTTACCAGAGGCGTAGTTGTGACGAATTTCTGTCGGGGAACAAACGTACTGTGCTAGATGATCCAATCGCGTTACTGCTCAGCTGTGCCAATGATATCTAAATGAATGTACGCTCATCTACAGGCCTTAAATCTGTTAAATTAAGCTTGTGTGATTAACAGATACATTAATTATAATTAAATAACATATTTATAAATTAATGTATTGCATATTTGAGTGGTACTTTTTAGAGAAATTAACTGGATTTTATATTTTATAAAAACAAATAAAACACGCATACCTACGCTTAGAAAATTATTGTTTTAATAAGATTCTATCTTTGACTACATAGGCGTAATTTGGGGCTGGCAAAGGGTGGCAGTTGCCCCCCCCCACGATATTTGGAAGGAAAACAAATGTTCATTATATCACAAACTTTACTGAAGTTTCATGGTGATTAAATTAAAGTGATTGACATAGAATATTAAAAGGAAAATAGAGAGTATTAGCATTAATTTTGGGATCACGAATTACTCTCAAAAGGCTTTAAAATTTACCATTTTAATCCTAACATTTTAAACCCCAGACCATCCGGTATTTTTTTTTCCACCCACTAAAAAAACCCCTATCTCTTCGTAAGCCATTTCGGAACTGCTCATTAAGCATCGCATCAAAATGGCTGCTGTCTCTGTACTTCTTCATTCCATCATTATCTCTCTTTCCTTTCGCCCTTCTCTTTTCTAACAATGATATTTTTTATTAGCTCTTTCGGTATCTTCCACGCCTGTTTTTCTTCCGTAATTGTTGTCGCCAAATTTTCCACCGTAAGCCTTGTTCCTATTTATCCGGTATAAAATAGTTTTCGTAGCCTAAGTATGTGTGTATAAACAATTATTATATTCAAAACAAAGTGTTCAAAACATTTTTAAAATTATTTTAATTTCTCTAACATGCTATACGTAATATATACTAATTCGAAAAATATCACTAGCGTTTGTACGACGTATTTCTGTCCAACATAATTTTTAATAAAAAAAAACGTTAAAATATATAATAGAATTGAAAACTAATTAGCTGTTGGACAGACGTAGCTAAACACCATCACGTTATTATAGGATATTTTAAAATAATTTTGTTAAGTCTTGATAATCGTTTGTTACAATTGTTTTTATACACCCTGTATGTTTGTTCTGTAATATATTAATTTTCAAGAACATGTAATTATATTGACAACTAAAAACCGAGTTATATTATCCGTACAGACACATGTCCGTTCAGCACCAACAAACCTTTTTTAGTGTACAGGAGCAGGGCCTGTGACAAGGGTGGAGTCGTAGGGAAGGGACATTTGTATCGGACCCTCCGCACCATAAATATAGAAATGAAAGCCCTAATATAAAATCAGCAATATAAATAACTAGCTGCCCGGACCGGATTCACCCGGTTACTATAAATTTAATATATTCACCTATCGAACAGTGAAAAAAAATTTAAATCAGTTCAGTACGATTTCCAGTCGAACGAAACCGGGCCAGCCAGTTTCAATTATACATCTAAACCTTCCTCGTGAATCAATCTATCTAATCGTGAAAATCGAACAAAATAGTTACGGAGAAAATCGGGCATAGACAGCCGCGGCGGGGATTTTACTAAAATGATTAAGAATTAAATGAAAAAAAGTTGGTTTGATGTCTTATTGTTACTTTACACCTGTCTAGGATGTAGGCCCCAAAACTATCAATGTGTGAGGCTTGAAAACGTCTGTCGCCGGCCCCGCGTATGAGTGTTTGTGCTGACACAATCCGTTTAATAGGTGATGGTCCTAGAGCAATTCGGACTGGCGTGTTAAAACCAAATCAGAATCGTTAGTTGTAGTTAGAATTTTGTTTTCCAACAAACGGATTTATTATTGAAATCAGTTCCGAGTGTGCTCTTTGTGCTGTTATCAAAACATTACAGTCCCAAGTGTGCTCTTAGTGCTGTTATCAAAACATTACAGTCCCGAGTGTGCCCTTTGTGCTGTTATCAAAACATTACGTTTAAAATACGTATTTACTTGCCGAAGAGACCTAGAACTGCTAAAACCAAGTTCAAATAGTCCGAATAGTTTGGGAATTTGTCCTACAAACAGTCCGAGGAGTTCTGTAGTTCTAACGAACGCTGTAAAACTGGCAGAACCAGTTCAAAACTGCACCAAGAACACACCTAATATAAACACTTCCAATACAAATACAGTAAGTCGTTTTTAACGAATCGAACGGATTGCGGTCAACGAAGACATAGAGTAAATGCACTGAGAAGGCATTTTTTGTAGATAACTTTGCCGTTTCTACAAAATTTTGGTCAAAATTCAGGAGTAACGAATGGAACAAGAATAACTGTACATTAAGTAATATTAATATCTGATAACTGCTGAACTGATACGTTCCATGTCTGTGCGGATTCTATAAAACCTACTTTAATAATAAAATAAGAATATTAAATGTTTTTAGTAATGACGCAATAGGTTAAAGCTATTTTTATTATGAGTAATGCTATGGCTACACAGAAGCGCTATACGTACGCTTTGTTTTGCTATGCGTACGAAAAAAGGTTCCCTTTATTGATGATGTAAGTGATCACACAGAGTTGCAACCGCTATGTTTGCTATCTTAGCTACGTCGCTGATGGCATGCGCAGTAGAGCCGCAGTGGTATCTGTTACGTGCAGTCGAAAGTAGTAATGTTTTCCCCCGCGATTTATATATGGCATTCTGGAGGAGTTAATTGAGGAAGTAAAGAAACACTCATGCTTGTGGATAGTGTTGCCGTCTAGATCTAGACTCTTGTCTTGTCTTGTCTAGATTTTCAAGACAAGACTTGCAAAGTTGTTGTTTAAAAATTTCCAAGACAAGACAAGACTTGCTTTATCTAGATCAAGACTCTTGCCAAAACTCTAGACAATTTTCAAGAGTCTAGATAAACTAAGTAGTAGTAGGTAAAGTAAACCACTCGGTTAATCTAGACTCTTGAAAATAATCTAGTCTTGATATTAGACAAGACAAGAGTTTTTTAACCTAGACTTAGACTTAGTGAAGTCTTGATATTTCAAGACAAGTCTTATCTTGTCTAGACGGCAACACAACTTGTGGAAGAAAACCCTTGAGGAAATTCACCAAACTTTGTTCTTTTCATGTCCACTTCATGTACCCAGGTTCTTTTACGTTTATTAACGACAGTAAAAACAAAACCTCATCGTCATCACAGCTATCATTGTTTTTGGACGAGATGATTAGTGATAAACGAAATCTGTTTTGGTCTTGCAGAAAGTGCAAGATCGACATCAATACCATACCTAAGGTAGCAAAACCAAAACCGAGATTACTAAATGCAAAGAATAGATACATAGCATCGCTCTTGTGTGGTCCTGACATCAGTGTACTTTTTGTCTTCAGATTGCATTGTTAAAATGACGAACAAAATGTTTTAGAGCAATAATAATAACAAATAGTTAATATTTATATTTGAATTTGATGTAAACATAGTTTATTTTTTTGTTTTTTTTATACATTTTATTGTTATTTCACAGATGTCCTTTAAAGCGTAATCAAAAAAATAGATATCACAGTAAAAATCGAAAAGTAAGATCTCAGTTGTAATAATATGTAGTTGCAAAAAAATATATATAAAAAGTGTAGAATCATCTATGGCACATAGGGAAGTAAAGTAGGAATTTTGTGTTTTAAATAGTACTCTTTTGAGCATATTAAGCCACTTTCCCACGGCACGGCGCATGGCTTGGCCAGTTTGTAAATGGCTTGACAAAATTTTGACGAGCGTGAATCGACAGTTTATGACCGTTCTTACGGCTCTAGATATGAGATTTTTTTAATTAATTGTAGATTATAGTCACTCGGGAACTAAGGTCATTAGTGCCCCATTACATCAAATAAAATTAAACCACATCACAATTTTCTGCGGTGTTACATTTTCCGATTTCCATTTGCTGTTAAAATTATTGCTTGTAGAAATAATAAATCCAAGTGTGTAAGCTTTCAGGGTCGGCGTTGTTCCAAATCTTCATAGTTTCCGAGCTTGTATGCCGTGGTCCGATGGTATTTCTACCTGACGTTTCGTCCTACAACTGCGGTAGACATATTTTTCAAAGGCGATGTGGCAGCGATCGAAGTGTCCTCCTTGGCGGCTCACAGTTAGTGTGTCAACGACTGGTGTTCTACTTTCTTTTATGCTAAGAACCAGTGTGTTCTCTGTTCGGTCGTATTGCGTCCTTCTGTGATACGACCGAGCAGAGAACTCACGTACAACACAATTGACCAATCACAGAAGGACGGATTACGACCGAACAGAGAACCTACTAGCTCTTAGCATAAAAGAAGGTAAGTTACCAGTCGTTGGCACCTGCTGTGAGCCGCCCAGGAGGACACTTCGACCTCTGCTACTTCGCCATTGAAAATGTCTACTGTCCACTGCAGTTGTAGACGAAACGTCAGGTAAAAATACCATCGAACCACGGCCTACAAGCCCGGAAACCATGAAGATTTGAGACGCCAGGAAACTTTGTACAGACAAAAAAATATTTTAGCTACAGTTTTTGTTCAGATCAAACTTTCAGTATTTTAAATCATAGAAATCAATATTTAGATAAAAACTGGTTACCTACGTGTCAAAGATGACTCTGCACTATGTATCTGCCCGCCCTAGGAGGGTAAAGAATCACTCCCACGGAATTTTGATAACTTAAATCTTCTAAATAATGCAAGCAATAGGCGTCACATGTAAAGTTTTTATTATGGGACGTTTATTATTTAAAAACACTGTCACTTAGAAAATAGGACATTTGTATTTTTTCAATTTAAGAGCTTTGTAATGCTAAATAAGGTATACTGTAGAAGACGTTTAACGAAGCTATTGCAGGCAGTCCCCTACTTTCGTATACAAAATTTTTTTCCTGAAATTATGTACAACAATCAAATTTATTATTTAGTAAGAAGTATATTTTCATTCCCAAGAGGTGCAGTAGAGATTATGAAGATGTTCGAAATAAAATATCATATTGAAATGTTTTCTCTTTTTATTTAATGTTTAAACACTTTATGACATTATATTGTTCCTGCTTATTGACACTATCCAACAACTTCAAATGTGTCTCATCTGGCGTAAGTAGAACAGTCGCCACATGTTTCATATCGCGTTTATTCAACTCTTGAACGGTCGCCATTTCCTACGGATAGAAATAGTGGTACAAAATTTTCTTCAACCAGAGATTCCTCAAGATAACGACTTATTTTCTGTCCGAACTTTATAGTGCGACTGCTAGGAACCGAACGATGACGAGGGAAACCAAAGGGGATCGCTTGACTATAGTCTTTCTCACCAACAGATATACGATATTTGTCACGTGAACAGTATATGCTTGACTAGGATTCACAAAGTATCTGATTGGTTGTTTGACTGTGTGTCAGATGCTGATCACGCAGTTATCGGTTCATGGGTAGGCATAGAACTATGCCAGCGAACGTAACTATTAGAACGAACTACACGGGCGGATTTTCCGCGTTGAGTACAATAACGCAAAACAATACAACTTTTTGCTAGTTACAAAATGGACCCCACTGTGTTAGGTTGCGCTGCCGTTGTATGTGTAAATTTATTTTTGTGAAATTGTGTTTTAAAGACCACCAACAGCTAAGGTTATTTGGGCCTAGCACCAATTCATATTTTCATTTCATTATTATTTTTTTTAATAATAAATTGAAAATCCAATTGACACTTTTACCAGCTCTCGGGCTAGAACCCGGGAACTGGAGACTTATAATAGAGGAACCATAGCAACGCCATATTAACAACAGCACAGCTACATGCTCGGCCATTCTCAAGCCCCAAATTTATTTTTAAAGAACAAGGAAAAAACGACGTTGGTAGGTTCATCCAATAATAAGAGACAGACTATCAACAGGATATTTCCACAAATTTTTTACCCATCCGTCGGTGATCCGTCGCCTCGTCTAGCTTGCCCCACACTAAACAATGTTTTTTGTTTCTAGTGTGTTGTGGCGGTGACGATATCAACGTAATCAAAAGCGTTGAACTCGCTCACGTCGACGGAATTTAAAAAAACGCGACGTACATATTTCGTTCATCTAGTTTCATTCGTTTGTAGACACGGTTCAATTTGGACGTGCATTCCGCCGCGTTAACAACGCAATGGAAAATCCGCCTGTATAGTTTCGTTCTTAGGCTTGCATATTTTCATATTATAGTTTGGCCAGCCAACGAAAGAACGCCTGTCAAGAGAGAGAAAGAGATTGTAGATTATAGACGCTCATGTTTTATTGTAATAAACTTTTAGTAAATTAAATTATCTTATTGAGAGTGCGATATTTGATTGTAATAATTAAATGAGCCATTTTCCTGAGAGTAGTTCTTTCATTTATCCACCAGAGGCAGCACTTGTGGTAGGTACAAACATTATTTATTCCCCATTAGTGTCGTGTCATTTTAGTGGTATAACTTAATTATTTAATTAATTTAATGATAATAATAATGTAATAATTAAGTTATATCACTAAAATGATACGACACTATGGGGAAAAATGGCTCATTTGCTCGTATAAATGATACATTTTCGACGTCCTAATTATTTTTACAATCTCTCTCTTGGTGGACGTTTTTTCGTTGATCAAACTATAGTTGTTTTGCAAGCAGCGTGTTATAGTCTCATCTTTTTCAAATCTTAACAAAATATACAACTTCGTTATAAGTTTATTTTAATAAATAAAACACACAAAACTGGCTATAGCTGTCGAACTTTATTTTAATAAATTAATACTATGTTTCGGTCTATTATAAGAGACCCTTTTCAAGCACTACTGATCTACAGACTGTTCAATCAAACTTATAAATAACACGAATTCTTAAAATTAAAAGTAGGTAATTAGTATAGTAGTATTAAAAATAAAGTTGGACAGCTATAGTCAGTTTTGTGTGTTTTATTTATTAAAGTAATCTTTTTCGCCGTCGTTAGAAGTTAATAAGTGAGTTCGTTAAGTACTTAAATACGTAAAATGTGTTTTTTTTTTGTTTAACAGACTAATTAAACAATCTTTCAGGCATTTCAGAGTAAAAGAAGTTCTTCATTATTTTTTAGAGATATTTAAAGATTTGTTTTGTAATAAACTATACTAGCTTCATAAATATTTTACAAAATGTTATTTTTTAAAAGATATAGAAAACCGATTTATCGCCGATTTGTGAACATTAAATCGAATTTCTTATTATTGATTATTATATAAAAGCTGTTAAATTTGTTATGCAAACATTATTGTTAATATTTAATATATTCCGCAAAACACTCTGTTATAATATTGTACAAATGTCAGTAAATATATAATTTCTCCTAACAAATTTTTTCCTGTTATTCATTGATAGCCCAAATGTCTTTAAAATGAAATCTGGTAAAAAATATGGAAACAAGTTAATCCTGCTGCCTGCGGACCAACCTGAAAACTTCCCGCTGTTTTCAAGTTAAAAGAGCTCGAAAACGTTATTATTTATATATTTTTGTGCTCTCTTGATTATGAATCTAATTTTTTTATTATTAAATAAATATAAAAAAACGTAACAATAGTATATTGTGCGACTATTGGTCGAAAGAGGAGCACTCGTGTGTTTTACCGCACTCGAGGAATCTCCTCTTTCTCCCACTAGTCGCACACAATATTTTGTTCAACTACCGCAAGAAATATGTTATTTCGTGGCTCTGCTGAACGTGGGCCAAATAATGGGTGACCTGATTGATTGCGTAAACGTTCCCCGTAATGAGCGTGGGCAAAATGCTATTTCGCCCACATTTTAATGAATCTTGGGGCAATTGAAAGAGCTATACATACGCACACACACGTTCATCATAAAATGATCAGAATAGGTTCCTATAAGACCTCAAAACGTCGAGATCTGTTGAAAATTCGATTTTCGAAAATCGGACTGAAACAATAATTAATAACTTCCCGAATTTTTGAAAATCTTCAATTTTCAATAGCGGGAAGGTAAAAATGGTAAGTATATTTTTTTTTCTGGTTTCACGTCCATTATTGATATAATATAGCAGTTGTTAACGGGAATGTGGACAAGTAACCATGTGATTTCAGACAGTATAATAACGAATTCAGTTATTAATTGTTTTAACAATAAAACTAATTTTAATATCAGAAAAAATATAGATAAACTATTTTCCTATTGTGTTTTGGATATACAATATACATATTAATATCATAATGACTATTTTAAATAATAACAAAAACATCATTCAGCTAAGTATCTGAAGAAGCTGGAATTACCGGCGAAACGTTATACACAGCGTAATAAGGTGTTTGATTTGTGTACCTGTCCACATTCCCGTTAACAACTGCTATATTATATTTTTTTTACTATTTATTGAGAAGTGCTTGTATTGCAAGAATTTATCTGTATGCAACCTCGCCATAGAATGTGTAACAAGAATACCAAAATCCTGAAACAGAATTTGGATATAGGTGACATAGTACGGATCACAGTTTTCCAAATAAATGGACTGGACGGGGCGAACAAACACCATATTTATGTATCCCCATATACAAAAATCTACTGGTGTTAAGTCAGGAGACCGGGGTGGACATGGTATTGATCCGCCCCGTCCAATCAATTTATTAGAAAAATGGAGATCCAAAATTCCCCGTACGTGTAATGTCACGTATATCAAAATTTCCTTGAAAACGGCTCCGCTTTTGGGATTTTGGTATTCGTCATTTTTGTCTTATTGTTAATTTTATTGTAGAATGCATATCCGAGCGCTAGGGAGATGAATATTGATTCATCCTATAAAACAAGTATTTTCTACTCTTTGTTGGAAAATATCGATGTTTTGGCACTGTGGAGTAATTGGAAACTTGCCCGACGCGTAATCGGGAGTTTCGGGTTCATGTCCCGACGGTGGCAATTCATTTTTCTCATATTATAGCCTTCTATAAAAGATATCATGGCGATTGTCTCGTCTGATATTATTATGTCAATTTACTAATAAAGTGAATTTATTTACGGGAAAGGATGTCTAATCTGAATCATATTGATTTTAAATTCCATCGATGTTTTTGTTTCGATATTTTTACAACATCGATTTCGTTAATTCGATGTACCTATCGTTCGATGTTAACATTGATTTTTTGACAATTTTGAGCACCCCTAAACATTGCCAAATTCCGGGTCGATAGCATACGTAGTTCCTGAGAAAATCGATTGTGACAAGACAGTCTACAGTCAACGAAAGGCTCCAATTTTTAACCAATTTGGACTTTGGTATGGAACCTTAAAAACGAACGCAAAATTTGATATAAACGCTTTTAAAGCTTCGTGGCCTCAGCTGATTTAATCTGACAGTTTCAACAAGGCAGAGCTTATTTCACCCACTCTATAACGAGTCGCTACTGCTGTTGCCATTTATAAAATATTCAAAGCTTGGAGGTGAAATTGATCTAATTATAACTCGTTTGATTTTAAAGGGGTCGTCAGACTTAATCAGCTGTCGCGTCTGTCGTCCTTTTAGTTGTGTTGTGAATTTCGATCGTGTTTAAACTCTGAATTGGAAAATTGTATGAATGACTCTTTAAAATACACAACGGATAAATCGAATCACAGAAAATCTGATGATGTTTTTAGAAAATGTGTTGTTTAATGCAAACGGTTTATGTTTAAGTATTGTTTTTATTTACTTATATATCAGGTAAGAACACTTCACTATCAATGATTTAAAGAAACATAAAAGAGAGTAGTCGAGCTTGTAGAGATGCCATTGTTGATATGATGTTTCCATGCCTCGACTATTACAACCAGTGTTGCCAGCCTTTGCCGCAGTAGTGCAACCAGTAAGAAATTATGGTATTCCCATAGAAAATATGGTGTTCGCTATAAAAACCGATTTTAATGCTTTGTTAACCGACTTCAAAAAACAGAGGTTATCAATTCGACACGTATATTTTTTTATATTTGTTCAGCCATAACTTCGCGAGGGGTTAACCCATTTGAATAATTTCGACGCCGTTGGGTTCAGAATGTCACGATTGTGCGATTAAGTCGCTTGTAGATCGTCATATGCAACTACCAATAACGATTAAGGCCACACACTTTTCGCTTACGTGTCACAAACTCGCAATTGTCGAACACACTTCATACACTTAGTCGCAGGTTCGCGCTATTTCATGTCATCTTGTAATCGCCCATCACTAGCCAAGATTGCTATTCCGCATCTGGGGTTAGGTGAATAATGTAAACTCATAACTGCAACATTGCTATATTGTAATAAGTAAATTTCTAACCTCAAAATATTTGTATACATATTGTTGGTGCTCAGTTTGTCAGCCATCAGTGATTTAACTATTGTAGTACAAATTAACAATGAAAGATATACAATCAATATGATTAATTTCCCTAGACCGTAACTAAATACATAAGAATATCAGACGACATTATCGCCATGATATTATATAGATATTATATAGGAAAAATGTAAATGCACCGCCGGGATTCGAACCCAAAACAGTTAACAGATACGTTTGTACTCTTATTTCTGTCTAAAACCAATTTGTCATAGGCAGCTTTTATTTTCTACCATCAGAGAGCGCTAGAATCACTTCCCATAGCCTTACCAGATTCCAATCTGATAAGGCTGTTCTCTTCACACGCAGGTGCGCGAATACGAAACAATCACATCGATCGGGAGTGCGAATGAGTCTCCATCGCGCGATCGAAAGAGACATTTCGAGTTGCTGAGTTATCGTCAAATCGCGATGCAGTTATTAAATCGCGCGTTTTCGATATAAAAAGTAGCATGTGCGTGCGCTGGCCGCTGACCTTAAAAAATGATAACGAGGAATATATAAAATTTTTGGACATGAATAATATCTTTAATTACTAATATTGTACTGAGAGAGTCAGAGTACGGAGTCCCTAGTGCATAAATTATGATTCATTCCGATTCAAAATTTAATGATAAGCAACAGTTGATATTTTGTTATGACAAATCGCGTACGCACTGACCCCTAACTGTCCAAACTTTAAACAGTCAAGTAATTCATAAAACACAATTTCATTTTTCCGGCTCCTTAATTTGATTATTAACTAGGTAATAAATATGAATAGTCAACAAGCTAGCCTTGGCCGTGTTATAGTAAACAGTTGCCAATTTACTGCCCAAGGGTGTCCAGTGCTCGGTTTCGTTCTGAACAGATTGTAGATTATAAATAGTGTTGCCGTCTAGATCTAGATTTTCAAGACATTTTCGAAATTCAACCCCTACGGGTGTCAAAGGGGGGTAAAATTTTGAAAGACTAAAATGAGTATCCGATCGATTTGAAATTTTGTACACATATGTATTCCCGATGACAATACATGAAAAAATTGTTTTTAGAAATAAATTCAACCCCTAAGGGGTTCAAACGGGGATGTAGAGTTTTTTTGACTAATCAACGCCCAGGCCAAATCGCTGAAGCTAGAAACTTGAAATTTGGACAGTTGGTTCCTTTTCTGACGTAAGCATCCATTAAGAAAGGATTTCTCGAAATTCAACCCCTACGGGTGTTAAAGGGGGATAAAATTTAGAAAGACTAAAATGAACAAAATAAAATATTAGTAAAAAAAAACCTTTTAAAGACAAACTTTTATTGAAATGTACGAAAAAGGAAAAAATAATATTTAATAATTTTGGATCATAATTATTATAAAAGCGGGGGGTGCGACTAATAAACTATTATATAGATTACAACCCCCGCTTTTATAATAATTATGAACCAAAATTATTAAAAAATTATATTTTCCTTTTTAGTACATTTCAATAAAAGCTTGTCTCTAAAAAGTTTTTTTTTACTAATATTTTATATAGAGTCAACTTAACGAAACCACTTTAGTCTTTTTTAGGGTTCGGTACCTACCCAGGAGTAGAAGTTTATTGTCATTCTTGGCCTTCTAGCGCCTAAAGTTTTACTCATTGCTAGAGTAATGAAATTGGTATATAATAAATGTTTGAATTTGAATGCAGTTTTAGGTACTTACTACTTAGCCTATACCAAAAAGCGATCATAAATCTGTTAATTTTTCAAGACACCAACAGCTAGGATTATTTGGTCCAACTACCTACCAATTAAAATTTTCAATTTATTATTTTCTAAATCCAATTAATACTTTAATTAGTTCTTGGATCAGAACCTAAGAACTGGGGACTTGTCACAGAGGCGTCATATAATTAGTTCTTGGATCAGAACCTAAGAACTGGGGACTTGTAAACAAAGTCATCGCTACACGCTCGGCTATTCTCAAGTGTTAAGTTTTTAAGTATGTACCTACCTACTGTGTGTGTGTGTATGTTTTTTTCAAGTCACAAGCATATTCTATTGTTATTACTTATTTTCCAAATTAAAAACGAAGAGTTGCAAAAAATAAATATATACTACGTACCGACAATTATTGTATCTTATAAGTAGTAGGTATGTCGTGAAACATGCAACAGCGCTATTTTCTATTAAAAACCAATTGAAAAAATAATACTAAAAATATACATAATGGCCTATAATAGTATGCTTTTAGGGACGCAAACAAATTTAACGATATGCTAATATAATAATATTCTTTGTAGATATACAGGGTGACCTGTTCATGTATGATTAGGGATTTAACATGTAAAATCATTTTCCTGGTCTCCTGATTTTTAGAGCAAAAATTCATAGAATTAAGAAACCGGTCCAGTGCTAGTGACACTCGCGTACCGTGGGTTCCGTACAATAATAAAAATAAGGAGTTAGGTAGGGGTAAAAAATTACCTAACAGATATTATTTGTCAGGATTCATGCCCCAACAAATAACACACAACCTGTAAAAATTTCAACTAGCTTCCTCTTACCGTTTGTGAGATAGAGCCTTGTGACAGACGGACATCGTAGGTTTCCGTTCGAAGGTACGGAACCCTAAAAATGATCGCAGGTAAATTATCTACAACCTACATGGATACATCAGTTAACGAAAATACATAATTCTCATACGCAGCGTGGTTACAAAAAATTCACATTTTTAGCATATTGATTATTAACTATTAATTTGTCAGAAAAAATTATTCTTGATGAAAAGTGTGTAGGTATGGTCTAAAACGGGGGTTCCCAAACTTTTTTGATCATGACCCTAATTTAAAATTGCAAAAGCCTTCGCGATCCTTAAACATTTTTTCCTCACAATATACAAAATAGTCTATAAAAAAGATTTTTCAGTTTTTGGGAGTAGGAACGAATGAACAGGGTAGGGAGCATCAGGAGGCGGGTGGGAGGACTTACTCTCTCTTTATTCCCCAGAGACCCTCTCCCGCCACTTAACTCCGTTTTTATTTGATTTCGTGTTCTTATTTAGTTTTTTTTTTCTATTATTCGAATTTAATAGTATAATCACGAGAGTTATAAATTCTATAATCACGGAAACAGGCTGTGACCCTAAAAAATCAGCCCGCGACTCCACTTGGGGTCGCGACCCCTACTTTGGGAACCCCTGGTCTAAGACCTAAAAGGACCTATTTAGAATCGATATAGCTCTTCTGAAATTTATAAATTTGAGATTAAAATAAATTTTCCATTGCCTGCTGGGGAAAAATAAAGAAATTGTACAGCCCTGATTTAAATAGACATCAAATAATCATAGTCCTCCAATGTTAAACGTTATCATAACTAAACGTGAATCAAAACATGCATTCTTTTGGTAAGAACTGGTATCGATGGAAGTGCAAACCACAAACTGGGATTCCAGTTTTATATTGTAAGTCTAAAGTTGTTTTGCAATAATACTAAAATATTAATAAACATCTTTTGTGTTTATTTCTCACGTAATTAAAAAAAAACTATCAAGATCAGTGATTCTTTCTTGTTTCATTATACCTAGGTGTATAAAGTGAAGTGAAAATTTCAAATAATATTTTCTTGTTTCAAATGAGGTGCAGACTGCAGTGTTATCAATAAACTTAGGAGGAAAAATGTGTGTGCAGAATTGTTGTCAGTCTGTCTGTTTGTACCAGGATCACTTGAAGCATAATATTGAATTTGATGAACTATCAACTACAGTGGAATCCGGCTAGAACGACTTTCAAGGAACCGGCGACATTATGTCATATTAACCGGACGACGCACAAAGCAACCGCATAATTTAAGCTTGTTTTTTTTGTTTTGTTCGCTCTAATACAGGGGTGGTTAAAAAAATTAAAATCGGTCAAGCCGTTTTTGAGTTTTAGCGAGACTAACGAACAGCTATAATAACTGGAGCGAGCAAGCGAAGCGAGTCAGTAATATATTAATAAATCATAAATTCATACCACCCGGGAGCGAACGAGCGAAGCGAGTGAGTAATGTATTAATAAATTATAAATTCATACCACCCGGGAGCAAACGAGCGAAGCGAGTGAGTAATTTATTAATAAATCATATATCCGTAGCACCCAGGAGCGAACGAGCGAAGCGAGTGAATAGTGTATTAATAAAATTCGAGCGAACGAGCGTAGCGAGTGAGAAATTTATTAATAATATTCGAGCGAGTGAGTAATGTATAAATAATATTCAAGCGAACAAGCGAAGCGAGTGAGTAATGGATTAATAATATTCAAGCGAACAAGCGAAGCGAGTGAGTAATGTATTAATAACTCATAAATTCTTAGTACCCGGGCGAAGCCGGACCGGGCCGCTAGTAATAATTAGAATTAAATAATCAATTAATTTTAATAAATTAATGTTTTTTTTTTCAATACCCAAATGGCTTCAGGCTAATCCCCCACGTACCAAACATAAAACTATTTTTAAGAAATGGCGCAGACTGCAAGTGACAGCTAGTGCCTTTATAAAACGCGCAATTCGTTAAAATTATGTGACCTCGAATCGTGAATACGACTTAAAAACCATAATAGTTAGTTATGTAATAATGCTGTAAATGTCATACAGAGATACTAAATTATTTTTTCTAGCCCCGAAGTTCAATAAAATCAAGATTTCACTTCGCAACAATAATTATTAATATCGAAGTTCATTACATTAATTCATTTCATATAGTTAATAAGTGTAATTAGTAAATAACAACAATAATTGTTCTACTATCAGTGATTTAAAATGAAAGTTATTTTTCCAAATTTAAGGTAATACTTCATTCATTTCAAATTCCTTAAATATTCCAAACACTAGCATTTAGAAAATAAGAAAACAGAAAACTGTGTATACATACTTAATTTTAAAAAGATCTGAAATACTTTCCAAATAAGCGAAAATAGTAATTTATATACATCTAGTACATTATTTAACACAAGACGCGAGGCGTGAAGTTTGGCACTCATAGAGCTTTATAGAATTAATGTAGATTCACTGACAGCAGTACTTATACTAAAAATATTGGCCTTGATACTTCATTACCATAGTAACGCACGCTATAATCATAGTCCCGTATGGCATAAAATATTGCATTATTGTACGGTGAGGTCACAGTCTATATTTTACGCACGCCTAATTACACGCCCATATGGCATAAAATATTGCATTATTGTACGCGCTTAAGCATTTAAGCAGCCGACTGGAGGCACGAAATGATGTACATTTCAAATATGTGTTACAAAAAATACTTAATGGTACCTCCTATTGATAGATTATAGAGGCTATTATAAGAAATCATAATTTTTGTTCACAATAAGAGATAAAACTCACATTTTCAACTATTATTCTTAAAAAAATGTTTTTATGGACTACGTCCTATGATAATCTGAAAGGAATGTTTTTCTATAAGAATTTGGAATAGTCAAATCTATAAAAAAACAATCCACAACAATGAATCAACAGAAAAAATCCATGACTGATATTTGATAATAATAGACAGTATTTTCATTAAGATTTTATTTTTATTCCAAAATATTTCCGTTTAAATAATTATTAATTGCGTGCTTAATTTGTTATTAATTAATATACTATTTCAATAAATTATTGGTGTGAAGAACAATCAGTGTCCTCGGTTTATTTATAAAACTAGGTGATTGTCTTCTTTGAATTTAGGCCAAGTTCTCAAACGTCCAGAATTACTTTTGTAAACAACAAACGTCAAATGCACTCAAAATATTCACAGAACACAAAAAAATGGATTGTGTGCCTCACATAAGCGCACGGTCGAAGTTATACTTCAAACATTTTTCATTATAGAACACGTTCCGTTGAAGTTTTTGGCATGTTTTATTTTAACAATTTACTTATTTTTATTTTTAATATATCATGTTAATTTATCAAATTTCCCTTAAGCCACGAAAGCATAAGCATCCAAAGCCTGCTTACAATACTACACTATTTTTAAACATCAATAATTGATTTTTAAAATCTATAAGAAAACGAATTTTTCTTAGGATGAACCAAGATAGATCGATTTTTTGCCCCCCAAAACCCCTTTTCAGTAAATTTCATCCAAATCCTTACTCGTTAGAACCGTTTTATCCGTCACCGTTTCATTAATTTTTATGTGGGTATTTTTTGACTCGAAGTCATTTCAATTTAGACCTCGCGCGGCGAAAGATGAAGCCACCGCGTCATAGTAACGTGAATGCATTGCGCCCGCCTTCTAGCTTGCTATTGGCTGTATTGGAGATCCAGTAGCAGTTTTCCAAAATTGTACCTAACGTCATAAAACCCAATGTGCAGTTTTGTGTACACACTACACGGCACTGTCTGCGGGCAAGCAGGCGTTCACTAGCATATTATTGATGACGTGTCTGGCTTCATCTCTCACCGCGGGCACTCTACTATCTTCGCTAAAGAAGTATAACTTCAAAAAACATTGTCAAAATTTTAGGAAATATGTATAACAATGGCTGGTTAATTGTTATTTTGTTGTGAGTTGGTTATGAGTTCTTCAGGGTACCTAAAGAAGTGCAAGGCAGCGGCCGGTCTTTTTTAGACCAATTGGACTTATTTGATTCAATCAGGTCCAGAATCATAGGAACTCTGCGCATTTTTAAAAATAGGAAGTTATTTCAAAGCAATGACAATAAATGTTAATCAAATTTGTTTAAAAGTAAAATTAGAAAATTTCGTGCTCATAGAGGCACGTGTTATTTTTTTTTCATAATCCAAATAAGGAGTAGGGACCCGCCGTAACTAAAACTGACCTTGGAGTTCTGTATAAGAGTAATTTGATTTAACACCTGTAATATGTACGAGGTTTCTTATCTTTTGTTGATTTTTACATAATAAGTATACGAAAATGTGTGCTTTATCTACAAGGGACAAACACTTATAAGACCTTATCACTACAAATACAAAATCAGTTGAATTTAAGTAAAAACCTTAAACTTAGTACTTTTGATTCTCAGATAATTAGTTATATTTTCGATAATGTAGAGACTAAACCGATTAAAATGTGCGATGCCCAAATTATATTAATTAAATGTTTAGTATTTTAAATTATTGTAATTAAGAATAAAACACATTTGTTTTCTATTGTTGTTTGTCGAATTATCGAATATAGTGAGCGTAAGTGATATAGTTTAACTTATAAAATGATTGTTGACCGGTAAAGGAAAAAAGTATTCTTTTTCGTCAGTTCCTCAAATAAATAAGTCTTTGAGGAGTTCTTTTAATATTTAAAATATCATTCATGGTGCTTTTGCAGGTGATAGCTCATCTCACCTTTCTACTGATTGATTCATGAAAATTAAAAATAATTTTAAAAATTTTTAACGTAACTATAATAATAATATAAGTACATAATATAATATTTATTTGTGTTTGAATTAAATATAAGTAATGCATTTTGGGCTGTTAATATAGCCGAGCGTGTGGTGATGCTATTATTTGTAAAAAATTTCCATGGCTTCTCTGTTACAAGCTCCCATATTCTAACCCGAGAACTGATAAAAGTGTCGACTCGATTTTCAATTTGTTAAAAAAATATGAGTGAATGAAACCCAAAAATGAAGTAACTCTAGCTGTTGATGGCCTTAAAAAATTTACTTTTTTTTTAACCTTCACTTATGGCTTCTGGGTTTGCCCCATGTGCCAGCATCTTATTCCTATTACTATAACATATATTACTGGGACACAAAGATGGATGGATTAACAGGTTTTGGGATAAGAGACAAGGAAAGCTATAAACTCTTAAATGCCTTGTAATAGAGGATCCATGGAAACGCAAGATAGATACACGCTGGACTAATATTATTAAGCCCGACATAAATAAATAATAAATTTAACATATCTAAAATTTCATCAGGGCTATGAAAAAGTTTCTGACAAGAATTAAATTTGCCCCGCTGAACGTGCCTTTGGAACGACGCCTGCAGACTCTGTCGGTCGCTATTTGGATTGTGACGCTAGTCGGCGGTGGATTTCTAGGCGCTTTGCTATTTGCCTACATTCTATTTTTCACTCGATTCTGGTCATTGGCTATACTCTACGGTGTTTGGATCTACATTGACAAAGATATCTGCGAAACTGGCAGTCGCAGGTATTATTTTTTACTTCCCACCTCTACTATGGTAGGGAAGTAATGGATTTAGTCCGAAAAAAATATTTCGAGATTTTAACAGATTTCACGTTTTGAGACCCTAGCAATCGTTTAAGATCATTTTCTGACTGATGTCTGTATGTGTGTGTGTGTGTGTGTGTATGTGTGTATGTGGTCAATTTTTCGCCTTCGATATCTCAAGAACGGAACAACATACGGCCATGCCGATTGTTCTATTGTGTTTATCAGCCTTTAACTTAGATCTGATTAGATTTTGAGTCAAATCGGTTCAGTGGATCCTGAGATATTCAATAAAACGTCCTCAATGTCACGTATTAACATAGGTAAAAAAATATATAAATGAATTCTAGATGTTATAATATGAAAAAAATGTAAATATTTTTTTTCTCTAAAATGTATAGTTTTCGAGAAAAAAAATATTTTACTAAAAAAATAAAAATTGTACGTAAATCAAGGTAACCATGATTTTTGCTATATTAAGTTAGCCATCAGTAGATCACCAAACAAAAAAGAGGGCCATGCTTTTTTCAAAGAATAAAAATTAAATTGTGTTTTAAAGACCACCAACAGCTAAGGTTATTTGGGCCTAGTCAAACAATAAAAAAAAAAGTGTTTATTTTTTGCAAATATTTACTAGGTGGGAAGTATAGGACTGGTCATCAGTCTAATTTTTTTTATTTAAATGCTTCTTCCCTTAGGTTGTCGAGCGTCTATAATCCACAATTCATTCATTCATTCTTCTCCTAGGTTGTCTGTAATGCTGTCGTTCTGCCTAAGAGAATTTAAAAGATTTCATATAATAATAACACAAACATTTGGTTAAGTTCTATAACTTAGTTGTAGAACTTACCCAATTGTTTATTATTATATGCTTCTTTTTGTACCACGATTGTGCGATTAAGTCGCTTGTAAATCGTCATATGCAGCTACCAGCAGCGTAAGGCCACAGACTCTTCGCTGAAATACACAACTGCTGTATTACGAGCGCGCGATTGTTGAATACGCTTCAAATGGGAAACAAACGCATCGATCGCTAGATCGAGCACATGCTGTTGCCAAATCGCGCGGTCGAACGAGAAATTTTGAGTAGCTAATCGTCAAATCGCGATGTGGTGACTAAAATCGCGCGTTTTCGATACAAAAAGTAGCATGTATGCACTGGCCCTTATTTATTCATGTTCTACTAAGTGCCAAGCGAAGAATTAGTAATCAGTATATACGGATTTGGCATTAATAATAATAAATACAAATTTTAACACGGACGTCGTGAACAAATACCTACATAATTAAATGAATGCATAATGACTGCAAACAGTATATGAAACACCTGAGTAAGAACAATGACGTAACACAATGCTGTAATCAGGAAAAATTCATTAATTCAAACCTATGTCACCGTAGGGATTTTAACCCTAAACTTTCCACTATCGCGGCGGACTGAGTTGATTACTCACACAGTGACACATTTTCAAACGATCGACTTTCTTCCTTTAAAGCATTCTGTCACTGAAAAACCACTACATGCGAGAGTCAATATTGTGTTAGGTCATTGTTCTGACTCAGGTGTTTCATATACTGTTTGCAGTCATTATGCATTCATTTAATTATTAATAATAATATTGTATATTTTTATATTTTAGGATTGAATGGGTTCGTCGATGGCCGTTTTGGGATTATTTCTGCAAATATTTCCCACTTCATCTCATAAAAACTGTTGATTTGGATCCTACAAAGAACTACTTGTTTTGTGTTTTTCCTCATGGATTAATATGTATTGGAAGTTTCGGTCATTTTGCTACGGAATCGACTGGTTTCAGCGAAAAATTCAAAGGTCTTCGGCCATGTCCTACAACACTGAGGTCACATTTCAACATGCCGTTCTTTAGGGAATACGTCCTGTCATTTGGTAAACTTGAAAAAAAATTCTGTTGTAACACACTGTTAAAATATAGAGTCCAAGCTCCCACCGTACAAAAGTCTACTGGACAACACTTCAAAAATTTTATTATTGAATTTAACAGATAATATGATGGAAAACACTAAATCGGCGGCAGATTAATTCAATTTTTTTATCATTTTTTGTTGTCAGTATATCGAATACGGCTCAATAGACTTGATTAAATTTATACAGATTATGGAGAAGTATCAATTATTTACAATTATCATCGTCTGCCTTGCAAATTTTTTGCATACGTAGCAGACCTCATACAGGACATTTATTCATTTGGGGAGATAATTGACACTTCTCTATAATATAAATTCCATCAAGTAGTGTTGAGCCATATTCGAGATACTGACAACAACAACAACAAAAAATGATAAAAAATTGAAATAGTCTGCCAACAATTTGGTATTTTCCATCATATTATAAGTTAAATTCAATAATAAAATTTTAGTAGCGTTGTACAGTAAACTTTTGTACGGTGGGAGCTTGAACTAATGTTATTGAATCATTTGATCGTAACTAGAGCAATCCAATTTCAAATATGCGAATAAGTTCTGAATAAATTAATTTTATCCCTGGTTCTTAAGCTAAAGTTCGCGACACCTGCGTGAGGGGTCCGTCAGTGAAGAATTTTTCTCAACTTTGACATACCAACTAAAATAGAAAAAGTATAAATCTATTAGTTTTAGATCCTAGTATAATAGCTTCGGGTTTCGCTGCTTCCTAACGGAAACACTGGAGATATACCGATTAATCAATTGAGAATTTCATAAGATTCGATATTTTTTAAATGTTGCTTTGCCTGAAATATCAAAATCGTAATTTGTATTTGGCAAACAAAATGTATTATTATTAAATAAAATATTACTAAAAAAAAACATTTTAGAGACAAGCTTTTATTGAAATGTACTAAAAAGGAAAAAATAATATTTAATAATTATAGTTCATAATTATTATAAAAGCGGGGGTCGTAATCTCTCTGATAGTTTATTAGTCGCAGCCCCCGCTTTTATAATAATCATGAACTATAATATTATTAAATATTATAAATAATAGTTTTATATAATAATAATAAATATTATTTTTTCCTTTTTAGTACATTTCAATAAAACTTTGTCTCTAAAATGTTTTTTTATTAACATTTTATTTTGTTCATTTTAGTCTTTCAAAATTTTACCCCCCTTTATTAGTAAAAAAAAACCTACATCCCCGTTTGAACCCCTTACGGGTTGAATTTATTTCTAAAAACGATTTATTCATGTATTGTCATCGGGAATACATATGTGTACAAAATTTCAAATCGATCGGATACGTGGAAGTCGTTCAAAATTGACTTGCAAGTTTTGACCTAAACAAACCCACAAACAAACAAACACACTAACATGCATTGCAAGTTAAATAAAAGCTTGTAAAAATATATTGCAGGGAGTTGTACAGCATCAGCTCAAAGTATCGAGTACCTGTTGCGACGACCAGAAGGTGGTAATGCAGTAATCCTTTTTGTTGGCGGTGCAGCGGAATCATTCCACTGTCGACCGGGAACTTATCGTATCATACTGAAAAGGCGAAAAGGTTTTATTCGTGTAGCACTTACTAACGGGTTTGTATAAGTTTTATATTCCGCAATAAACTTAATATTAAAATCTTTCATCGCCTAAATGGCACGTACAGACCAATCGACAACTGCTATTTCCAATTTTCAATTACAATTTTAGCAATATGCAAAACATTTCTGATAATATTATAAATGAAGACAACAGGGTCCTGATAATGTATGATTATTATAGATGAAGACGATGACTTCGTGGCTGAAGGATCCTCCAGCCACGAGGCCATCATCTTTATCTATAATATTATAAATGAAGACAACAGGATCCTGCTAATGTACGATTATTATAGATGAAAACGATGACTTCGTGGCTGAAGGATCCTTCAGCCACGAAGCCATTATCTTCATCTATAATATTTTAAATGAAGACAACAGGATCCTGATAATGTACGATTATTATAGATGAAGACGATAACTTCGTGGCTGAAGGATCCTTCAGCCACGAAGCCATCATCTTCATCTATAATATTTTAAATGAAGACAACAGGATCCTGATAATGTACGATTTTTATAGATGAAGACGATGACTTCGTGGCTGAAGTATCCTCCAGCCACAAAACCATCATCTTCATCTATAATATGATACAATATCAGGATCGGTTGTTATTCTACTCATCGCAGTAGATACAGAGAAGAATATTAAACAATATTTCTGATAAAGGTCAGGTAGGCAGAGTGGGGATGCGGAGACGCAAACTTTGCTTGTGACCTGGGACACGAAGTTTCTTCGGGCCGACTCTGGAATTTACGGTTCTAATTATAACGTCTCGATTTTATTAATTGAATTGTTTTTTAGATCACCACTAGTGCCGGTATTTTCATTTGGAGAAACCGACTTGTTTGATCAAGTAAACAATCCAGAAGGATCACTCTTAAGAAGAGCACAAGAGTTTGTCAAAAAAGTTACGGGTATTGCACCGATTATTCCAATTGGTAGAGGATTTTTTCAATACACTTTCGGAATATTACCGAATCGTAAACCCGTTTACACAGTCGGTATGTATTGGTCATGTTTGCATCGATGTAAAATTTTATTTAAATCATAAATGATTGGTTAAGTTTCTCGTTTCCCATCGCTGTTTAAGCTAGCCTGTGTTCAACTTAACTCTCGATAGAAATTAATAGTTTTTTCTGCTTTTACAGTTGGAGAGCCGTTGGAAGTGGAAAAAATAGAAGATCCGACTGAAGAAGATGTTGAACGACTTCATTCTAAATTCACGGAGAAACTAATTGAATTATTCGAAACTCACAAACACAAATATTTAAAAAATCCTGAAAAGACAGAACTTATTATAGAATGAAAACAATTTGATTTGAAATTCTAAATCAACTAGCAAAGTGGTAAAAAATAAAGATTTTAGCAAATAAAAAATTCTTTATAAAAATGACAATATTTTATGTCAGTTTTAAAATCTTGTAATTTGATATTTTGCACCTTGTGCAAAGTTATTTTGAGTGGAACAGTAACCTATTATACTTTATGAAAATGATAATAATCTCTCATTTTTTAAATCTTGTAATTCGATAATTTGCACCTTGTCAAAGCAATTTCAAGTTCTAGGTCGAATTAAAATGCACCTGAACCGAAACTAAACCTGTTTTTAAGACAACAATTGAATTTTTTTTCAAATGAGCTTCAAGCCATGGTGAACAATTATATATATGATCATAACGAATTATTTCCTAAAAATAAAAGTCAGGATTATTTTGTAGATTATTCATTTTTGTTACTTGCTAATGACCTCGGCTGTCAAATGTCAATCTACAATCTATTTTATTTTTTAATCACTTTAAATACAGGAATCATTCCTGAATCAAAAAAACATCATATGGTTGTGATATTTTAGTTACCTACTATAAAATAAATTTTAATTTAATAAAATGTTAAACTTGATTAAAATTTTCTACGAAAATTATGTTTCTTAAAATTACAGTTTTGTAATATTGTTAATGTTTTCTAGTTTGTATACTTGTAAAGTTAAAACTATAAATTCCAAATACGTGCTTTTTTTAATATGTTTGTTATATTTTTTCAAAACAATTAAATTTTAAAAGAATATCCAATACAATATTTACGCATCTTACAGACTGTTGTTAGTTTATTAAGAAATTGTTTTCTAACAGTATTATATTTTAGTATTTTTATGGTCCAAATAAACACATTTAAACCATATTATGACTATTATTTTGAAATAAAATTTTAGGTTCTCCGTAAAATTCTAGATCAATTTTGTATTGAATACTCTCTTTTTGAGTTAATTTTTAAAAATCGGTATCTGGTTGATAGTTCCGGTTTTAGGGAGGGGGAGCAACTAAATCAGTTAAGAATAACGCAACCACAAAACAAGAGAAAAATTTTAAAAATCGGAGAATCATCGAACCAAAGGGTGTAGGTAAACTTATTGTAATCGCCCATTTCATGGTTTGAGACAGGGGTGTTACGAATATTCGCATCCGCATCCGTAAATGCGGAATATTCGCATTAATTCAGACATCTGCATCCGCATTCACATCCGCATCAATCAATGCGGAGTTTTTACGGATGCAGATTCACATCAACAAGTAACCACATGTAAAGAAAGTGGGCGGAGCCAGAGTGGCACGTGCTAAAAATATGATTAAATAAATAAAAAGTTAAAATTAAATTGATTTTCAGTTATTTATGCACTTAAAATTTAAATAATTATCCTTTTAAAATCCCAAAATCCGCATCCGCATCGCATCCGCATCAAATCCGCATCTGCATCCGGGGATGTCTAAATTTTTGCATCCGTAACAACCCTGGTTTGAGACGCGGTTATAGTTTGCTCCGCAAGTATCCCTTGTGTGACGGTAACGAACCTGAAGTTTAGGGTGCTTGTGGATGCAAAATTCTTTAAGGAATTTATTCTTCGCAATAATAATAATAATAATACCCGGGCGAAGACAGACCAAAAAGATACATTTATACAATTTGTATTAACAAAGCAGAGATTGCAAGTGTAGCTTTTTCTATGAATGTTGAGAGGGAATCGTTATCATTTCCAAGAAATAATAATCTCCGGTCATTTTTTTTCACACCCGGTGACCGGTAAGGGAGTCGAGTGTACCAATTCCTTATCTTTGCGCAATCATCAATATCTTTAAATAATATTGAATTTCAGCGCGAGCTTATTGCAAAGATTTAATTAAAAATATTGAGTTCGCTATCAAAGTGAAACAATGAATGCAGCGAACTGAGCGATAGCAACAAAATTCAATGAAATGACCCTACAATCGACACAAGCGACTAGACCCTGTAGTCAGGGTCCATTCTGATTGGTCGAATACCCCATCTTGATGTCGTTTGACACGCACACACACACTTAAACGAACATAACAACTAAATAGTGAACTCTGTATACTAATATGGATATTTATATTAGAAATCGTGTCCATCGTGATTATAATAAAATTAAGCAAAATCGCAGGATAGTGGACAAAATAATTTGATTTATTAAATGAAATTTAATAAATTTAATTTAATAAATCAAATTATTTTGTCCACTATCCTGCGATTTTGCTTAATTTTACTAATATGGATAGTTGATAGCGATTAAAAAATGGGTTTTGTATGTGGACAATGTTCAAACACATATTCTTCAAGACAGGCATTAATGTTCACAAAATTAGAATGAAAACTTCAGGTAAGGCTTGTAATCTAATTCTTTCTATAAAAGTTGATCAATTTTTTGACATTTCAAAATAAAACCTAATTTAATATTATTATTTGAGATATTTAGGATGTCCAATACAATAACAGTGTTCTTGAGAAATTGGAAAAGAAAAACAAATTTTAATTAAGTTTTATTTCGAAATGTCAGAAAATTGATCGACTTTTATAGAAAAAATTAGATTACAAACCTTATCTGAAGTTTTCATTCTAATTTTGTGAAAATTAATGCCTGTTTTGAAGAATATGTGTTTGAACATTCTCCACATACAAAAACCCATTTTTAATCGCTATCAACTATCCATATTAGTATACAGAGTTCACTAGTTAGTTGTCACGTTCGTTTAGATATGTGAGTGTGTATGTGTACGTGTGTGTGTGTCAAAATATCAAAAATTCTTACTGTTCTCGATATAGAATCACTCTCGTGTCTGTCTGTCCGTCTGTCACAGCTTATTTTCTCCGAATCTACTGGACGAAAAAAGTTGAAATTTGGTACATAATAATGTTAGGGGTTCTGTGATTATTGGACCAGATTATATAATATAGAGCTAGGTGACCCAATTACAGACGTATAGCGTAAATAAACGAATTCTGATTTTGAGGGTTAATTTGGGGGGGGGGGGGAATTAAAAAATTTAAAAAAAATTCAAGTGCATCATGTGACGTATCAAATGAAAGGGCTCGTTTTGAGAAATGCAAATATGTACTTATATTTTTTTACAATTTTAAAATGCATAGTTTAAAAGATATTAATGAAAATATTCGAAAATCGAGCATTCTCTCCCCGTTACCTTTGAAACTACTGAGCCTAAAATATTGAAAAAAATAGGAAATATGGGGTCTCATTCATAGTTTACAGGAAAACCTAAACGAAAATCCTAAGTCTTTAAATTCCCACGGGAAATGGAATAGTATGGAATCCTCTTCATGCGAGTCCGACTCGCACTTGACCGGTTTTTTAATCCCCTTTTCGATGAGAACTCCTTTACTATGGCACCATTGGCAACTAGAGTTTGACCGAGCTTCGGCTTCGATCAAAATCAGAAGATTTTGCTGAAGTCGAATTTACTGAATAATCGAGTGTGACAATGATTTGGTATAGCAAAAAAAATACAAGAAATTAAAAAAAATACTTTTCAATTATTCAACGCAGTTTGTTTCTTAACAAATTAAACTACCTATATTTTTTATTGGTGAAGAAACATAAAGAAAATTTGTAATGGTTAAGATCCTTCAAAGTGATATGAATAAAAAATTATTTTAGAAGGTTTTTAGGATCCGTAAATGAAAAGTGACACGTTATTATTGATCGCGACGTTTCGTCAGGATTCCCGACTTCCTCAGGCTCTCAAAAATCTAGTTTCACATAACACATTTGTCTTAATGTTAAGGCCTTGCTTTAATATTACGCTCTATACAACTTGATGTCTATAGAGTGTAATATTGCTCAGATAAAGCAAGGCCTTAACATTAAAACAAATGTGAAACTAGATTTTTGAGAGCCTGAGGAAGTCGGGAATTCCGACGAAACGTCGCGATCAATAATAACGTGTCACTTTTCATTTACGGATCCTAAAAACCTCCTAAAATAAATTTTCATTCATAAAGAAAATTATTTTAAAAGTATACGCTGCCAATAATTGCAAGGGACCCCTGTTCAAGTATCACTTAATAGTAGGGATCGTCGTCTTTTAATTAAAAAATAACAATAAGATTATAAGGAACGGTGGTGACATTTTCAACAACTGGTCGCGGCATTTAACACTTACTGCATATAGAAAATGACGTCACATGTGACATAAACAAGAATGCTAATCGTTCGTTGTTTACATTCCGTTCACGGAAAGTGACGAGGTGGTGGCAGAGACTCAGAACTGAGAACTAGCGCTCAGTAGCCAACGGCTGTTGACTCTTTATTTTCAGTCTAAAAGAACGAACCGTTCATTTAAGTAATTAAACTATTGCATTCGAAAAAAACTCGTCACTCAAATGTGTAGGCGTTAAATCAAACGCTGATTTTTTTGAACCCATGTAGATTTCGGTTTGCCAACGAAATAATCAAAGGCAACAAATTAATTCTCATATTCTCTTCTACTTGAGCCAATGTACACCAATTTAATGTTTGGAATCCCCAACTTGTTTATTTTCCCTCACTGCTCATCCCCACTTTGTCTTAGCGTAATAACGCAAACGTTGCGTTGACTGTTGAACGCTCCGAATAAAAACTTCTCCGAATATCTGCGACCAAGATCCTCGAACACGTCAACCTTATTTGTTGATCGCACATATTTTCTGCTAGTTGTCAATTTTTTCTATCCCCACCCCTTTCCGAAAGAAGTCATCGACATTTTTAAACCTAGCTGACCGACACGGCTCCCATCCGGGTGCAAATCGCATTTTTGAATTTTCACAGGCAAAAGCTCTTGCTCCGGTAACGTTTCAGTGGATCAGATAAATGTAATAAAATCAGAATAAGCAAATAAAGCACACTAAAAAATTATAAATGTACCAGAAAGGTTTTATAAATGTACCAAAAAGAAAAAAATAATATTTATTAACACGCTTATATTAGCTTCACTTGTATGTTTGTAACCGACTTCTTTGAACTTGATTTTGACCAACTTTGAACGGTCAGATTTAGTTTAAACTTTGCACACTTATCAAGGACCCACTACAATACAATAATTCAATAAGTTTGTTCCATTATCCTGACCAGGATCTCCAGGACTAAAAAAAAAAAAGCAAAAAACTTCAGATTGAACTGAAACTTTGCACACTTATCAAGGACCGATTACAATACAATAATTCCATAAGTTTGTCCCATTATCCTGACCAGGATCTCCAGGACTAAAAAAAAAAAAGCAAAAAACTTCAGATTGAACTGAAACTTTGCACACTTATCAAGGACCGATTACAATACAATAATTCCATAAGTTTGTCCCATTATCCTGACCAGGATCTCCAGGACTAAAAAGCAAAAATAAATTATAATTTAAAAAAACTAAAAAACACGCTTTGATGAACTAAAAAGTAGAAAATAATTAATTAATTTTTTTGTAAAAAAGCGTGGGGTGCTTTGTATCATTAATTTCATACAACCCCACGCTTCTTTACAATAAAATTAATTAATTATTTTCTACTTTTTAGTTCATCAAAGCGTGTTTTTTAGTTTTTTTAAATTATAATTTATTTAGGTTCATAAGTATAAAAGCGTAGGTTGTGACTGTAATAAGTTATCATAGAGTTTACGACCCACGCTTTTATACTAATATGAACCTAAATTAAATATTATTTTTTCTTTTTAGTACATTTATAAAACCGTTTAGCTTAAAAGTTTTTTTACCTATTTTTATTATTGATAATAATATTATTATAGTAAGGCTCTTGCTACACAATGAAGGAAGATAACATAATCGCATGTCGATGTAATGTAGAATTTCACGGAGAATCGGAATCGGTCAGAAAAAGTAGGGGTTGTTATTAAAAAAAATGTCAAAGAAGTCATCACGGAAAGGGGTGGGGATAGAAAAAATTGACAACTATCAGAAAGGATGCGCGATTAAGAAATAAGACTGATGTGTTCGAGGATCTTGGTCGCAGATAATCGGGGACGTATTTATTTGGAGCGTTCCACAGCCCAACATTCGCACTGTATAGTTAAGCAGTAGAAGAATTTTTCAATTCGGTTCAATAGTTCCTGAGATTGTCCGCAACAAATTAACCTGCAAACTTTTCCTCTTTATAATATTGATATAGATTACGAGACCTCTGAGGCAGCAGTCCCATGTACACGGAAAACGCACGGAAGCCGGAACTCGGAAATGCAAATGGCGGAGGTTGACCAATCAGACTCTTTCCGTAAAGTTTGAATATTACGGAAAGAATCTGATTGGTCAACCTCCGCCATTTGCATTTCCGCCATCCGTGCGTTTTCCGTGCACATGGGACTGCTGCCTGAGGCTCTGTCTGTAAATTCGTTTTCATGTAAGTTTTTGGGTATTTTGTATGACAACTAAACGGAAAAAGGTGTTTCCAGAATGTGTCACTGTCTGTTTGTAGATAACTTAAGAATGGTTGGAACGATTGTGATGACACTTGCTTTAGATTCTATATAAATTGGTACTAAAAAATATGTTATAGGGTACGGTTCCTGTCAAAATCAACATTAACGCGAGCCAACCCTCTCGTAATTGGTGAAGACTAGGACCTAGCATCAATTGTGTCTTTAATCAATTATATGAGTGATTTTATGCAGTTTTATCAAAAACTTAAATACTATATCAGTGGGATTTATTGCCATATCTGTATATTTGCATATGTTACAAAAATATCTAATCTAATCTAAATATTACGCAAAAAATGTAAATGATATCCTTGTATCATCACTGTTTGAATGAAATAGCCAAGCCCTGTACCTGATGTTAACGCCAGAGGATAATTTGCACGTTTAATCCAACCTAGACATTCCAAATTTATTTCATACTCTACACTATTTCAGAATGGACTATAATATAACATAATTTTGAACAGTGTATATATTATTTCTCATATGTAAACAAATAATGTAAACCAACTTTTTTTGTTCTTATATCCTTCCTCCCAATCGCAAACAAGAATTAAAAAAATGTCTTCATTTCAAATGGCTGAGCTTAGCCGCAATATGATGACGTAAAAGCCAGACCAATGATGCCAGACATACGCCCACTCATAGATACATAGAGCTATGTCTATTGGAAGAGAGGAATACTTCCTCGTCAGTCGTAACTCGTGAAGAACCTAACCTAAGTTCTAACTACCGGGATGTCAAGTGTACATAAACAAGTCAGTGTACTATATTTTCTTCCACTGAAGTAAAATCTATAGAGGACGCATATCATATACAACTGCTTATACAAAATTGAAGCCAGGTTTGACGTCACAGAGCCGATCAAACATGGCGGCAAAACACGGGGTGGATTGGGAATATTATTCTCTTCTTCTTCTCACATATAAAATGAGGGCCGAATTACAATGGCGACTGGCTTCACTTTTAAATGCTTATAATCTTTAACCTCTTAAGCTTTAACCTCAGTGATTTTCTCCATATTCTCTTTATCTATGGATCAGTGGGCTTTATTCAACCACAGCAGTCAATCAGAGAAGGCTGGCTGTGAATGACGTATTCCGTGGCGGTATAATTCTATGTTTAAAATTACACTGAAAAATACGCACTCTTTAAGTTTTAAAGACCACCAACAGCTAAGGTTATTTGGGCCTAGCACCAATTCATATTTTCAATTCATTATTTTTTTTAATAATAAATTGAAAATCCAATTGACACTTTTACCAACTCTCGGGCTAGAACTCGGGAACTGGGGATTTGTAATAGAGTAACTATAGCAACGCCACACTGTAAGAAATGAGAAGGCCGATTACATAGATTATCGATGGTCCATTTGTAGCCAGCGATCAATCTGGTAATAGGCACACAAAGAGACAATGGCGTCGCAAACAGGTATCGCCTGCACATCGCGTAGATTCCATAAAAACACATTGGGCATGCGTGGTTACTAATTTTACATTAATTTGTTTTGTATTCATCCATTTTATATATGTAACTATACATTTTATTTTGTAATTTTTACACATTTTATAGGAATATTACACAAATTATGTACCTAATATTAATTTACTTTATGTAAAAATCACAAATTTGCTTAACTTTACAGTAAAAGTCCAAGTTTTTATGAAGTTTTTTGTGTAAAAATAAATAATAATGTAAAATCACTTAGAAAATCGAGCGAATTTTATCTTAACTGTCAGAGTATTTTTACATTAATTTTTTACAGTGCATGTAAACAACTGCATAACTATACGCTCGGCCATTCTCAAGTCCAATACTCACTCTTGGGAATTTTTTTCTTGTAGAAAAAGCTTCCGAAAAAATCTCAAACAAATTGTTTTTTTATCTATTTATAACATAGATTCCAAGCCTAAAAAATTCGACTGATAACCAGTCCTATACTTCCCACCTAGTAAATATTTGCAAAAAATAAACACTCTTTTTTTTATTCTTTGACTAGGCCCAAATTTAATCTTAGCTGTTGGTGGTCTTTAAAACACAATTTAATTTTTATTCTTTGAAAAAAGCATGGCCCTCTTTTTTCTTTGGTGATCTACTGATGGCTAGCTTAATATAGCAAAAATCATGGTTACCTTGATTTACGTACAATTTTTATTTTTTTTGGTAAAATATTTTTTTCTCGAATACTATACATTTTAGAGAAAAAAAATATTTACATTTTTTTCATATTATAACATCTAGAATTCATTTATATTTTTTTTTACCTATGCTAATACGTGACATTGAGGACGTTTTTTTGAATATCTCAGGATCCACAGAACCGATTTGACTCAAAATCTAATCAGATCTAAGTTAAAGACTGATAAACACAATAGAACAATCGGCATGCCCGTATGTTGTTCCGTTCTTAAGATATCGAAGGCGAAAAATTGACCACATACACACACACATACACACACACACACATACATACAGACATCAGTCAGAAAATGATCTTAAACGATTGCTAGGGTCTCAAAACGTGAAAATCTGTTAAAATCTCGAAATATTTTTTTCGGACTAAATCCATTACTTCCCTACCATAGTAGAGGTGGGAAGTAAAAAAAAGTGGGACGACCCCATTAATGGCGACTAAATCAAAAGAATCGATTCTCTTCAATGGATACAGCTCACAATCATATGATCAAAACAAGTTTTGATCATTACAGCATAGAATGAACTCAGTGTTTATAGAAACGCTGTAATAATAATTAGAGATTCTATCCAGCTGAGTGAGTATAGTACGCTAAACATCGTACATACACACATGTACACAGAGTTACTTGGATGCTACGCCCATTTTACCGCTATACTTACATTGTGACTGTCTGCGACACAGGTGTGCGAGTGCCGAGTGGTCAGTGTTACTGTATAAAAAAACTTGCAGTATTTGTGGATATATTTTAATTTAATATAACTCAGTATAATTAATCTTCATATAAGTAAAAGGTGAGCAACTAAATACTTACTCATTGCGCATGTGCGAAGAAATTAATAAACAACAATTAAGTATAAGAATAGATACTTAGTTGTAGACATTTAGAATGTGGGTGCCAACAATGTGTGGTGATATATTTTTTCACTGATGCAATGTTTTTATTTTAAAAAAGCGATTTAACATGCTTGAAATGTTTATATATTGAAAAACTGGTTGCATGATAAATTTTACGATTTCGGTTTTTTTTAGAAAATTATGTTTACAAGTTCAGTATAAAAATTGTAAAACCGGTTGTTATTTATTAACCTATCGGCTATCTGTGATCAGTACGTATTAGGAAAATAATTTTGAATGTTTTGTTCAGCCGATTTGGATTGCAAAAATGTTGGAATAGTTGAAATCGTCGGAATGTGTTTATATGGCGTAATCAGTGCAAGATTTAGGCATAAGCAAAATAAACACAGCTTTGGGTTTCACAATCTGCAGGGACCTTAAAAATGTCAGACTGTTGGGAACTTTTAAGGTTTTTCCAATGCAGAAAGTAGGTAATTTAAATAATAAAAAATAAAACTAGATCAACAAGTTACAGCTTAGTGTCTCATAATCAGCAGGGGCCTTAAAAAATATCAGACTTTGTAGGGGACTTTTAAGATTTTTCCAAAAGTGTTTGCAAAAACGCAGAAAGCAATTAAATATGATGAAAAAATGCCTTTAGTTACAAATGTAAATAATTAGCTCTTTATATTATGCTGTCCCCGTCATAAATGTTTTAAAAATTGGTGAGAATAATTTTTGTGCCACGGCATTTTATGTGTTTGGTTGGCTTTATTGGTCAAAAGACAACGTAATTTTTAAATAAGGGGTCTCCAAGCATTGCATTGTTTATAGGACCTCCCAAGTCTAAATCCAGCACTGGGCGGTACCAGGGTCAGAGGCGTATTTACAGAGGGGCTTAGAGGGCTATAACTAAGGGCGGCAAGTTTGTAAAGGCGGCAAAAAAAGAAGAAAGTAGAGTTTTATTTATACGATATTTGTGATAGGAAATGGAAGACGGTTTGGGAGAAGAATTGGCGAGGGTAAGATAAGATGGATAAGAATAATTTTATGAAGAGGGGCGGCCCAAAAGCGGAAAAAATCTAAATCCGCCCCTGACCAGGGTGCGTCTATAACAAATTCTCAATTCCCAGATTCAAATCTAACAACCGGTAAAAGTAACATATTTTGTATTTGTATTTTATTAATAAAACCAATAATTAAATGAATCGGCAGATGTTACAAAAGACAATAAATTAATTAAATAGCTGGGCTTGTTAGTAAACAGAAAATTTAATATGTATTATCAAAAAACAAAACTAGAGAATTCAACTTTGAAACAGGTTTATTTCAGCTGTACGATTGTATTTCACGACACAAGTATTTTGCACCCCTTTGGAATCAATCTTGCCTGCGCCTATGTGTTATTCTATGATAAACTGACCCTAAATTTTTAAAATGCTACCGAATTTACGTACCAAAATTTTGTGTATTTACAAAAATAATATGTAATGTAGCATGTGTTTGAGTTTTAAGTCAAAATTTGTTTAAGATAAAGAAAAATCATATGACTGAGATAATTTTTATTATTCTTGAATAGCTACACTGTTATTGTAAAGGAAAAATAGATATTCTATAGCCTAAAGAATAGTGAACTATTATCAGAAGTGACCTTTATTAAAGTGCACTGAATTTTATTAACAGATAATTAAATGAGCCGTATAAAAATTTCGGCGTAAACAAAGTTATTCTTTAAAAGTAGATAAAAATTAATGACTGAAATATATAGTCAACTGTTTTAATTATTCATAAAACCGTATGCAGTAGGAAATTATACAGGATGTTTAATTTGAAACCGGAAGTGACCTCTTCATGAAATTTTAAGTTTTATCATCTTAACACCCCGAATTAAAATTAAAAGAAGAAAAATGTTTGTCCTTGCTATGTTAGCTGTTGCCCGTAAGATTAGATTATTAGATTTTATAGACGCCCGTCAACTAACGTCATTAGAGTCTAATTTCCCGTAATAATTACAGTGAACTAGATATTTTTTTATGTTTTAACAATAAATATGAAATAATGTTTTATAGCATTCACCGCTAGTGGGAGTGTGCTCCATCATCGTTTTCCGCGCTAAAGCTGAGTTTCGTTCATACACGAAATTATATCTATGTTAATTTCTTTTCGAAAAGAGGAGATTCGGTTCTATTAAATGGAACCATTTTTAGATAGATTCAAGTTAAAAATCAAGTCTTAAAATATTGTAATTGAAAATCGCGATCAGCAAACAGCAGTTGTCGGGTAGTCTGTACGTACGTACATCCTAGCTCTACGGGTCGCAGTTCTTGACCGCTTTGTTAGAATAGAACCTTATTGAAATTCATTTAAATGCGTTCAGTAGTTTAATAATTATTACAAACAAAAGTCCGTTGTAAAAAGTTATTTTTATCTTACAGTGGCAAACTTAGCGAGGTGTGCTCTTTTAGCTTTACCGACGATTTCTAAATAAAAAATAAATTTTTAATAGGGTTTTATGCCCATAAAAAATGCGTCACTTCCCGGATTCGAACCCGAATCCTCTGTTTTAGCGGTAGTTATGTTACAGTAACGAGAGTAGGCCATTCAATTTTTTCTGTATGACAAACACGTTTTATATTTAATCACAATATGCAATATTATCTTTTTTATAAATGCTTTATTCATTTTAATTCAGCGATAACGAAAGTGATTTGATTTAGGATACTCTTAGTAAAAAATTTGAATTGTTTAACTATAAAATTCATAGTAATTAATTAAAATAAGTGAGGATATTAAAAATGTTATTGAACACTAGCCTGAATCCGCAGCTTTGCTCCCCGTGAACGTTATGTATTGTTATTGTCATTGTTTAGTATTTATTTATATATTTTTGTTTCAGATGGGAAATCCACTTTGGTTTATAATTTGGCTATTAATACTGTTCTTCATTTCATTTTTTGTAGCAGGATTCTGCGCTGGTTGGTATATTCTAATATTGCCACTCACTGTATGTTTTTCAGGATTATCGGTAAGTTGATTTATACACAATAGGTACTGTTGAAAAGCCATGTGGAATTCCACTAAAGAAATTACACTGGTGTTTTCTACCGAACTCCTAAATAATAATTCGATTGATTTCTGTGTAAATTTAAATCGCTTAGATAAGTTATATTATTGAATCATTGAATATGTAATCAGTTTCCATTAATTTACAAGTGGATTCCATGAATTGCTTGATGGGTTCTCGTCTGGATTTGCATCAATTTCTGGACGCAAATATTCCCATGCAAAATTAAAATGTGTCGAATACTCGATTAGTGTATTCAATATTATACAATTTTCCTTTATAATTAAGAAATATTATCATTCAATTATTGAATGATCTATTCTCATGGATTCGCTTACATTCCAGTGGATTTTAACTGAATGACTATCACCTGGATATTTTCATTATTTTGTTTGAATTGTTGATAAAAATTTATTTATTGTGTTATTTATTTGTTGTAGAGTTTTACGGACATGCTTCTAAAAGGAATACAGTTTCCACATTATTGTGCTGACGCCATGATGAACTGTAAACCATTGGTTTAATTTAAACTAATCTATAATCAATAATAATGGTATTCTTTTTACATTTTTCTATAGCTCACTTAAGACACGTTCAGTGCTCATGATTCAAAATCGTGTCACAAACCCCAATTAAAATGATGCCAAATCGAATTATATGATCTTGATCTTGAATTTTAAATATGGATGACGACGGATACTCGAGTATTGTATTCCGAAAGTTTAGAAATAAGTAATACGTATTATTTCTTACATGTTATCCGAAAATTACTCGATTTCAGATAATTACTAGATAGTATAAATAAAAAATTATCCTTTAATCTGTAATTATCTGGATTGAATTAGGTACGCATTATATTTAGTTACTTATTTCCGGTTATATAAAAATATCTTATTAATTTTGAAACAATATAAAAAGAATCTGTGATTAAAAGCGTCATTATGATAACGGTTCTCAAGAATTATGATTGAGTAGCAATTTATTAAATTATTGATTAATGGGTAAAAATCAGGTTCATTTGGGTATCTGTTTCGTCATTCCTAATTTCAAATTTAATCGTGCCTTATTGTTAATAATTTGTTTTGAACAAATTGTAAAAAGAATACTACTATAAGTAATTATAATTATTATATAATAATAAATCATCATGTAATATTTTTATACGCCTGAAGGCTGATGTTTTTAAATAACATTTATATTTTTTACGAAATGTTATATTTATAAATTATAAAAAATAAACTAACAAAATATTCCATCCGAGATAGTTTTCTTAAAAGGAAAAAATATGCAATAAAGGTTTGCCAATATAAACAAGATAAGCGCATTCTTAACTCGTAAATTGAACAGCAGTAAGTAATAAAAAGTTGGTTTAACTTTACAATTTTTTTTACAAAAACAGAGTAGGTATATCATTTACCCGCGGCATCGCACGCATTAACGGAAACTTTATTTTATTTATTATATTATGTCAAATATATCTAATTATTTTTTGAGTTGGAATGGGGTCTCATCGTCCAACTGGCGGGAATTTTTTATTTTAGAATCGTAGCTTATTAACGGGTGATTCGATTTTGATACGGTTTTTTTTTTTTAGTTTAATTGCGAGATGGTTCTTAACTACCTATAGAGTTTAGTTTTTAAAGTACACAAAAAATAAAAAAATATTTAATTTGAAAAATTACTGACAAGTAGGCTAACAAAATATAAGTCAACATACGGGGGATTGACTGCCTCGTAGGAAATTGAAGACTAAAGTATAGAATAGAAAAAGTGCAAAATAAATTAGCATTTTATTTATTGAATGTTGTAGAATACGTAGATACAAAACTTTTATTATTATATATTTACATTTTATAAAGGTACTTTTATTAACACATATTGAAAATTAAAAAAAAATAATACAAAAAACTCCAATTAATAAATGTCTAATAATCATAAAATAAATTCATGCTCACAAACCTCAAATAAAAGTATTTAGGTATATGAAAAGTAATTTAAAAATTGTTGATTAGTGGTTTACATTTTTTCAATGATATATTTTGAGCAATAATAATTTGAGGATCACAACTGACTTTTCATTTTGTAGTAGGAACACTTATTGTCTTTTAATTTTAATATCAGTTTAAGCAATAAAAATAGTCGTTAAACTCTTTGAATTTGAATATCAACAACTTCAACATTATCAAATAAAATATCAGAAGGTTCATCGTACATTTTCAAGTTGTTCAGTCTGTTGGTTCCAAAAAGCTCTCTATAAGTTTTATTTTCAGGATTAGCTGCAAAATAGTCTTTTGTTGAAACGTATTTTGGACCACCAAATGTATCGAGTACAGCTATTTGAACCAAATTTATTTTCGCCACAAAAAATCTATGACCTAAAAATAACAATCAATAAATTGCAAATTTCTTGATGACAAATAGGTAAGGTGACCAACCGTACTGTTTTATTCAGGACGGTACTTTTTTTGGCCACAATGTCCTGGGTATAGCGTGATATCACAACACGCAGTTACCGTACTGGTTTTTGGGACGTGTTCTGGCAAGGACAAAAACACTTTAATAACCTAAATTTGTCTACTCTATTTTTTCCCAGAACGCTTAAAAATGTTCTAACTTCCTCCTCTGTAAATCGCCCTCTGTTCTATTTTCCAGTTTGCCACTGCTAGTCACCTTACAAATAGATGATCTCATTGTTATAACGAGACGGGTGGACTTGCAATTCAGGCCGTAAGAAAGGTGACAATTTGAGTCATCAAGCTTCAAGTTAAAAACCAATTGATGAGAATTTGAAACTAAAGAAGTAATTATCTGACACTTACTTGCTGGCCATGTTTTCATAACTGGATGACGTGTAAATAAAGCATTTTTCGCATACGCGTATTCGTCTGTGTCATTTGGTACCTAAAAAAATAGTCAATAAGTATGAACGCCTTCCAATAAGATTGAAATACCAAAATGATCAAATTCACATCACAGCGCCAGGAATTTCCATATTTCTTGCGATGCAAATTACTTAAAACTGTTACAAATTTGGTTATTACTCCAACTTTGATCTTATATATTACAGAAACTGTTCACTTTAGCCTGCTTGAGGTCCTTCTGAATCCATCGAAAAAAATATATGATGCTACTTAAAATAACAAGGTTGTGTGCATCGGGGGCGGCGCAACAATTCGGCATCTATGCCAGAGTGTGTCCTCCTATGGATTTCACATCCCCTCAAATTTTCCAATTTCTAACTCAAAAGGCAAAACAAAGAAATGCGTGCAAAGCTTTCGCGTAGACACGCTGTATAATAAAAACAGTTGTAGCCTTTTTGAATATTCAATTTACTTCGAGAAAATATGAAGATAAAATGAAATTTGTAAATGAACAGCGCAGTTTTCAGAAGTTACCTTGACTAATCTTCCAGATAAAATAATATGTGCACATCTTGGGTCTTCGGGATCCAGATTTTCATTTTTACAATAATCACCTTCAGCTAATGTTACCATTATTGAACAACGATTATCTTTCTACAAAAAAATCATGAATGAAAATTATCGACAGTGTTTTTTTTTTATTATTGTTTCATTGTTCAAATCGATATTTTTCAAACTTACAGAAATATCTATTGCTGAAAAGTCAATTGATGGCATGTACAAATAAGGCACACCAGTTCCATTCTCGACTAGACCATCGCTCATAGACATTATATTGACAAATGGATAACCCATTACATTTGGTAAAGTTGATAATGTTGATAAGGACACCCAATCTCACATATCAAAGAATGAAAAAAATTACTACGTATTTTTGTTATTTTACACGACTTTCAAAAAAAACAAAAACGAAACGTATAATTTGCGTTTCACATGAATCTTATCACCGTACTTACTGTCGTAACCTCATAGCTCCTGTTTTACGCAACCTAGATTCTAGAACAACAAAACCTACAGATACCAAAATATTTAAATGACCGCCATTTTTAAACAAGATAGCGGATCATGATAACATTTACACCTAGTTAAGGGTCGCTGAAAATTTTGGTGCCTGCGGGGTGCGTTGTTGTTCTACTTTGCGTAGAATAGGAGTTATGAAGCTACAAGAAAGAATGTAAGATCCATGTGAAATGTATAAACAACCTTTCTTTGAAGTCGTATAATAGTAGATTGTATATCTAGTTGCGTAATGAGGCATATTACTGACGAGTAGTGACAGTATGTTAAAACGAGTGAGTCATATTATTATGCACGATATATATATGGTATTTTTTGCCACACCCACTATAAAATAGATTCATTTTCAGTATTTTCAAACATTTTTGCAGTTCATTTAAGTCGCCAACTTCCCTCCTATAGTAGGCCGAGGAACGCACAGGAATATTATGTAATAGCGGGCGCATCAGATGAATAACCATAAATCACTACGGAAATAACTTACTTTCTCACACTAGTGTGGAAAAAATACGTTCCCGTACATCGGCCCGTCAAAAATCATACATGTAGATACATACATGCATGTATTTATTTAATTATTGTAAATTATAGACGCGTCGACAACTTAGGTCATTAGCGTCTTAATTACCTACATTAAATAACAACTTCCTTAAAACTAAATGACATCACAAAACATCCATGAGCGCAGGTGGGATTCGAACTCACGTCAGTCCAGTCCAGAGGTTGCGGCACTAAGCACGCTAGCCACTAGGCTATACTGCCCTCTACATGCATGTAAAGCAGCTATTTTATAGTGGGCATGGCAAAAAAATAAGTCCAGATACTTACTTGATTTATGAACAACATATCGTGCCATGAGAGCGGCTTGGGATGGCTTAGGAATTAAAATATCCCTATTGTCTTCATCTCCATTATCATTAAAACTCCTTTTAATTTTTTTCAAACGACGATAAATATTTGTGTGATATTCATCGGCGTATATTTGTTGAATCAGTAATACAATACCGATAACAAATAACAACAATGTTTTATTATTAAACATATTTGAAAAAATGCCTAAAACAGTATAAATTCCAGTTAATTTTCAAAATGGAAACATCACTTAAGTATTTTCAATAAATATACGCACTATTGTTAACAATTAAATTGAAATAAAATGTATTTTTATTAAATACGCACTATTTTAGTAGGATTTTTAATGTTGATCAACTCACGTTAGCGTATCAACTGATAAACGACGCCTTCGACCCTGATATTGGTATAGAAATTAATTGTAAAGGTCAGTGTAACGTAATTAACGTTGGTAAATTTATAAATGAAATAATAAGACTACATTGTTTAATATGTGTGCATTTGGCAATACTCCATTTATATTATGATGATGATGATATGAGTAAGCATGTTTTCCGTGAAATTATATTTATATCAGCGTTTGTAAACATTTATCTTGTCTAATATTCAGAAAACCTTATACACGGTGTCCAAGATAAGCGTGAAAGGGGCCGTTCAAGTATTACGTAAGCAGATTTTTTGCAATTATTAACCCCCCCCCTCCCTCTCGACAGCAAAAGTAAGCAAAGCTCTTATCCCCCCTCCCATGCTTACGTAAACATTGGTACATTTCAATGTGTTCTGGTTTCTTTATTGATTCATGGGCAGCAGTTATAAGTCTAGAAATAAGGAATAGACTTGGAATAGAGGACTTTAACGCACATAATATTTATTTAAGCAGTCTTCAAGTCCATGACACACGAATCCATGACTCTTAAGTCTTTGATGACACTGGATGTTTGCTGCTCAATGAATAGCGCGCGGTAATTCCCCTAGTCGGTTCTAAGCGAGTAAAAGTATCCATTATTTTCGGGAATCCCTGAAAATGCGTTTCGTTTTCAAGCAGACAAGCAGGGTTGCCATATGTGTTCAAACCAAAATCGACTAAATTTTGTAGAAAATCCGAAAAAGTAAAAAATTAAATACTGCTGACGTAATCACCAACCAGACCCCCCCCATCCCCCATGTCATCAAAAATAAGCAAAGCAAAGTCCCCCCGCCCCCCTATAGTGCTTACGTAATACTCGAATGGACCCAAATACACGGGAATTTCCTAAACGGTAAGAGATAGAGATTTGGTTAAATGAGAGAAAATGAGCAGAGATTTGAAATCTTCGTAATAAAGTGCCTTAATAAAGTGAAAATATTTTATATTAAATAGATTTATACGGCTGATTTGCAATTGAACATTTTTATTGGAAGGGCAGCCAATTGTATAATTTGAAATAATTTTCACCTACATGAATAGCTCTCGCTATTACGATGATTCACATCTACAACCTAGCTATAATTAATAACACTCGCATGTAGTGGAAATCTATTGATACCTTTGCATAAATGGAGAATGTTAGATTGGTAATCATGTTACGGGTGAGCTCATTCCGCCGCGATAGTGGAAAGGTCCTGACTGTGACTATGGTTGTCAAAATGATTTTTTCCGATATTTGTAGGAATCAATTATGAAAATATTTTTTTCTGAAAGCGAGTTATAAATAAAAAACGAAAATGGGAAAATATCGTTTTTCAATTGTCTGTCGTAAGGCAAGCAAAATATGGAACGTTCGACTACGCAAGGTAGTAGTACTTGATATTCAGCACATTTTCTTTCATTTAACTAAATATTTATCTCTTACCGTTTAGGAAATCCCCATGCATTTCACGCTTATCTTTTACACTCCGTGTAGTTAGCATTGTTTACAAAATTTTAAATCTTGATTTAATCATGGAAATTTAATCAGAAATCATTGCCACAGGCCAGAGATGCGATTTATTTGAAATACTTCTATTTAAAATGCAAATACAAAATGCAAAATACCTATTTTGTATTTTGCATTTAAATGCCTTTTAGTAAAAAACATTTTGTATTTTATTTGAAATACCTTTCGAGATGTATTTTGCATTTTTAATATTCATTTCAAAATGCAAAATACTTTGTGATTAAGTTTAGCCAACATCACCAGTCAAACAAAATGAAATGAACGAATGACGCTTGTATTGCCGAATTATTTTAAGTGAGTATTATTATTATTATTAATAACATAACAGAATTTATTGATACTACTGATAAATATGACCAAAATGTCATGCATAAGGTGCCATGTTATTAGACGTTTTTGTTCGGCTTGGCATTGTGTCACTATTTCTCATGATAAATACCTAAAATAAATAAAAATATCTGAAATTTGGTAAAAAGGTATTTTATTTTGAAAAAGTATTTTGAAAATACCTATTTTGCATTTAGCATTTGAAATACAAAATGCAAAACTATGTGGTATTTTGCATTTGAAATAGTAAATCTGAAAAGTATTTTGCATTTTGTATTTAAATGCTTTTTTAAAACCATTTTGTACATCTCTGCCACAGGCACAACCGCGTTTATTTCATTTCAATACGTCAAGTATTTACGGAGATACAAATTTTTACATTTTAATACCTGCCTACGTCACTAGAGTCAAAGCACGTTCGCTGCATATTATTATAATCAGGCCGCCTATGTTCCCTATACACTGATCTCGTACGGTCAAAATGATATAATTAGTTCCGTTTTTACCATAAGGGTATGAGCCCAGGGCCCCCGGCCTGATAGGGCCTCGAAATGCCGAAACCAAGTGCCTATGCATTTTTTATCCAATTACCAATAAAGTCACCAAACAAAAGTACATACTGACGTTTTCATTCACGTTTTTTTTTTGCTTTCTAAAAGGGCCTCCAAATTCTGTGTACCTAAGGGCTCCCGCATGGCCTAAGACGACCCTGTAGATTAAATATATAGGCTGTAGCCGTGATATTTGGCGCAATGGATTATGGACGTCAATCTCTTGAGAGAAAATACTTATTCAACCAACTTAAAAAAAATTTTGTGAAGCCGTTTTAAGGTAGTTGTCTTGTGATAATAACATCCAAAAGTTTCGTTCATAATACGTTGTAAAACAATAAATATTTATAGTGTTAAATGTAAAAAAATTTTGTTAGAGATTGTACCTAAACAATTGTTCACATAGTTACACATATTTCACTTAGTTTGTTCGCTTGGATTATATAAAAATGTCAATCTTTTCTCATAAATTGTTGAACTTTGCGTTATTATATCTCAACAATAAAAAGGTCAATAATTTTTGGATTTTCTTTTTTAAACTCAGAACAAAAACATCAATGAACAGTTAGTTTTTTGAAAATTTCTGACTGTTACTTTTTTTTTTAAATTAAAAAACTTGTCAAAAACACAACCTTTCCTATGCTCTCCGTGTTAATTATCCGAACTTTAATTAAGTTTATTTCGAGTTAGAGATGGTCAATCAACTTCAAATTTTAATGGTATTTGTATTATAGTATCCTTAATGAGTATACGAAAATTTAGAATTTTCTGACACTATGCTCATAGTACGACAACTACCTTAAAGGTGCATTTTCATGTGACGCTCGACGCTGGCTTCTAGCGTCAAATGTGGTCACGTGACATAAACGCCATATTGAAAAAAATGTAGCGTCAAAGCTAAACATTGTTTAGCTTTTACGCTGGCGTCATTAGTTGTCTCTGGTCATTAATGATACGAGTTTTCTACAGCTAGGTACTGAGTTGTGCATCAAGTATCAACACACAGGCTTGCTAAAGAATTGCTTTATGTTGCTACTAGGAGGTTGATTCTACGAATTTAACCCATTGATTTTATTACTTCGAAAGTACCTATTTATTAAGGAAAATACTATCACCTGATGGTTTTTCGATGGTTAATTAAAATTCCCGTCTCACTTAGAACAAAACAATTTTTTTTTTTGAATACTAAAATCATTAAAGTTTCTCAAGATACAATTTATTTTTTTCTCATATTCTGGTAGTGCATATAATTACCTATAAAAAAGTAAGCATAGTTATATTTTTAATTTTTATTCCTTATAATTCGTGTACTTTCGCCGGTTATTTAAGTCAAAAATATGGGAATTTCATTTTTGATAATCGTATTCAGACATTGTCTTTTCTGTTAATAAATTTACAAAGAGCTTATTTATTAATTATTATAACAAATTCACCAGAGTTTTGATTTATGGATGTCTTTATTTGACGCTCTCTTTACAAGTTTACAACTGTCAAAACCTTGCTGTCTGTTGACGCTAAAATTTGACGCTGGAACTTGACGCTACAGTTTTTCAAGATGGCGTTTATGTCACGTGACCACATTTGACGCTAGACGCCAGCGTCTAGCGTCACATGAAAATACACCTTAAGTCCTTGGCAAAAAAATCAAACAGCAATATTTAATTTCAATTATTTGCGAGAAAATTACTTACAGTATCTTATTTAGTTAACAATTAGATTAACAATCAATATTGTTATTACTTCCTATACTGTACAAATTCACTATTTTAGTGAAATTAACTGGAAAACTTGCCCGACGCGATATTGGGTGTTCCGGGTTCGATTCCCGGCGGTGCATTTAAATTTTTCTTATGTAGCCTTTCTACAATAATTAATAAGGGCATGTTATGACGATTAATATCGTCTGATGTCCTTATGTTAATTTCACTAAAATAGTGAATTTGTACAGTATAGGAAGTAATAACAATATTGATTGTTAATCTAATTGTTAACTAAGCAATATTTAAGTTAGATGGACCTAATTCCAATGATTTAATAAAAAAGTCGTTTATATTCATTGTACAATAAAATCTGGAAAATAAAGTTTTATGGATAGTTTTGAATTAAATAAAACACCAATTAAATTCAAATAATTTATCTATTCACATTTATATTTCTGACAATTGTTTTTTTATCAGCCAAAATTATTTAAATGCTGTACATATAACAAATATTTTAATCTTTTATGAAATAAGGATATTAAATAATTTTATTTTATTAGTTCATTTTTCTTCTATAAACAGTACCTAGGTATTATGACTGTAGTAATAATATCATTTAAAAACCAACTTACTGGTTAAAATTATTTAAAATGTGTAATACCCAGTAAAAAATTATGAAATATTTACATCGAGGTCCATATTCACCAAACCCAGTAGTTTGTTGAGCGTCTATAATCGACAATCTATCAACCAAAACCAGTAGAACTGCAATCCTTCGGTTTTGTACCAATGGTTCCCAAAGAAATATATTTCATTTTCTTATTAATTTAACAAAATCTGCGTTTGATGGATAGAACTCAAAAAATATTAGACATATTAAAAATACAATTTAATAAAATTTGAGCGTCTTAATTTTATTTTACAAAATACGACGGGGTAGATATAGCATTGAACATTTTCGTCGAACCAAATGTATTCTGGCAGATGTTTCTCTCAAATTATTGAGGCATATCTCTGTCTGGAATCCATCTCTGCATTTGTCTGGAATTTTCCAGGCAAACGTCAAAATAGCGCTTACAAAGTTGTTTGTTCTTATCCTAATTTTCCTGTTATTTTTGCATATGTTACAAAATATCAAAATAAAAATGGTGCCCCATTTATGATTATAATTTTGAGGAAAAAACATGAACTCTAGAACATCACACTGGGGTCTAAATAACCCCAGAACAATCGACAAAACAATGCTTTTTCATATCATTCGCAAAAAATCTGTGTCTTCAAACATTAGCTCTCTTAAAATATAAAAAAATCGTCTCAAATCCTGAATGAAAAAAATTGATGAAACAACAAGCGGGGTCCGTTGAACCCCAGGTTATATTTGAAGTTGATTTTAAGACTGTGATGTTTAACGGTTTAAAATACGTCATAAATGATATATGCAAAATGGCGAATAAAAATGTAATTTAAAATACTAAGCACTGACGACATTAATGAACTAATAATTTAAGCACTACTTCTGTCTAGAAAATAATCAAATTAATATGTCCATATATGCATAAAATACGCACTTTGTATCACACAATTTTCAAAGATGATATTAAAATATAATCATGAAATATTTTTAAAATTTGTCAAGATTTACACAAAACATTAAACAATAATCTGTTTCTTTCTATTATAATATAAGCAACTTTTTATAGAATATTGCACAAAAAAAATAATATTTTGACAACATTTTAAAATGTACCCATTTAACCAGCATTAAGCATTAAAGATTGCAAAAAATCAATCCAATTAACAGTGTACATTAAAAAGGATCAGTTTTCCATTTTTCAGGATTTTTTACATATATTGCGTAGATATTGAATTTTAAATGCTATATCATGAAATTTAAAATACTTCTGATTTATCCACAAATCATGTAATGTATAGAATTTCTTATGCAAAAATGAATACCAAACTAATGTGAAATTTTGAATATTCAATAGATTAAAATTATAATAATTCTAAGGTCATTTAGCTACCTACTGTATATATACTTTTACTATGTAAATAACATAAAAAAAACTCGTATATATTGATATGTAACCAAGGGTGGACAGAGGTGCGCTTTGGCCTACCTAAATTAAGTCTGTGTCAACCTAATAGAAATTTGGAGACAAAATCAATATCTAACAACAACAATAACTTTCATAATAATTGCTAATTACTGTGTACCTTAAAATTATTCAGGATCGAATTAGGCATAGTGCCTACTAGGGCCCACGTTTCCAGGGTTCATGAAAATGTTCAAATAGATATTAAAACGTTAACCAAATATTATAAAAAAATAAATCCAAAAAATGACAAAATTAAAAATTTACACAGAATTCTGGTATATCCAACGTGTAAAGCTAAATCAAAGCCTCTGATGTTGATAGTGCTGCTTTAGCAACCCTGAGACACAAAACCATTGGTTCCCACACTCCGGGAACAAATTATCTGAGGGGAGTAATCCTGAAAGTACTTATTGCTTTCTATGAAGGCTCAGGATTGTTTGGACTCAAATCCTTGGAAACCAAGAGATATATCAGGTTCGTTACGAACGAACTGAGAGGCTTCTCAAGAGGACCTAGGACTGTTCTGGTCATATTTAGTTGTCGGGGAGGAGCAATGGGCCTTTGTAGACTTAGGTAATCTATGTTGGTATATCTAAAGCCCACGGACATATCAAAACTTTTATCTGTACACAGAATTAACCCATACAACCCTAGTTACGTGCCTGCTCACCAATAAAATTTGTTGATTTAGTTTCTAGAATATTTTAAATAAATTGAGTTTTCAAGGACTTGAGTATTACCGAAAAATGCTATTTAAAATAGGTAATTTGAGGAAACTCAAATTAAACAAAAATGTGTTAAATGGATTGAAATCTTCCAAACGGTCAAAATAATGTACTGCATGTAACCTGATGTTGACAAAACAATACTAAAAAACTAGTTTTTTTTTTTGAGGTTCTTGCGACCACAACTGCGCGCTTCTTGTGCTGGTGCGGTGGTCCACCACTGACTTCGTGTACATTTTATGTCATTTCACCACAAAACTAAGTATCAAATTCGTATTGAAACCGATTTTTTATGACAAATCAAATTACATCACAATTCAAAATTCAATAATACAATAAACATTGAATATTTAAATTAATATAACATTGAATTCAGACTAAATATTTAAATTAATATAATAAACTATTTAACTAATTTAAGCCTTTTGTCAAAATATGTATAAATTTTATATACAGGGTGAGTTCGACCACCCGTATCAGTCATTTTTTTCGAAAACGGTTAGTCGTAGAGAGTTGTGTCAAAAATTTGTATTATAAAAGCCGTCATAAAGAATCAAATGGTGATAATTTTTTTTTTCGGGAAGGTCGGCTTCCCTATTAGTTTGCTCCAGAATGTCCAGAACTCCGGAATTATAAATGTAACGATAGGTCGAAAGTGGTATTGTTGAAAAGATCTTTAAAAAATTAGCAAGTTTTGTAGGAAAATTTTTTTTATTACTGCCACCCCTGTAAATTTCTATAAGTATAAATATAAATTATTATATGTTCAAAACTCCGGAATTTTAGAAATCACGATAGGTTGAAAGTGGTGCTGTTGAAAAGCTCTTTAAAAAATAGGCAAGTTTTGTAGGAAAAAATATTTAATTACTGCCACCCCTGTTAAATAACAATCGTTTGAAATTATTAAATCAAAATTTCATAATAACGATCGAAGTCGGCATTAAAAATCTAGCAACCTTAGAGACATTGTCACAAGTGTTCAAACTGTCTTCCATTTACTCTTTAATACATACCTCTGAGCTCTTCTGGTTATACTGTGAGTGTACTTCTTCAGTGTTTAATGATCGATAGATAGGTAACTAGATTTTAAATGCGGACTTTTAAAATGTTCGTTATTATGACATTTTAATTTAGTAATTTCAAACAAATATAACTTAACAGGGGTGGCAGTAATAAAAAAAATTTTCCTACAAAACTTGCTTATTTTTTAAAGATCTTTTCAACAATACCACTTTCGACCTATCGTTACATTTATAATCCCGGAGTTCTGGACATTCTGGAGCAAACTAATAGGGAAGACGACCTTCCCGGAAAAAAAAATTGTCACCATTCGATTCTTTATTAGGACTTTTATAATACAAATTTTTGACACAACTCTCTACGACTAACCGTTTTCGAAAAAAACGACTGATACGGGTGGTCGAACTCACCCTATATATAATCGTATATAATCAACTAAGATGTAATTTTTAACAAACTATCACGCCCATAAACTGGAAAATGATCACATTTTCAATAAAACAAATACTTATTTAAAACCGTTATTTGAACAATACCTCTTGTTCTCTTACGACCTTTTAAAATAATTTCAATAAAAATCAAATTTTGAGCAGAGTGTGCAAAAATTGGTCACGCTTCAGCAATAATGTCTAATTACAACATTAGTACAAGTTACAGGACGAGGGTTTATTCACTTCGAAATAATTTGCAATCAGAATGTGATTTCATGAAGATTTCGACCGACTCCTCCTACGGTTTCAAGTGTTTTCATGAATCTTTTGAAGTCACGACGTACGTCATAATTTCAGGAGATTTCAGTGATTGAACAAGAAATTGTTTGTGACTTCAGAAAGCGATTTTATAGAAATTTCAAAAGTTGTTAGCTGATCATTTCAGCACGATTTCGATTGGTTTCTTATGACTCTCAAAGTGATTTCCGTAGGATTTATATTTTAAAGCAAGGTTTTTAAAGTGAATAGTTACTCAGTGCGAGAGTCCCGTACACTAAAAATTAACTATACCATTCAAAGCGTTTAATCAAGATTTTGATTTCGAATTTCAGCATTTACAACGTCTCAAAAATAAATTAAAATCTGTATGTACTTAATAATTTTATATTAAAATCTGAAAGTATTTGATTTTTAAATGAAAACAACAATTTTAAAAATGTGTTTTTACATAAAGTATATACTACTTACATATTTTAAGCTTTGTAACAATTTTCAAAAAAATATATCATCATGAGTAAACTCTCATTATATTATAAACATTCAATTTTTTAAAACAATTTCTTTTTAACTAGGTATTCACATTACTGACGTTATTTAAACAGCTGATAACAAAAGAAGAACACTTTAAAATAGTTGAAAGTCAAAAACAAAATAATATATCGTCAATCATTAAATGCAAATGATACTTAAATTATATTCTAGTCTGCGTCCTTCTAAGAATAATAAACTTAGATAATCATACAATAATAAAAAAACCGGACAAGGTGCGAGATTCGCACGCCGAGGGTTCAGTAACATCAACCATATTATTTGCCTTTGAATTTCGAAAATTATAGTTGGAAACATCGTACACCACAAGTGTTTTCTTAGCTGTACTAGTTTTGGAAATAAGACAGGGGAAATCAACATTTGAGATGCGTTTTAAAAAAAATTTCGAAAACTATGTAACATAAAATTGTAAAAAAAAATAGTTTTGAGATCCTTAGGACAAGTCCTTTCAAATGATACCGCACATGGTCGAATACAAAGATTTTTGTTGAGGTGTGAAACTTTGGCCCTCCCACATTTACAGGATTTTTTAGGTTCTGACTATTAGAGTATATTATGCGGGTTGGTAACCTTTATAATTATGCCAAATTTCAGCGTGATACCTTTATAAACTCTAGAGAAATTCGACAACATAGTACGGACAAACGAGTTTCGTTTTTTTTCCTTTTGAGATACGGATCCTAATAATTCGTAATGTTAAATAAAAAAGTGGGTGTGTGCTTATGACACCACGACAGAAGTGAAAACTTGATTATATGCAAAACATACATATTATTATAACATTATAATATTATTATAATACGTAATAATAAAAACGTAATTCTTGAAACGGTTCACTTTTTGTTAGACAGTAAACAAAAAGCTGATGACGACTGGAGCCGAGTATACACGATTCAGTGCGTCACCGACCCGAGCGCGCTTGATGTCGAGTGGAGCCGATTAAAGCCGAATCAGCGTCACCGACCCGAACGTGACGATGCACTTTCGTTCACTATCCGGAAAGAATGCAAAGTGCGCCTAAAGAAGTTTTCACTTCAAACATTTCGTACTACTGGTATTGATACCTACAATATTTATATTAGTTATCAGATACCTATTTATAGAATGATAATTTTAAAAAACACGCACTTTAAAACTGTCTTATTATTTATTAACAAATATTTGATTTTAAAATTATAATCAAATAAAATAAAAACGCACCTCGGCATTAGAAGCGAACATTTTAAATTGTCTCAATCACACTATCATATCCAATACGGGCGCACGCAAAACGGGCAGCTGCACCCCTGGGATATGGAATAATCATAGTAATTTCTTTCACTTCTCGTTACTGAAATTTGGCGCCTTTTCCCGAATTGCACTTAGAACGTTTTGATCTAGTTGCAATAATATGATAATCTGATGTCAATCAACAAAAATAAAGATATTTACTTCTTACCACAAGAGTTTTATTGATGGATGTACATTTCGAAAGCTATGCTTTCATCTTCAGCAAACACTATACATGTATAGTATTTGCTGAAGATGAAAGTATAGCTTTCGAAATGTATATCCATCAATAAAACTGTTGTGGTAAGAAGTAACTATCTTTATTTTTGTTTTTATTCCAACCACAGTGCTTGTATATTTTTATCTGATGTCTATGTTTGCTTTCAATCTCATAACTCTTGTCCCTCCCCGATCAAAATTCTGCGTACGCCCTTGATCGACAATAAGGTAAGTACCTATTAATATTCTTCCAATATTTGTTTTAAAATTCTTACAGGATTTAATTTGATACGGCGTGTTTTAGGTTGAAGAATTATTAAAGAAACTAAAATATTTGGCACAAATCATTCTAAAATGGCTAAGCAGTTTTAAACAATGTATCTTCCCCAACTAATCGTTTATAGCCGTTTTTACAACTGCTAACTATAAACCCGAATTTAAGGGAAGGTTGTCCACAGGTCCCTCAGAAAAAGACGAGGAAAAAGAGTATCACAAATAAAAATATTTTAAACATAATTTGGTCAGTTACGTGTTAAATCAGAAATGCAGTACAGGACAGGCATCTAACCGTTCAGAACCCAGACGCGAAAACATAGCGATGAGTTCGTTTTGGAGTTTTCGCCAAAAAATGGATAAAGGGGGCATAGGAGACCCTAGGACTTTTAATATGTTTTTCCCCACACTCTATACAATATTTGCACTAATTTAGAGAGATAAATTTTTAGTTTTTGAGTTTTGCTAAAATTTTGTCAAAAAACCCAAAACTGAGACCTGGAAATCGATGAATAAGTTAACAAGTAACTGACGTCCGAGAGGCAGACTAGTATTTACTGAAATATGTTATCACAAAACGTGCAACTAGATTGTATCTTATTTATCTATGAAAATGTTTTCTATTATAGTTACTATTTTAAAGCTTTAGGACAGATATTTCCTTTAACCCTCTAATGGGCGCGTAGATTCAGTTATTCATTTTTCACTACAATAAAAATGATATCTAACTGGTTCTTTACACGATCGTGAAAGTCGAGCAAAATCCATTCACCAATACCTATTTTTAATCTAAATAAGTTACTGTGGATCTTATCGTTTTACGGGTTCATTTAGATTTAAAATGCCACTGTAGACTCTCAGAAGTGAACAGCTAGGGCCTGGCAACAGGTTTCGCGCTAGGGGCGCAAACCCTAGATGGCAACTGTATAAAAGGCCACACTTGTCAGATATTTGAGTACTTTTTTAAATTTGATTACATGTAGGTTGAGAACGAGCAAGGTAGCTTATAGAACAATTTTATAGCCACTTAGGACAGTACTTACTTTTTTTGCATCTATACGTTTTGGTAAACAAATGTCTTTTATTGAAAATTTTATTGTAAGGGCAGCCAATTACATAATTGATCCCTGCAAATATCGGATAAAATCATTTTGACACCTATATGAATAGCTCTCGCTATTACGATGATTCACATCTACAACCTAGCTATAATTAACACTCGCATGTAGTGGAAATCTATTGAATCCTTTGCATATATGGAGAATGTTAAGATTGGTAATTATGTCACGGTTGAGTACTGTAAGCCCATTCCGCCGCGATAGTGGAAAGGTTCAGGTTAAAGTCCTGACTGTGACTATGGTTGTCAAAATGATTTTTTCCGATATTTACAGGAATCAATTATGTATAATTGGTTGCTCTTCCAATAAAATTTTCAATTGCAAAACAGCCGTATAAATCTATTTAATATGTCCTTTTATATCTCTCGTATCGTGGCTATGCATAATATGGTTACTGAAGTTTTCACTGTTCTCTGTTACGAAAACCAAACAATTCAAAATAAATGCTTAATATTTTCAGTTGTTTCAATAGTGGCCTACATTCTTGTCTGTAGCCGGCAATGTAGAGAAAAACAGACTTCTGGATGACCTATGCGCCTACTGGAGTGTTAAAACCGGGTGGTATTGAGTAAACATTTTGTAGTCGTTAAGAATACTTGATTTGTGTGCGTATTGTTTCAATTGAAATTATTTTGGTAAATTTCTTTTCACTATGTACTCAATGCTGTCAGATTACACGAACAAAAATATTACTTAAAAACATAATTTTGATAGTAATTTTAAACGCTATGACACTGACGCGCATGAACAGTGTATTTAAGTGTAATATGACAATGTGTAAACTCACAGCTTACAGACAAGTACAATAGTAAAGAGAAAAATAACTTTTTCAACATGATTTGTAATATAATCTCTGATTTGTATCATTACTGATGCCAAAGACAATATTTCTAATTTTATTAATATTACGTATAGTCAAGATTTTAAGTTTTTATAACATTTAATAGAAGCAATTCAGTTGAACACCAAATAAAAGCAACTTATTCCTTATTCAACTAACATAAAGAATACTAGGTACTTTTCATAATTTCATATTGTTGAAAATACCTTCCGCGAATTCGTCATCAAATCGCGGACTATTATAAATCTTTGTAACAACTAAATGTTGGCTCAAATTTTTGCAATTTAATGTGTGTAAAAATTTGTTTTTGAATGATCAATTGAATTATGTCAATTTTCAATGTCATGTTAATTTTTTATATTTTAAGTATTATAATTTGACATTCGTGAATTCTTGAAAAGGGCCACCAACTTGACCGAAACGTCTACTAGTTTAATTTAATATATAATCGTCTGTTTAATTGGTCCTTAATTTATTGAAAAAAAAAACAATATTAAAAAATACACTAATTTTGGATGAAACTTCTACATACAAGTATACGTATTTTAAAAAATATCAGAATAAAAATTCACGAATTTAAAGACGTAATGATATTAAACAATTAGGGAACAGCATCTCTGCTTCTAGAAGTTTTATAGTTCTTTTTTTTTTGTTTCGGGAGCCGTCCTATCGCTAGGAACAATGCAGTCTCTCGGCTTATTATGCTAACTCCAAATCCAGTATCCCCGTTCCTTGTACTATTATTTTTTTCGCAATTAAAAGCAAATGTAGATGTCACCACTTCAGACGAAATGACGGTTTGAATGGTTTTGTAAGTAAAGTAAATTTTTAAGTTAGTGAGGTTAGATTTTTATGTCAACAATGTCAGATCAAGTATTAACATACATTGATATTTATAAATACGTTGGTTTGAGTCAAATGACATTACGGGAGTTGCAATTTTTTTTGTCTCGTAGATCCCACTTACGACGACTTCGGATTTGAACACCAGATGTCACCTACTTTGCTTTTAATTGCGAATAGTTAGTCAACGTTTCATATTATAGACTATAATTTCGCGATTTTGAGACCGACCAATAATTCAACTGGGCACCACATACAATGTTCTGATAAATTTCAGTTTAGAGCATAGCACAGATCAAGGCGAACTACCCAACACACGGACTTCAAGGCAAGTAAACTGCACGATCAGATTCTGTTGTCGAGCGTCAATAATCTACAATTTATTCAATTCAATGTATGATCAGGTTGAGCGGGCGGCGAACGAAAACACATATTCGCTTATTTGTCAGAGCTTTAAAAATACATTTTGAAATCACATGTGAAATATTCATAGTATTTAACAATTGCTTTTTTTCATTTTTTGTGCTAGTATTGATGAAGATATCACAGAAAGGCTTATGGAAGCTGTTAAAGAAATTGAAATACTGCGCAATATGACTTTTTATCATCATCCAAGGCTACAGCTAAGAGAAGATATTCTTCTTGCAAAAAAGTTGAACATTAACAAACCTGCCTTAAGGCAACTATTCACGCAACTATTCACGCAACATTTTGCAAGACTTGTATGCAAATAGAAGTTCTGCATAAAAAACGTCGCGTGGACTATTTACTTCGGTATGTGTTCGCGCCAAACTTTGCCTTCGTTTTCGCCTTGGTCTGTGCACAGTGTAACTATAAGATTATATAAGCAAAGGTAATTTAATGAAAATCCGTTTCCATTGAGTGCTGTTTTTTGGTTACCAACTGAATTCTTCTATTGTAAATTATTAGAGTATAGTATTGTTTAGAGAAGTTACCAACGTTATACATGCGCACGAACGAGTTTAGTGCCGGGAGAGTCCATATTCTGTTTAAAGGGGTCGCGCGTGATACAACAGACTTTACAGGCGTCTTTCGTGCCGGACGAGTCAATATTCTACCATCGATAGATCTCCCCAATACTTCTATTGCGCAGATCGGCCATCTTGCTGGTGTCTTCCCTAAACAATACTACTCTACATGGGTAGTAATACACAACATTCAGCTTATAGGTAGTTTATACAATTATACAACATACTGCCAACATCAAACAGACTAATTTTAAGTATTGATTAACATGCAAATTACCGTAACACGTTCGTAATTCTTTTTTTTGAGATAATTATTACTATTATTTTAATAAGCAAAAAATAATTAAAAGAAATTTACAATACTTAATTATTATTAATAAAAAAGGCAAAATTGAAATATAAACCTAAAAATGCTTAATTTGAATTTTTTAAAAAGAAAAACTATAAAAGCAATATTTGCAGGATAAATACGTACTACATTGATTTTTCAAAAGTTCATGGAGCTTTCTTTCCCGAATTTCACATGCATTCTGCTTTCAGCTTCAACGATACCTACTAATTAATCCCTAATTAATAAATAAAATACTATAAATAAAAAAATATACGTATCAAAATACTATTCTGAGATTTGACTTTTGAGCATTTAAATAATATTCACTTTGGAAGAAGTTTAAACAATTTACAAGAAAAAATTAAAAAAAAATCGTTATTTTGATACCTACTTTGCTATACCAAATAAAATTATGTTAATTTATGCCCATGTAATAGGACGCTACTGATTATGAATATCAATGAGCCATTCTCCTGACAGTAAGTAGTTCTTTCAATTATTCACGAGAGGCAGCACTTGTGGTAGGTACAAATATTATTTATTCTCCATTAGTGTCGTGTCATTTTAGTGGTATAACTTAATTATTAAATTATTATTACTATTAAATTAACTAAATAATTAAGTTATGTACCACTAAAATGATACGACACTAATGGGAAATACATAATGTTTGTACCTACAACTGCTGCCTCTGGCGGATAATTGAAGGAACTCTCAGGAAAATGGCTCATTGGGCCGTTTAATAATGAAGTGTTTTTTATTAAATTTATATTCAAGAATATATATTTAATTCACTTTAACTCGAAATGTCTATCATACTGCAGAAAATGATAAAAACATATTTTCTGAATTAATGATATACTTATTAAATACAAATTTTTAACACGGAGTACGCGACCAAATACATAATAAATGAATGCATAATGACTGCAAACAGTATATGAAAACACCTGCTGTGAAGAACAATGACGTAACACAATGCTGTAGTCAGGAAAAATTCATTAATTCAAACCTATGTCACCGTAGGGATTTTAACCCTAAACTTTCCACTATCGCGGCGGACTGAGTGAACATTAGTAATGTAATATAAAAATATACAATATTATTATTCATAATTAATTGAATGCATAATGACTGCAAACAGTATATAAAACATCTCAGTAAGAACAATGACGTAACATAATATTGACACTCGCATGTAGTGGTTTTTCAGTGACAGAATGCTTTAAAGGGAGAAAGTCGATCGTTTGAAAATGTGTCACTGTGTGAGTAATGTCAACTCAGTCCGCCGCGATAGTGGAAAGTTTAGGGTTAAAATCCCTACGGTGACATAGGTTTGAATTAATGAATTTTTCCTGACTACAGCGTTGTGTTACGTCATTGTTCTTCACAGCAGGTGTTTTCATATACTGTTTGCAGTCGTTATTTATTATGATATACTTATTGCAATTAAAAAGAAAAAATAAAAAAAAAATGCTCAAATGCCACCTACAAACAAAGAAATACGTATTAGAAACTATGAACACCATTTAATTTGCAATTTGTACAGTTTTAAAATTATTCCAAAAGACGTCACTGTATTTTCAAAATTATAACTTAACGAAAAATGTCAAAAAAAGAAAGAAACGTGTGTTATAAAAATATATTTTTGCAATTTTAAAACTTCCTCTTAATAATTTAGTTTCCCTTTTCAAATTTTAAACCCGTTTTTTGATATCTATTAAAAATTATGAATGGACACCAGCTGCCCATAACAGCTTTTACGCATTCGAAATTAGAGAAGTCATCATCTTTGAGCTAATTCAGATTTGAGACCTCAGATTTTACTGTGTGAAATATTGTTAAAATAATTTTTAAATATTTATGATTTTACATGAATATTTCTAATAGATTATTAAGTTTTATAAGTATGATTAAAATCTGAATCAACGCAGTGTATTTTTATCGCACCAGATTTTCTCCTCGTTATCTCGAAATTAAAATTCATTAAAAACATCTTTGCTTAAATTCGACAGTTTCATTCAAGAGAAAAAAAATAAATAGAAGACTTGTACTGTTCAATGTAAAGCAATGAAGCATGTGAAATATAAACTCGATATGGGAAATTAAGCTCCAATTGTATATCACATGGCACGATAAGGGCCTTGCATTTTCAAATACTGTATTACAAGAGACGGCCCTCCGGCTACTATTTCCGGAGGTATTTGTGACAACGGACAGTTCTCTATGCTCATTATTTGCAAATTTGCGCACAATGCCAATTCAAAAGGTAAATTACATAAGGAAGGATTATCATTGATATATAAAGATTCTAAATTCTCCAACGTACCAATTTCTTCAGGTAAATAAGTAAGATTATTTTCACCAGCACTCAAATATACCAAATTTGTTAAATGGCCAATTGCCCTCGGCAATGCCGTTAACTGATTTGACTGAACAATGAGTTTTTGCAAATCTCGTAAGAAACCGATTTCATTTGGAAGTGATTCTAATTTATTTTCTTCTAAGTCTAATACACGTAATTTTCTCAAATTTCCAATACTAGCTGGAATTCGTTTCAATAAATTATTAGATAAAATCAATACTTCTAGACTCTGTAAGCATTGAATATCTTCAGGGATTTTCAGGAGTTGGTTTGTACCCAAATTAAGTTCTACCATGTTCAACCAAGTTCCTATATCTAATGGAAGAGCTGTTAAAAGGTTTTCTTTCATATTAAGTTTGGTGAGATTTTTTGCTCTTGATAATATTCCATAGGGAATTTTATCGATCTGATTATGTTCCAAATTTAAAGAATAAACATTTGTGAATTGAGCCGGACCACCGGAAGGATATGACGTAAAATTATTTCTCGAGAGCGTGATACTTGTCAGTTCTGAAAGGCTCGCTAATAAGCCTTCAGGAAGTTGAGATATGGCATTTCCTTCTACATTGAATTCATCCATATGTTTACAATTGCTGAGTGAGCTGGGAATTGCAGTCAACCGATTGTAGCGAAGTCCCAACCTTGTGAGAGCTTGCAAATTTCCGATTGTGTCAGGAATATCCAAAAGCTCGTTGTGCTGTAAATCAAGCGTGGACAGATTGACACATTGGCCGATTTCTTCAGGCAAATGTTCCAGATGATTGTGTGAAACATCAAACGTTATTAAATTAACAAGATTGCCAATTCCCGCTGGCAATTCACGAATTTTATTTTCTCTTAAACTCAACATCGTCAGACTTCTCAGATTTCTGATTTCATCTCCGACAATACGTATTCTGTTAAACCTTAGGAAGAGTGTTGTTAATGAAGTCAACTTGTAAACAACATCCGGTATATCGTTTAGCTTATTGTGTCGCAAATCCAAAACTCTGAGCGCTTTCAAATTCGACAGGGAATCCGGAAGACTCGTAAGTGAATTTTCACTGAGTGCTAATGTTTGTAAATTTGTTAGGCTACCTATTTCAGAAGGCAATGATGCTAATTTGTTGCCGTACAAATAAAATTCAACTAAATGACTTAAGTCCCTAACAGTTGCTGGCAAATTCGTTATGTTTGACTTACTCAAATCGAGTCTGGTTATACCGTCGTCTTTGCAGCGAATGAATTCTTTTGTGACATCCAAGTCGGCTTGAATCGGTTTATTCTTTTTCACAGTGGGCTTCGGTTTGTTGGATTCCGGATGTTTGACTGTAACCATTTTCGGTCTGGTTATATCTCCGCTGAGAGAAGCTGAAGATAACTTCTTTTCTTTTATGCTGCTTTCCCTCTCCCGAACGTGCGACGCTCCTATTGGATCTGCTGCTTCAGGCATTTCTGTACTAAGAATACTCGCGCTGCTACTCGAAGGACACTGACTCATGCCGTCAAAAACTCACTCACAAAAGGTTACACACACCTGGTTTTATGCACCTGTCAACAAGTACTGGATCAAAAACGACAGGTTGTTATGCAGTTTTTAATTCAATGTCACTTCACTGTTTTTCGCATTTTTTCAACGTATTATGAAATTGCCACTTCCGGATGACACTTTATGACACATTTGTTAAATGTTCACAATAAATTTTTCATTTGAATAAGTTGACAACTGTGTTTTTACAAGAAATATACAAAATCTGATCGTTCATATTTGCTTACATGTGTATTAGATCGAATTGATACCATAAGGATTTGAAAAAGTAAAATAATGAATCACCTTATTTGAGTTGTTAATAATTTTCAATTTTAATAATGCATTTCTCTGTTACTAGACGCCATCACGGTTAACTTCTTACTACAGGGGTGTACTACAACTTACAAGACACTGAAGAAAAATCAGTCGGAATAAAAATTACCTGAATATTAAAGGGTTCTACGGCTGAACACGATTATTTTTTGCATAAAGATAATAATTTCTATAAATGACCGCACAAAATGTACACATAAATAGAATGTCTTTGTCTCCAACAATTTACACCTTAAACTAGCGGTCCTAAACTTCTTTCAGTTGTGCTGAGGGTAATATTTTGCAAATTACCAAGAATTATGTGCAATCAAAAAAATGCAAATAGATGTCATGTTCACAACGCAATATTAACATTATCAATCAAAAATAAATATTCTATTAATATTTAATCTTTATAAAAGATGATGTTTTCAATATAATCTGTGAAGATATATTGCATCGTTTATAGTTTTTCCTTCTAAGGCTAAAAGGTTTCTTAAATATTTCCCTAATTTCGAATTCGTAACCACTTCAAGTTTTCCTTTCAGTTTTAAGAATTTGGATGTATTTTTCATTATTGTGACGTGAACAAGGTTATATCATAGCTCCACTGCCCATGGAGGACAGTCCGACAGATGACAGCAGACAGTATTTTGTTTTGTTGCGCAAACGCGGCAATCGATGTCACTCGTATGTTGTCTTCTTTTCATTGGTTGAAATAAACATAGGTTATGGTTGTGTCAAATTCAGAATAACAAATAAATTTTAACAGTGTTTTAAGTTAATTGCAAATATAGTCAAATATTTTTTATAACATAAGTTATCGTACGGTTATGATAATACATATAGTTCAATGAAATCTTAGATATGAGGTATAATTAATACATTATTATATGCCATTAATCAGTTGTCAAATAGGTACAGAATTCTTCAGGTCCGGTGTTAAAGGAAAAAGGATTAAAATATAATTTAATAAACGATTATAATAAACATGTAAGATGCTTTAATGAACTTATTTTACAATATTAAAAGATTTATGGACCTTTTTATTGAACACTTACATATTTTGTAGAACTTCCCTTTGATTGTATTAAAAGCTGGTTTATAATGTTTTTTCGTCTGATTTTAGAGACACTGTTCTGAGGCTAACTTTTTTGATAAAAAACTAATTTTATTAATTTTGAATTGTTCCAGGTACTCACAAATTCTTCAGAAGCTAATTAGTATAGCAATAATTTTTTCAGTGATTACTAGTAGTCATTGTGGTAAGAATAAAAAGACAAAATTGGTCACAACATTATTAGATGCAAGATGGGAAGTAACACCTATAATCCTAGAAGTAGCGGAGTATTTATCAGAAGAAAACACAGATTTCTTTTGGAATTACGTTAATTCTATTTGTAATCTTGAAACTCCAATAATTGATCTAGGTTTGTCATTTTATTTCTTCTTGCACAAGTATTTAAGACTAGCTGCTAATCTCAGCGTTACCTATAATGCCCCCCAATATTTAGCGCTATTTTTTTAATTGACCAATGTCAACAATGGTTGAATTCTAAGCTAAGTGCTTATAATAAATTCCTCCTGATGTTGCTAGTATGTAGTTTGTAGCTAACACTAACTGTTAAGCCCAGCTTCACATAATCTCTCATTTATTACTTTACTTTATGTTTATATCTCAGAAACCGATTTAAAAAATACTTCTACTATTTAAAAATGAGATAGAGCCTTGTAACAGCCGGACATCATAGTATTATATTATTATGAAGTATTGGAAATAGCTTGTATTATGTCCGTCTTGTGACTTCTTGTGATTTAACACGACGCGTTGCCATCTTCAGGTGTGGTTAATTATTTTTTAAAAAACACATGAGTATTCGTAACACTATATAATATTATGATGCTAAGCACTGTGTATTATGTCGTGTATTGTGAAGTACTGATTTAAATTTCGAGATTTTATGATTTATATAGTAGGTAGATGAAATGTGAGTATGTGTGTGCATATTTTCAATCTATAATTCACTTCGGAATTATATTTTGGGGTGATTCAGTGAATGTAGAAAAAATTTTGTTAATACAAAAAAAGTGTATTCGAATCATGGCAGGCGTAGCGCCTAGAGAGTCCTGTAGACGTTTATTTGCACAGTTTAATATCCTTACGGTAATCAACTTATACATTCTAGAATGTGCATGTTTCGTTAAAAATAATCCTGAATTATTTTTAAATTCTGTAAACCATAAATATGACATTAGAAACAATGACATTAGATTGACAAGTTCACATCTCACAGTTGTGCAGAGGGGCCCCCGAAATGCCATGATTCGAATATATAACAAGATACCCAATGACATAAAGAATATTCAAAGCGGGAAGCTTTTTAAGAAAAGTCTCAAAAAGTATTTACTTACAAATGTATTTTACAAAACAAGAGAGTTTTTAAATAATTAAAATATGTATCTATATAGTATATAATTGACGCTATTATGTACAGATTGTACGACATAAATAAAGACATTTATTTATTTATTTATTTATGTATGTAGACGATTACTGAGGCTCAGTAATAGGGTTCCGTTCGGAGGTACGGAACCCTAAAAACCTACTGCTTTTCAAATGACATAGGCTACAAGCTACATATTATTCCGCTATGTGACTACTGTCTTATTTGGCTGACGAACATCAATTTATCTCAGCAATCACGCGCAGGATCCCAAACTTACTTTACATTTTCGCTCACTTATCATCCCTCTTTTGTCTCAGCGTGTTGATATCAGCGCCACGTTAAGTGATAGTTCATTATTGAATTTTAAAAATCATAATGTGATTGAAATCTCATAATACTTTTTTCTTAAAGAAACTGAACATGAAAGGTATCGGGCAATAATAGAAGAAGCTTCAAAATTATTATCACCATCTGAATTATCGATAATGAAACTGGGTTTATCACTTCACATTTATTCACCGAAGGTTCAAATGTTCCACCAAATATCCGTAGAACGGGGTTTGTTACCTTGCCCTATTGTTGCGGATGTATCAGGAACAATGGCCTGCGGAGTTGAAGAAATGAATGCCATTGTTAAACAGGTACTTTGAAACTTTTTTTTAAAATTATAGATTTTCATCATAAATGATAATTTTATTGAAATCAGAATATTTTTTCTAGTTTTTGTTTGATCAAAAAGAAACCAAGAAAATCGACACATTTCAAGTAGACCATCATTATCCGGGATCGGAAAATAATTCCCTGACAGTTATATTATACGGAGAACTAGGGACTCCAGAGTTCGCTAGATTTCATCGTGCGTTGAAGCAGTTGGCAACTGATGGAAAGATTGATTACATAATTAGACACTATGTTAAGGTATTCAGTGATTATATTATCATGCGAGGATTTTTGTCCGTCTATCCGTCTATCCATCAAGACCCTTTTTCTCAGGAACGACTAATACCAAATACTAAGGTCAAATGCCACTGCCGGCATTTGATTTTTTCTTAATATAGCAGTCAACAATCAATGCAGAATTTCTGTCTGATATTATTATTATTGTAGATTATAGACGCGTCGACAACTCAGGTCATTAGCGTCTTCAACACAACAATTAACAATCCATTTGTGTATTAGAATCTACTAATGACCTTTGTTGTCGAGCGTCTATAATCCACAATTCATTAATTCAGAATCTGCCAGTCGGCAAACACAAGCTGACTGGTACGAACTTGGGATCCTGGGAATGCCAATTCCCAAAGAACATTGGCATGCAATTGCGAGAACAACTACAATCCAATGTTCCCCCTGGGGAAGTCTGATATTATATTTATCATTCACCAATAGGTAAATGTGAATGATTTGTGGACAGCTAGATGTCAACGTTGTCTCTTTGTTATGAATTATCGCTGTCGTTTGTATCCTAATTAAAATATTAATATGTAAAATTTTACGAATTTGTTTTTAAGGAACGTCCAAATCGAAAATTGCGTTTATCAGGATATGGCGTTGAACTTCAAATGAAGTCAACTGAATACAAAGCCGAAGATGATACGCAAATAAAGGCCGAACATACTTCAGAAGAAGTCAGTCAAGAAGAAGAAGATGAAGAAATTGAAGGTTTTAACTTCAGTAAATTAAAGTAAGTAAAAATACATGTACAACACCCCACATTTCGAAATACGACAATGGAAGAACTTGACAGCACACGCATCGAAAAGTGGTCGACAAGAGTGAGAGAGATGAGGTTTGTGACGGCCAGTTTGTATCTCTTTTCAACACAGTGCCGCCATATAGAAGCTAGCCGTCACACGCTCTGTCTCTCTTCCATTTTTGATAGCCACTTTTAATACATTGTTAAGATACGGATGGCCATGCCCAGATTTCTGCCTAGGCTAACAAGGCACCGACCTAGGGGCTCAGCCGCCGAGGGGGCCCCGGCCAGGGCGGAGATGGAAATTAAAGAAAAAAAAGCCCAAACATTTTGTAAGATAACCCAATTGGCGACTTTTTTTTGCTAAATTTCCATCCAATTCCATTTTTTCATTTTTTCTCTTTTTTTGGGATTGGGGGACCCAACTGTCAAGTGCCTAGGGGTCCCAGGTCTTTAAGTCCGGGTTTGCGGATGGCGCTGTCCAGTTCCCTATGTATATGTCAAAATATGACAATTTTGATCAGTGCGCCGTATTTCTCAATCGTAAAAAATTAATCTAAACTAATTTTTTCATTTTTATATCCTTTATCTTGTTTTTCAACAAGAATTTAAAAAAATGTGTATACAGTAGAGTCTGTCTATTACGACTTCGTTTATAACGACTAACCGTTTTTAGCGACATAAATGCAAACGCAAGTTAGGTTTCATATAGACGTACTATGCGTATTATGCGTCCGCTTTGTGCGTCGTCCGGTTAATACGACATAATATCGCCGATCCCTTGAAAGTCGTTCTATCCGGATTCTACTGTATTTTAAACATCTTCACTTTAGCCGCCTATGATGCCGCGGAGAATGATCACCCCTGCTTGCACATTATAACCCCTGTTTTATGTAATGAATACGCCCCCGTTTATTTATAGGTTTGATTTCTTTTTGCGGTGTGACATATAATTTATTTGCTGTTTTTTTATTACACTTTCAGATCTTTGTTTCCTGATCAAAAAGTGAATTTGGAAAAATTCAAACAGAATTTGCTTGAATCGTCTAGCGAATTGGCGCCTTTAAAAGTGTGGCAATTTCAAGAACTAAGTTTACAGGCATCTCAACGAATAGTCGATGCGCCTCGTGAAGAGGTTTTACACGTCTTCACTCATATTGCTCAAAATTTCCCTATTCAGGTAATCAATAATTACTTTTTCTGGCAATGATTCGATTTACTAGGTGTCCGTCCCAGATTCGCCCATGTAGTCGCATCTCACAAGTCATAACTGCCTTCAAATAAGTGCGAAATCTCGTTCGCTTCAATTAAGTTTGGTTGAGTAAACACGGGGATTGTGTGCGGAATCCTCGACTTACTCAAACTGAAAAAAAATTTCAAATCGGTTCAGTTCTGAGATAAGCGTTGGCCGTAGACGAACATACAAACGAACACACTTTTTTGTATAAATAGTAGATATAGAAGATTATTTAATCGTTAATTTTCTAGGCAAAATCGCTAGTCCGTACAGCTGTAAATTCGAAATTAAAAGAAGAAATTAAACGGAACCAAGAGCTTTTTGCGTCAAATTTAAATTTACAACCGTCTGATACAGCTCTGTTTATTAACGGTATGTTTTTCGATTTGGACGTCGTCGATGTGATTTCGTTGCTGGAAGTTCTCCGTCAAGAGCAGCGTACAATGCAGGGACTCCATAATGTCGGAATATCGAATAAGAAAATATCGTCTTTGCTCACGTTAGATTTACATTCCGGTGCTGGAAACACACAAGAATTTGCTATCGATATTCGAGACTCGGCTGTCAATTGGATTAACGATATAGAAAACGATGCAAAATATAGAAGATGGCCTTCAAGTTTAATGGAATTACTGAGACCTACTTTTCCTGGAATGCTGAGGAACGTTCGCAAAAATTTATATAATTTGGTACGTAATAATTTACTAGAAGGTTAATTATTTGAAAATAGTTAAAAAAAATCTGTTTGAGTCTAATACCAGTTAATATTTTTTTTATTGCAGGTTTTGATAGTGAATCCTGCAGAACCGGTTGCAAGAGCTTTATTAAAGTTGGCCGAATCATTTTATGTACACACAGCACCGTTAAGAGTAGGTTTGGTTTTCGCAGTAACCGATGATCCTGCCGTAACAAGTGCAACGGATGCGGGCGTCGCTCTTCTTTGCGCATTTAATTATATAACTCAGCATAAAGACGCCGGATACGGTCTCGGATTTATTACCGATGTGAGTTTTAATCAGACATTTTTATTTCTTACAATATTATTTGAAACTCGTGCATGAGATTTCGAGCGTCAGGCCGTAAGTCTCGTTGATGTGCCTGCATAAGTGTGTGTGCGCGTGTGTGTGGAGCGTTCTCGCGCATACTGTTCGCGCATGCTGCTTGCGCACGCTGCTCACGCACACTATTACAGCATTCGCGTATCGACGACCGTCAGGTGGTTTCAGGTGACATTTTGCATTTTTGTGAAACCAAATTGATTCAAGCTCACATGTTTACATATCAATTTTGGTGAGTACCGCGTCACCCATAAAACCCCACAGCTCCGCTCGTTTGGACAGAGTGTCTTAAAAAAATTCATTATATAATCAGAGAGAATGAAATTGAATAATCGGTTTTATTTTTTTAAAGGTTTATGCGAAAATTAAAGATGATCGTTTGGTTACTGTCGATGATGTTATATCGACATTTAAGAAACAATATCCGAAAGCTGACACCGACGACATCTTTGGCGAAGATTCAGATTATGATTTTGGTCGACAACTTGCAAAAGATTTTGTACAACGCACTGGCTTAAAAAGCCCTATGGCTTTGATGAACGGTATACCGCTTTCCAAATCGCAATTGAGCGCCGATGAATTCGAAGAAGCTGTTTTAACAGAAGTTATCCAACAAACGCCGGCATTCCAAAAAGCGGTTTATAAAGGAGAATTTCTTGATCATCATAATGCGGTCGATTACATTATGGATAAACCGAATGTAATGCCTCGATTAAATCAAAGAATTCTTAATCAGGATGCATCGTTTTATTTGGATATGTCCGGTAAATCTGTTGATAAATTGGATGTCTCCGTTCTGCTGAAATTATCGAATCGAGATTTAACAGCGACGGCTATCCATCATTTGAAATATTTTTCAACAGCGAAAAAAACGGATAGCGTTGATATTATGACTCATTGGATTATCGGTGATTTGAATTGTAAAAAAACCAGAGACTTATTAGTTCACGCTTTAAAATACATGGTAAGTTTGTAAGATACTTCTGAAGCAGAGTTGCGCCGATTACACAAAAAAAGTACCTAATTGAGTACGATTACAATTACTTTACAATAAAATGTAATTGAGTACGATAACAGTTACATTCGTTTTTAAATGTAATTAATTATTACAATTACTGTTACAATTACTCACAAAAGTAATTGTTAACTGTAATTAATTACTTTTATGCAATTACAGACTCGGCTCTGTTGTTACATTCGTTTTTAAATGTAATTAATTATTACAATTACTGTTACAATTACTCAGAAAAGTAATTGTTAACTGTAATTAATTACTTTTGTGCAATTACAGACTCGGCTTTGTTCTGAAGTATTTAAGATACTTTTAATATCTATTTTTAGATACTTTCATTCAAAGTACGTGGTATCTTTTGAAGAGTTGACTGTTAAATATCTTGTATCTATTTTATTTTTATAAGTACCTTCTGCAGCTCTGGATGACCCCTGTTGTAAAATCTTCGAAGTTAAAGTATTGTAATGGTATTTTTTAATTCATAGAAATCAAACCGAGACGTACGAGTGACGTTTCTTCCGAACATTTTAAAAGCTTCCGATGACCAGCTTTTAAATAAAGCTGTTTTAGCAGCTTTATCTGCTTACAATGGACAAGAAGCAACTCAATACGTGCTAACTTTACTGCAATCTGAAAATGTTCCGAGTGCGTCCGAATTGCCATCGGAAGTTAGAGCTCGTTTGTCGGATCAAACGTTGTATTTGAAAATGCTTCGAGTGTATTGTCAAAAAGTCTTGTCGCTAAGTGCAGGCAAACGCGCTGTCATCGCCAATGGCCGTGTACTCGGACCGTTAGATGACAATGAAATATTTGATACTGAGGATTTCATTTTGCTTGAACGCCATGCCATGAACTCGTACGGAGAGAAAATTCAGAAAGTGCTTAAAGAAAACGACGACGATGAAGGTATTTTTATTTTCATACTTTAATGAAAAATTTATCGGATGAATTTGAGTCGATTTGACATTTTTCGAATCAATGTTTCGATTCGAATTGACTAAAAAAAAGAACAGGTTTGAATAGATATGAATTTACTGTAGTATAATATTAGTCGTTTTAAACTTGAAAGAAATAAAAATATATATGAGCACTGTGGTTGAAATAAAAACAAAATAAAATATAGTTACTTCTTACCACAACAGTTTTATTGATGGATGTACATTTCGAAAGCTAAGCTTTCATCTTCAGCGAACACTACATGTAGTGTTCGCTGAAGATGAAAGCTTAGCTTATTTTATTTTGTTTTTTTTTTGAAAGAAATGCCTTTTTTTAATTTAAAATATTTATTTCCAGAGATAAGCAGTAATCAGTTACTTCGCATAATATCGCTGTTAGTATCTCGACCGCAGTCACGTTCACGGTACGATATAACATTCCATAGCGCTGAGCATAGCGTCATCACGTTACCCCCGACCCGAGCCGACCAACCTTCATTCGATATATCGGCAATAGTGGATCCTGTCTCACGAGGAGCACAAAAACTTGGTCCGATTCTCAGCACACTTCAGCACGTGCTAAATTGTAATATCAGACTATTTTTGAACAGTGCCGAAAAGAACAGCGATATGCCGCTGAAAAGTTTCTACCGATTCGTGCTCGAACCTGAGATTCAATTTAACGTTGACGGTTCTCAAACGGCCGGACCGTTTGCACGATTCGCGGGCCTGCCAAACTCCCCACTGTTAACTCAAAACATGCACGTGCCAGAAAACTGGTTGGTTGCGGTCGAACGAGCCATTTATGACCTCGATAATATTCGACTCGAGGACGTAGACAGTGTTGTTCATAGCGAATACGAACTCGAGTATCTTTTGCTCGAAGGACATTGTTTCGAAGCTTCGTCCGGAACACCGCCGCGCGGATTACAGCTGACGTTGGGAACGGAAACTAATCCGATACAAGTGGATACTATCGTAATGGCTAATTTGGGATATTTCCAACTCAAAGCTAATCCGGGCGCTTGGTTACTGCGATTACGACAAGGACGAAGCTCAGAAATTTATGATATTGCTAGTCATGAAGGTACTGATACACCTCAAGATTCGAAAGATATCAAAGTTTTGATAAGCTCGTTGCGTTCGCATGTACTTAAGTTACGGGTTGCTAAGAAACCAGAAATGCGACATGCTGATTTATTAGCCGAAGACGATAACAATAATTCTGGTATATGGAATTCGATCACAAGGTATGCATTTTTTATCAGATTTTCAATTTTTAAAGACAAACAGACAGATGGACATCGAAGCAATAGCAATTAGGTCTTGGACTAGGAAGTAACGGATCAATAGAAATGGGCAAATAATACTTATTTTCATATTATCTATGGGGTACTGTTTGCGATGCCATCTATAAACCAGTAGCAATACTACGCCGTACCCGATACTCGGTTTTTAAATTTTACTGAGTCACCTGGTACTCAGTTCTTTGAAAAATGAGTTCACGGTGATTTTGATATTGATTACGTCACAAATAAATCCTTTCCAAATGCGGTGCCTAAATTGCTTTATTTTCTGTATGATCTTCAGTTTTATTTTTTGCATGTGACGACAGAAACGATTCAGATATTGAGAAGAAATCAATCCAATTATTGGTTGCTTACTAACAATTTTCTATCTGAATACCCCTTTTTGTTTACAAACATGATCTCTTCTTGACGTCTAACAAAAATAAAAAATTTATTAAAAAAACAAAAAACCCGACTGCGTAAAAATCGAACATAAAAGATGGAAACAAGATCAAATGATAACATGCAGTCGGAGGCATAGTAGTAACAAATTGAACAGAAATACCTCCGACTGCATGTTATCATTTGATCTTGTTTCCATCTTTTATGTTCGATTTTTACGCAGTCGGGTTTTTTGTTTTTTTAATAATTTTTTTATTTCCTTCCTTTTAGTTGAATCTACTCATCAAGCCTTTTCATTTGATACCCCACACACAAGGTTTTACCGATTTTTTGCGTACTGACAAAATGGCGTCTAGCGTCCGCCATATTGAATTTTCCGTGACGTCATGTACCCTATTTGAAATGTCAACGAAAGCTTTCTTTTGGTACCTATATCAATGTATTTAGAAGGAAAATTACTTTTGCATTCTGACAAAATGGCGTCTAGCGTCCGCCATATTGAATTTTCCGTGACGTCATGTACCCTATTTGAAATGTCAACGAAAGCTTTCTTTTGGTACCTATATCAATGTATTTAGAAGGAAAATTACTTTTGCATTCTGACAAAATGGCGTCTAGCGTCCGCCATATTGAATTTTCCGTGACGTCATGTACCCTATTTGAAATGTCAACGAAAGCTTTCTTTTGGTACCTATATCAATGTATTTAGAAGGAAAATTACTTTTGCATTCTGACAAAATGGCGTCTAGCGTCCGCCATATTGAATTTTCCGTGACGTCATATACCCTATGTCACTCTGGGAATTCATACGAATCTAATGACACCTCATTTTTCAAAATCCGTCAAGCCGTTTAGGCTACAAAGCGTGATAAAGAAATATACATACATACATACATAAATACATACATACATACACTCGAAAAACATTACCCTCCTTCTGGCGCAGTCGGGTAAAAATTAATAATAACTTTTTTTGTTTTCAGTTCATTCGGAAGTGGAACAGATGATGATCCAGAAGAGGTGTTGAACATCTTTTCTCTCGCTTCAGGGCATTTGTACGAACGTTTCTTAAGAATAATGATGTTGTCTGTGCTTAAACATACGACACTGCCTGTTAAATTTTGGTTTTTGAAAAATTATCTTTCGCCGCAATTTAAAGATTTTTTGCCGCAGATGGCTTCAGAATACGGATTTGAATATGAGTTGGTCGAATACAAATGGCCACGATGGCTTCACCAACAGACCGAGAAACAGAGAATCATTTGGGGATATAAAATCCTCTTTTTGGATGTACTGTTTCCGCTCGACGTCAAAAAAATAATATTCGTAGACGCTGATCAAATTGTTCGTGCCGACATGAGAGAACTTCAAACTTTAGATCTTGGCGGTGCGCCTTATGGCTACACGCCATTTTGTGAATCTAGAACGGAAATGGACGGTTTTCGATTTTGGAAACAAGGTTATTGGCGAAATCATTTACAAGGCAGACGTTATCATATCTCGGCTTTGTATGTTGTCGATTTAAAACGTTTCCGACGAATAGCGGCTGGTGATCGGTTAAGAGGACAATATCAAGCTCTTAGTCAGGATCCAAACAGTTTAGCTAATCTCGATCAAGATTTACCAAACAATATGATACATCAGGTTGCTATTAAATCGTTACCTCAAGAATGGCTATGGTGCGAAACGTGGTGCGACGATTCATCCAAAAGTAAAGCTAAAACTATAGATTTGGTAAGTGCATCACATAACATTAACCTTTACCATCACACAGTAAAATCATTTCATTATATTTAGTGCTGTAATACCTCGATTTATGTTACCCCGACTTACGCGAACTCGAATTTACGCTGTTGCTTAGTTACCTTCCCACTGCCCGCTTCGCCCCTCACATCCCGCTCGTAGCACTTCGCCCACATTTTACACAGTGCTTATTTTCCACTCCCGCTGCCCTCTTTGCCTCTCACATCTCGCTCGTAGCACTTCGCCCACATTTCACGCAGTGCTTATTTTCCACTCCCGCTACCTGCTTCGCCCCTCACATTCCGCTCGTAGCACTTCGCCCACATTTCACGCAGTGCTTATTTTCCACTCCTGCTGACCTCTTTGTCCCTCACATTTCGCTCGTAGCACTTCGCCCGCATTTCACGCAGTACTTATTTTCCTCTCCCGCTGAGCTCTTCGTCCCTCACATCCCTCTCGTAACACTCCGTCCGCATCTCACGCACTACCCCTAGCTATGCGAATTCGATTTACGCGATCTTTGTCGGTTCCGCCTATCGCGTAATTTCATGGTATTACTGTATATCTGTCTATATCTCTAATATTAATAAAATCGTAGCAAGAATCGGTGGACCGATTTGAAAAAACGGGAAAAAATCGTAAATTTGGGGTTAAAACATTTTTAATGATGGATGTTTTGGTATTTACGTTAAAATCATTTGAACTAAAAAAAGAAATTTGACGTGAGTGTTCTGTGTTAAAATCGAAGTGATACGCTTTCGACGAATTTTCGATGTTTCCCGAGAGATGTATCCCGAGAGATAAAAACGGAGACGGAACTTTCTTGAAGCGTAGACGTATCTCTTAAACCGCTTAAGCTAGAAACGTTAAACTCGAGAAAAATAGGCTTTTTCAAAAATTAGGAAATACGTGTTTAAACACAATTTTCCTAATTGTTTCTAGTGTAACAATCCGTTAACAAAAGAAGCAAAGTTAAATGCAGCCGTTCGCATTGTTGAAGAATGGAAAGACTATGATAATGAGATTAGAAGACTGCAACAGAAAATTGAATCGAAGGAGACAGTAATATCGAAAAAAAGTGAAACAGGTAATTGTAAAAATTGGTCTTGTTCGCTACATGCACAGAGCCAAGTAGCCTCATGTAAAGAATGCTTTATGTTTTAAGTCCATCCAAATGTTCTAATTTTTGCCACCACGGGCGCTCTAAGTCTTATTCTATATCTACTCAAGGTCATGTACATAGCGAATATATTATATCTAATCGATAAATACTGAGTAAAACGTTTTTTTTCTATTTTCTTTATTTTTACAGGTCATGATGAACATTCAGAGTTATGACGAGTGAATTTTAACAATTTAGATTTGTGTTATTCTGTAAGTAAATGAAATATTTCATCAGTGAGACATTATTTAAAAAAAATTATTGGAATTATTTATACTTTTATTTGTTTAAGTTGTGAACCAATGTGTTTTTTTTATAACTTGTCTGTATACATGAAAATCTGTTGATTAAAGGCAACAAAATAATTGTTGATTGTGCCAGTTTTATATTATTGTTTATATAATTCTTACTCTTTAGAGCACACAGTGGTTTGTGCCACCTCGGCGCCCGAATCGGCACATATGTTATTTTTCAATGATGCAAAACACACACTGCGTCAATAATTGCCGTCTCGACACGTCGTTGTCCACAAGAAACGCGCGCGGTTTTATTGCTGGAGCGGCGCTTGTTTACATTGTTTTGTATGAGCCTTGCCACACACTTCGATTTATCTCGCGTTGTTTCGCAAACACAACTACGCAACTATAGGTTTTTAATATTCAAAATGACTTCAAAAGAAGCGTTGCAGCTGATAGAGGCAAATCTCGATATATAATAAAAAAATTATTTAAACATAAAAACCCGACTGCGCAAAAATCGAACTTAAAAAATGGCAGCACCGGATCTAGGGGGGGGGGCAAGCCGGGGCCTATGCCCCGGGCGGCAAGTTCAGAGGGCGGCCAAATTCAAATTCACACTTTACAGACGAATGGACAACTCATCATTTACTTAACTTTAACCAAATGTCAATCAATTAGTGGACATCTGATAGCTGAAATTATAAAGATGATAAAGGTAAAAATAAATATAAGTGGGCGGGGGCGGCATTTTTCAGTTTTTGCCCCGCCTAAAAATAATTGAAGATCCGGGGCTGATTAAGATGGATACAAGATCAAATGATAACATGCAGTCGGAGGCATAGTAGTAACAAATTAAACAGAAATATCTGATGCCTCCGACTGCATGTTATCATTTGATCTTGTTTCCATCTTTTAAGTTCGATTTTTACGTAGTTGGGTTTTTTTTTAATAATTTTTTATTGACGACTTTTTAGTTTTTAAAGACCTATTCAGTGATATGCCACTCAATATGGTACGCAATTTTTTTTCTCTACCGCCATTTTGTATTTTACGGCCGCCATTTTGGTTTATAAATGATTGATTTTGAAAGACCTATTCAGTGATATGCCACTCAATATGGTACGCAATTTTTTTCTCTACCGCCATTTTGTATTTTACGGCCGCCATTTTGGTTTTATAAAAACAAAGTCTAGCCTATAACCATCGCACGGTTTAGACGAATCGATAGACATCTCATTTATTAAAATCCATCGAGCTGTTGGGATGCTACAAGGGTAGTAAGAATACCACATAGTCAGATACGTGTGCAAAACAATACACTCTTGCTTTGCGCAGTCGGGTAAAAAATAAACGAAGTACAGGATCGTCCAGCATTTTGGGACAGTACCCAAAAAGATTGCAGTGATAGAATCAAAAGAAAACAATGCTGGGAAGAAATTATAGAGCTTTTCGGTTTTAGAAGTGATCTGACTGTTCAGCTGCCGAGTTAACAAAAACCGCTGTGTGTGTCATCGCTCTTATAGTGCATTAACTTACCGTCTGACGTCAGGCCTCCCTAAAAACACTCCCTAGGAACGACATTCACTTCAATGTTTTTCTATAAAGATAGAGAAAGTCTCATAGCATCTAATAAAGGGTGTCTCAGCAAGAACTTGAATTTTGAATCACGCGCCATTTTCGACTGTTAATTGTTGAGTCAGCCATATTTGGTATTTGTTTAATTAAAACATTGGCATTTACGAAAATGGTGCGTTACAGGTTAGAAGAACGTTTGTTAATAGTGAAAATCCATTACAAAGAAATTGCACGCCAAATTCGTGAAATCCAGCAGGAGGTAGTGATGACATTTACACATGAAACAAAATATCGGTTAAATGGCCACCGTTGCTCTGTTGGAAGGTATGCACTCTTTTGACAACATTTTGCAGTAAGGGCTGCTGGATTTGACGAGAAATTTCTTCTTGGAGTTCCTCAGTTGTCTCAGGGTGGTTCGCATAGATCTTACTTTTCAAAGAACCCCAGAGAAAATAGTCCAAACACAGGCGCGGATCTACGGGGGGGGGGCGAAGGGGGCGATCGCCCCCCCCAAGACAGGCACATTTTCAACTTTTTATTTTTTGAAAACCGGAGGCTTTCAATCCACAAGAAATCGGAGCTATAAAAATTAATTTAAACCAAAAAAACAGGTAAATTCGAGATCTGTAAGAATTAAACCTCAGACTTTAAAACCAAATGAACGAAGTAAAGAACAGAGGGCTATGAAAATTAATTAAAAACCAAAGGCGAAGGTCGATCTGAGCACGTGCTCAGATCTGAGCAGATTTAAAAATTAATAAACGGATTTAAAAACTCATAAATGTTCAAATGTGCAGAACTTTGTGATATAATTAATTTAATAATAAATTAAATAAGTTTAATAATATTTTAAATATAAAGTGAATAATTAGGTATTTAAGTTTAAAAAAAATTATTAATTTTTTAATTTTTTCTAATAGTTTAACATAAATAATATTGAAAATCGAAAAGAAAATTTTTTTTAAAAATATAGATAAATTACTAAAAATTAATTAAAATGTATAAAAATTTAAGAAATATCACGTGACTTCAAAACGCGCCAGGAATGTTTGTGACGTCGTTATGTTAAAATGTGTCTGCATTTGTTGGTATTTGTGTATATGTATTACACATACTATCAAAAATAATAAATTTTTTACTTGGTAACCATGGATACAAAGACCATAGATAACATAATGACGTCACACGCATTCGGATTCTTTCGGCGCGTAATCGGAACTGAGTTTAAAAATTAATTTTTATTTAAATATAACTTTTTAATTAGTAAGCAAAAAAATTAAATAAAAACAGTTTTGCTATAAAACTTGTATGTGGTCCTTCCATTTAAGTAAAAAAAAAAATTCATTTAAAAACCCAATTAAAAATATTTCTCCTGATATGATTTCATTTTTTTTCTTTTTTCATTACCCACTTGTCTTTTTTATATATATATACGTTGCTTTTTTCTTTGGGTCGCCCCCCCCCCGCTGGAAGTCTCTAGATCCGCGCCTGAAACAAGTTAAATTGCAACTTCTTGACGGCCAGTTTTGGTCTCCAAAACGAGAGATGACACGACCTGAAAACTTTGTAACTATTCACTATTAACAAACGTTCTTCCAAGCTATAACGCACCATTTTCATAAATGTCAATGTAAACACCAAATATGGCTAACTCAACAATTGGGTCGAAAATGGCGCGCAATTCGAAATTCAATTTCTTGCTGAGACACCCTTTACAAGTAATCCAGTTCATTCTCTGAGTTATTTTATCTGTTGCATAAGTATAGTAGATTATAGACGCGTCGACATGCATAAGTATAAGTATGTGTTTCATTGTGTTGTATTACTAAACTGCGCTTGATTTCTAAAGTGTGACAAATAGGTTTAACAATTTGAAATTAACACACAGTAAAATCTATTTACGTTTTTATTATACAAGTAATTTTAAGGACGACACAAATTATAAAATTCTACACAATCAATTAAAATCTTGATAACAAGCTATGTACGCTGTCTATTTAGATCTGACAAATGAGCATATGACATCTGGTGATTGAAAATTTTACTCGAATAAGAGAAAAAATTTACATGCTAACAGTGTAAGTTCATCGTGAAATAGATCTATCCAGTTAGAGCAAGCGAGAGAGATAAATACAACCCAGTTGCCACAACAATGCGCAGAGACTGTTACCAAGATTTTAAAGAATATACTTTCAACAGGACTGGCAATTTGGGAAACTGTCTGAAACTGCATATTTAAAGGGAGTGTCTGGCCACGTATAATATATTTTGAATGTTTTTTAGTGCCAGTAACTTTGCAGCCAACTCTAACTTTCAAAAATACATTTAATATTATAAATACGTAATTTATTAAAGTATTTTTCTCCATTTTGGCAAACATTTTTGGTCTGCTCGTTATGTGAGTGCAGGATAATTCTACACCGAACTTACACCATACCGACATAATGAATAGATCTTTATGTTACAACAAACAAAGCTAATCAGTGTAACAATACTGTAGAAAGTGTAGACACAGCGAACAAAGCTAATATTTTCAGGACGAAGCTAAACGAGAAAGTCTAATTTGAGCAGAGAATAATCCACGTAGGTATCTTTTTTACCTGGATTGCGTGCGCCTGCGCATACCGTGTTTACAGATGATCGGGTAACTAGACAATAGTCAGTCTATATCGGTTGTCACTGACTGCTGCTGGCTAGGTGACAGGATACGGTATGCGTGAGCAACCATACTTTTTCTCTCTGTTTCTTACGAAACGAGCCATAACGATCTCTCGATATGATGTCGAGAGATAGGTCTATTAAATAGGTGGGATCAGAAAAACTGCATCAGCAAAAAAACAATTGAAAACAGATCTTTACCATATCGCTGTAATTTAGGGGTAGTTAAACATTGTGTAAGAAACAACATAATATTAAGTCTTGCTAGTTGATATATATACTAGCTTTGGCCCGCGGTTCCGCCCGCGTGGACATAGGAGTGCCTTAAAAAATGAGCTTATGTATTACTCCTAGTCGTAGGCACACTACATGTAACATTTCATTTAAGTAGGTTGTCCTATTAAAGGTCGATTTATATTATCCGGTCAGGCACGGCGCGGGAACGTAGCGTTTCCGGCAAGACAAACATTTTTACATGCATATCAAATACAAGTGTTGGTAGGTGTCTGAACGGACGGGAAACGCTAAGTATAAATGTTCGTATTTGAAATCCATGTAAAAATGTTTGTCTTGCCGGAAACGCTACGTTCGCGCGCCGCGTCTGACCGGATAATATAAATCGACCTTAAACCGTCATGAAGTAATAAACAGAAAATAAAGTTTCGTCTTATCCCTCGGGAAGTTATGCAGAATCGACTGGGTTAAAAAAAAGTCTATGTGTTACTCCTAGTCATAAAATAACCTCAAGCAAAATTTCATTCAGATCCGGTGAGACATGATTGAGTAACAAACAAACAAACAGATTTTCACATTTATATATTACTAGCAGCCCCATCCGGCTTCGCCCGGATGCTAAGAATTTATATATAGATAAAGATTGAACACCCATCCCTCCGCCATATATGTATACACGTAGTTCCACCATACACGGTAATCTAGCGGTCCCGCCCGGCTTCGCCTGGATACTAAGAATTTATGAACTTACAGAATAGGGATGAGCATCGATGAGAAAACATCGATGTGTGGAAAACATCGGTCTCTAAACATCGATGTATTTCGGTGCAAAACATCGATGTTTTAGGAAAAAATCATTTTAAAAAGGTAATTGTAGGAATATACTAAATACAATGAAACACTCAACTAATTTTATATTAACCGACTGGTCTTGCCCGCCGGTGTACAGGCTACTCTAGATTTATTTAGACAAAGAGTTAAGAGTGTTCTTAAAAACTTTAAGTGTTGGAAATAAAATCAGCAATTCCGCGTTTATAAAACATCGATGTACGAAAACATCGCTGGTTAACATCGATGTACGAAAAACATCGTTCTCTTACCATCGATGTCAAAAACATCGACATGGAAACATCGATGTTTTGAAAACATCGACCATCGATGCTCAGCCCTATTACAGAACCTTCCCTGGCGTGCGCACAACTCACCAAAGTTTCATCGCAATCGGATAAATGGTGTAGGAACGCATGCGGGACAAACAAACAGACACATTCATTTTTATATACATAGATTAATTAGAATAGCAGGGCTCATGTTATTTCTTCTTCAAATATACTTAGTTATACCTACTTATATCTCAGTTTTAATTTGTTTTTTACTTATGCGGGTTCTGATCTCACTGATTCAATTGTTTAATTGCATTCGTGTGTTTGCGTAATCGTTCGACAAATTTTACATCTTACATAACAGCAGTAATAATACTTGCAGTGACAGCGTTCTATTCGTTCTTCAACAACTGTTCGATATCCGCGTCCACAGCACATGTAACGGCAACTGTCTGTTCCTTCTGACGTAACATTACATAACCTATAAACAATCACAATGTATAGTTATCGCTAGTACCGCAACTTTTTCGCACTAATAAAGTTTTTAAAACCACAAATTATAGGAAATACTTCTATTTTTACAAGCTTTTATTCTTGCAATGTATGTTTGTTTGTTTAGGTCAAATCTTGCAAGTCAATTTTGAACGACTTTCACGTATCCGATCGATTTGAAATTTTGTACACATATGTACCTATTCCCGATGACAATACATGAATAAATCATTTTTAGAAATAAATTCAACCTCTAAGGGGCTCAAACGGGGATGTAGGGTTTTTTTGACTAATCAACGCCCAGGTCAAATCGCTGAAGCTAGAAACTTGAAATTTGGACAGTTGGTTCTTTTTCTGACGTAAGCATCCACTAAGAAAGCATTTTTCGAAATTCAACCCTACGAGTGTCAAAGGGGGGTAAAATTTTGAAAGACTAAAATGAACAAAATAAATATTAGTAAAAAATATTAGTAAAAAAAGTTTTTTTTTACTAACATTAAATGTCCTCTCTGCGATAACCTTCAATTCAAATTCCAAAGTTTTTCTGGCAGTCATCAAGAACTATTGGATGAATTTTCGTGAAAGGAATACACAATCAATGAGGGGCGAGGGCTACCGTTTTTTATTCGTCAGATGGGGCTAGTGGCAAGTAAGGTATATGTGTCAAATTTTTACATTTTTATTCGTCAGATGGCGCTAGTGGCAAGTAAGATATGTGCCAATCGTTTAGAGATTATCGGTTTGTTTTTATTAATTTAGCTCATCCACTTTCATGAACCGTAGCACGGTTTATCCATTATTAAAGAATAATTAAATAAATACAAAACTTCTAGCAAGTGTTTGATGTTTGTTAGTAGGTTCTGGACTGGTTCTGAAATTCCAAAGCGTCTGCAGTCGGCAATACAGAACTCTTCGGACACAACTGCGTGTTTTTTGGCCAAATTCTAGGATTCTTCGGACTGTTTGAACCTGGTTTTGGCTTCTGACAGTTTTGGAATTGCCAGAAACAAGTTCGAAAAATCCGAGAATTTGACCAACAAACACACAATTGTGTCCGAAGAGTTCTGTATTGCCGACAGACGTTTTGGGAATTTAGAACCAGTTCAGAACTTACCGATAAACACAACGTATGTTTATACTTTATAATTATTAATAATTATTATGCATAAATATAGACTATAGTCGTAATTTTTGAAATGACATACCGGCCTTCTGTACCAAGACTACCGACTTTTTCATCTTTGTTGCAATAATCAGGCGACTTGGCAACATAAATGAGCACATCGTTATTAAACGATTTTACGGTTTTTATAGCCGGCAGGATTTTCTTCTTGCCACCGACGTTTCGATTGACGACTTCGATCGCTTCCGAATATCTCCTCTGCAGACGACTTCCTATATCGGTCATCGTAGGCAGTGATCGCCAACATGTTTTAATATTGCACGAACCGGACACACCATGGCATTTGCATTGGGTTATTTGACTTTGCTTCACAGCCTATAACACATAAAGTATATTATACCGGGTGTCCGGCCTCAAAGTCGAACATAGGGAATTAATGTTGTGTGCCATTTTTAAGTATTTTGGCTTTTACTTCTACTCGTATAGACTATAATAAGAAAACAAACAGGTACCTATCTAAGTAATGAAGAATTTAATTGGTTTTTTATAATTAAGCAACGAAAAGTGATACTTAATCAAGAAAATAAAATTATAATAAATATTAAGTTTTTTGACAATTTTATTACAGCAAATTTTTTTCACTGTTTTGTTTTTCGCCCACTTAATTTGAAACCATTACTGTAAAATCGGTAAATTTCAAATTGGTATTTTAAAGTAAAAATTTCATTTTTGGTCTTATTTTTGGAATCATTTGATGCGCAATAATTTTATCTTTCGATAGGAACCATTACCTTTCTTGTACATTGAATTGGCGAACACGAATCAGCAAAAATGAATAATACCATGTTAAATCCCTATATGTTCACCTTTGAGATCGGACACGGGGTATATTATCTAGTTGCGTAATGAGTCATATTACTGACGAGTACGGTAAATGACACACACAGCGGTTTGTGGCGAGACGGTTACCGAGTCGGCACGAATGTTAGTGTTTTTCAATGATGCAAAACACACACCGCGGCGAGAATTGTCTGCCGACTCTCAGCCGCCTCGACAGATCGTTCTCCACATGACTGCCGAATTGACACCGCTGTGTGTGTCATGTCAAGGCGGCTAGTTGGCGCAGAACCACTGTGAAACCGCTGTGTGTGTCATCGCTCTAAGTGACAGTATGTTAAAACGAGCAATTTAGCGAGTTTTAACAGTCACACGAGTCATAATATGATTACGAGTAAGTAATTACGAGTCATAATATGATTATACGCACGAGATATATAATGGTAATTTTTGCCGGTTCCATGACATTTAATCCCAGCAATTTGATACCACGACATTTGATCCCACGACAATTGATCCCAACGACAATTGATCCCAACGACAATTGATCCCACGACATTTGATCCCAAAAAATTGTCTATAAACTAACAGAGCCTGATAAGTAATAAAGTTATTAAATTTTATTAATTTAATGAAATAAATTAATCGATTATTCCTTGTTGGGAAATTTGTTTGAATTAAATTTGTAGACGTTATGATATATTTGTAATTACATTGTTATTAGAATTCTAACGAATGTAATATTGTATAATGTGTTTATGAGTTAATAATTCTTTAGAGATTATGTAATGATCAAGTTGAATAATTCACTTTTATTTATCATTGCCCGGGATTCGTCGTAATTTTGTCAAATATTGTATTTTATGAATTAATAACAAATGATCGCGCTGACTTTTCATAAACTTTAATGGCATATTTAACAATTCGTTATAATGTGAAAAGCACGAAAGACCAAATTGACTGCACACCTGATGTTTCGAAGTTTCTATTAGTACAGTAAATAGAGACACAAAAATCGCGTTTACTAAAAAAAAAATACTTAATGGCTGAAATTTTGAGGTGTTCGGGGGCATGTCCTGAGTCTAAAACCGAGTTTTCGTATTCGAGGGGGTGGGGGAAGTTACATCCCCCGGTCAATATAGGGGTAAGTTTGTTTTAATTTTTTTTTTAAATGATTTTTTTAAATTTTTAAATTATTAAAATTTTTAACATGATTTTTTAAACTTTTTAGGATGTTTAAAATCTTTAAAAATTTTAAAAAATTTAAGATTTTTTTTTATTTTTCTAAGTTTTAAAAATTCATATATCAAAACAAAAGTTTTTCAATGCAAATTTACATGTGAAACGTAAAAATCATTTTTTTACCGTATTTTAACGTAATTTGCTGTAAATAACTTCGAAATAAGATTTCATCATTGAACCATATTTAACGGTGCCAAAATGTTTCAAAGTTGATTTTTTTAGTGTAAATCGATTGGAAAACGCAAAATAAAGCCGATTTGTTAAAAAAAAACCAAAAACTACCCCTCACTTTTGACCTTTTACCGGCCATTGTGATTGACCTGATTGACCTATGACCTTGATTTTATTATCATTGGATAGATAATTTCATTTCCTACAAGTTTGATCTCTTGGACTTGACTGTACGGGCAATAGCAACGAAGATAAAAAATTAAAACCAACTTACCCCTATATTGACCGGGGATGTAACTTCCCCCACCCCCTCGAATACGAAAACTGGGTTTTAGACTCAGGACATGCCCCCGAACACCCCCTCAAAATTTCAGCCATTAAGTTTTTTTTTTAGTAAAATATACCGTTTTACTGTACTATATGTACAATAATTTTTCAACAAAATTTATAAATTACAATATTTGACAAAATTACGACGTATCCCGGGCAATGATAAATAAAAGTGGATTATTCAACTTGATCTTTACAAAATCTTTAAAGGATTATTAACTCATAAACACATTATATTTACTATTACATTCGTTAGAATTCTAATAACAATGTAATTACAAATATATCATAACGTCTACAAATTTAATTCAAACAAATTTCCCTCGATTAAATTATTTCATTAAATTAATAAAATTTAATAACTTTATTACTTATCAGGCTCTGTTAGTTTATAGACAATTTTTTGGGATCAAATGTCGTGGGATCAATAGTCGTTGGGATCAAATGTCGTTGGGATCAGTTGTCGTGGGATCAAATGTCGTGGTATCAAATTGCTGGGATCAACTAACGGCACACCATTTTTGCCATACCCACTATAAAAAAGCTTTTAACTTACTCGTCTTCCGACTCGGTTATTATGTAAATTAACTGCAGCTATTAACGCTTTCAGCCTCTTCAATTTCCGTGTTTCTTTCTCGAGCTTGCTTTCTTTTTCATTGTGATAAAGCTTAACGTGAGCTTTTATTGTTTTATTACTTGCCTTTTCCAAATTTTTACTTGCTAACATTTCTAAATCTCTAACAATACTTCTTAAACTAAATTTTTTACTTTTTTCATAAATCGATTCAAAAATTTTCCGATAATCGATATTTTCAGTTTCATCGATTTTTTCGATCGAGTCGATAAACTGTTTTGCGAATCGAACTCCTTCTTTAACATTGTCCCCACAGCCTCCCCATTTAAAGCTTCCATTCGGAGGATATCCAGGTGGAGATGAACAGGAACAGTGATGCAAACTTCCCGAAGCGCATGCGCGAGCAATCACGTGGGTCACGGCTGCTGAACTCAAAGCATAAACAAATGCTTGTTCTCGAGTACCTATATTAAAAACAATCAAGTCTTACTCAATAGCATTGTGTTACAAGGTCAGAAAATTGACGATTGCGATTCTTTTGAATTATGAGTACTGCATTTCATACGGAGTATTCAGTAGCCATTTGCTGTTGCGTCGATATCAAACAATAGAGAGAATGTAGTGTAAATAATACGTTTCATTGGAATTTCCAATCATAACAATCTCTTATCTCTATGCTTCCGATTATTATAATTCAAATTGTATATAATTCAGATTATATCATTCAAATTATAGCTTTGTTCCAACCACTCTGAAAACCGTAATATTACCGTCACGCTCATGCGCAGTGGATAGAATGCGTTCCAACCGACCTTGTGATCGTTTGTGAACGATTCTTAAAGCGTTCCAACCGAATTTGTGATCGGTTTCCGAACGATCATTTCGGTACATGGTTTAGACATGAAACCAAAATGAAACTGTGAAACTGATATGCCCGATTAAGCACTTTGTTGCGTTTGTCTCTGTTCAATACCAACTTGAGACAGTTGTTTATTCATTTGTAATTTGTTTTATTTTTGGTTTGTCTCGTCTCTGTTCAAATATTTCTTTATTCTTCATTTGAGATTTGTTTTGTTTTTGTTTGTTTTTGCGAAATTACTAATTTAAATATTTATATTTGGATTTCCAGTTAATAAAATTTAATTATATTTATATTCGTGTAATTCTAAAAATTTAAAATAAATAAATGTTAGACAAACAATACAATTTTTAATAAATGCTCAAAAACATCACGACTACAAATTAATAATTTGCATATTTTTTTATTATTAGCTAGCATAATTTATCAAAAAATGTTTTTAACAGTTAAAACATTTACGTTCATTTATTTATATTATTCTTACGACTAACCATCAAATAAGTTATTCATTTTCAAAATGTTTTTAACAACAAGAAAAGTCTGAAATTAGAAATTTACATTTGACAAATGACAATTGATATATTTTGATCATATGCATGGTCATGGAGGCCAGATTTGATGCACAAAACGGTCACAAAAGCGTTCCAACCAATATCTACGTTTGTATCGTCACAGAACTGTGTTAAATCGACGCATGTGCACAAAATCGATACAAACAGTTTCATTACCATTTCAGAACGATCCATTTATAGCAGGTTGGAACAAAGCTTAAATAATTCGAATTATTTCCATAATCGGATGTTACCGATTATTTAGAAAAATCGGATTATCGATTATTTTTAATTCGAATTATCCCATCACTAGTAATAATACACTTTCAGTGGACATATTATAAAAAGATAATTGTTTTGTTGGGAAAATTTTCAATTAATAATAATAATAATAAAGTCTTTATTTCCGTATAGTACCAATAGGTATGGAAAGAGTCAAATATACATGAATAAAAAATACAAAATTTGTCATCTATAGGTAAAAAATGTAGATTAATTTAAAATGGTAGCTTGATAAAAGTCTAATAACGAGTAACAATTTATGCGCAATAGATTGTTTTTAACCTTAATTTTAAAAGCATTTAGCGATAGTTCTTTATAAGAATTTGGCAAATGATTATACAATTTTAACAAGTTATTGCAAACATTTTTGTTGTTGCACGCGCGAGACAATACATATTTATCTTTAGTGCGAGTGTCATGGTCATGAACACTAACATTACCGGAAAAAATATTTGGTTCTAGCGATTGTTAGTGTATTTGCCATATGGCACATACACTATTGGCGTCGGTCGGATGGCGGGACCTAGGGGTCGGACCAAAATTTCTCGACGTTTCATAGCCTCCTGAACACTTTGGCACCATTTTTGGAAATGTTTATATATATATGTATATATATATATTTATATATATATATATATATATATATATATATATATATATATATATATATATATATATATATATATATATATATGTGTGTGTGTTCGCGGCATAACTCTCGAAAGACTTAATTGATTTGAACGAAATTTGGTACACACGTTGGAATCTATCACCGCACGGAACCTATTTAAAATGGGCCCAATCGGACTATTTTAAGGGTAGTTTTTAGGGGTTGAAAAAAGTTTTTGGGCCCGAAAATACCGAAAAAAATTTCAGAATTATTTCAAAATTGAAATTTAACCTTTTAGTAAAGATCAAAATGTGCTGCTAAAATTTTAATAAAATCGGCCCGATAGGACCGGACTTACAAATTTTATGAAAACACTAGTTTTGCGGATAGTGATTTACTTACTGAAGGGTGTATTTAATTTGGTACAGAGGTTGCAATGATAATAATATTGAAATTAAGAAAAAAATATTATTTTAAGGGATGTATTAAGGGGTTGAATTTTTTATTTTGTCCAAAAACAAACTTAAGTTCACGTATTAAAGCCACAAGGCCTGTATTAGCAAATACACTATATTGTCGACAGGGTTTTGGCACTGCGACCCGAGTTTTTTACTAGATGAGAAGTGTAGGCTAGCCAATCGAATTTTTTATTGTATAAACGCAACTGTGAGCGCAAACTATGACTATAATACAGCAAATACTTGTAAGAAATGCTTTATTTTCTACGTTGTTTACGCAACACACGTTTCTAATTTCCCTTATCTCCTCGCACGACTTAAGTTTTCCTATAAGTTACGGATTAACACAAAAGTGTGTGAAAAATGGAAGCTCGCAATGTTAGAGTTGAATGGGGGAGAAGTAGTGACCAATTGTCTGGCAGTAACCAATCCGCGCCTTTCAGTTGTTCAACTGTTTTGTGTACAATGGAATTACAGAAGTTTATCGCTATATCGATAATAACACATACATAACTTTACTACCTATAACCATTATACAGTAGAACCCTGATTAACCGAGTTCGCGATTTGCCTAAGTTACGCTTGTATGTTAAATAATAATCTCAGAACAGTGGTAGTTATAGAAGGAGCATATCGCAGCTTGCTGGTATGTCCAGCATCGTAATTAGGATCATTGGCGCCCAGGGCAATATTCTGATTTCGCGCTTTTTGCTTGAAAATAATCATATTCACATCGCTGATTGCGCCCTCTCCGGGGTTAGCGCCCCTGGCGCGGGCCTCGGTTATCAGGCCCTAACTACGACGCTGGGTATGTCCATTGTCCAACTGAAGCCAGTCGAGACGTGCGGGGAACAATAAGTCACCTTGAGATCACATGATTTCAACTCCATTTTAAACACCTTGATTTTTCATAAGCGCTTTGGAACCTTTATTGTAACATCATTTTTTTTTTTCAATAAAACACAGATTTATCAAGTAAAGAGTAATTAACACTATTGAATACAAGCAACGAATGATCATAAGGTATCTAGAAGGTCGTGATATGCTGTTTCTATAGCTATCTCTGCTCTAAGGTGTGTGTTTTAAAGACCACCAACAGCTAAGGTTATTTGGGCCTAGCACCAATTCATATTTTTAATTCATTATTTTATTTTAATAATAAATTGAAAATCCAATTGACACTTTTACCAGCTCTCGGGCTAAAACCCGGGAACTGGGAACTTGTAATTAGAGGAACCTTAGCAACGCCATGTAAACAACAGCACCGCTACATGCTCGACCATTCTAAGGTAATAATAAGAAATGTATTCCCACAAACAATTTACAGACATATAGGTTTTTTATCTTACGGCAAGGGTTTTTCCAACCCAACTAGACTAGGGCAGGAGTGCCTAATTTAAGATTATTCAAGTATACAGTGTGATGACGAAAATGTTTGTTTGAATGTAAAAAAATCTTGCAATTCTATTTTCACCCACTTCCAAACATCCAATTGACTTTAAACTGTGCATTCGTATATAGTTTCGATGACAGTACAATGTTCTGACATTTTGGCTATAATAATATTTATATAACAAGTTAAAAAAATGGAAATAACAATCACACGTGGTGGAAGCGACGGTATTGATGGTGAGAAAACGTGTCTAGTCTAGATTTTGTTTAGTAAAATAAAAAATATAAACGATGAAATATAAAGCCGCATTATAGTTTTTCGATTATTCGAGGTACACAAAAGCTCCTATAATCGAGACTCTACTATATACATGTTTAGCTTGCATTTTGCTAACAAAAAATTGAAAAAGTGCGAAAGTACGATGTCCTATTTTAATTATGACTATATTTTCGATTGCAGTCTTTTGAACTAATAAAGTCAAGTCAAGTATGAACGTACTTCATGCGTTGAGGATTCCGTACATCAGAAATCAAATAAACTTATAATCCGCGGCAAAAAAAAAACAAAAAACAAAAATAAAAAACAAAAAAAAAAAAAACAAAAAAAAAATAAAAAAAAAATTGCAGAATAAATAGAAAAAGATTTAATTAAAGAATAATAATAAATATAGAAAAAGGACGTGGCTATAATTACGTAAATAAGCGTAGAAGCCAATTATATATATAAAAAAAAAAAAAAAATCCGCGGCAATAGTAGATTGTATATCTAGTGGCGTAATAAGGTATATTCCTGACGAGTAGTGACTATGTTAAAACGAGCAATTAAGCGAGTTTTAAGTCACACGAGCCAATATCATTACGCACGATACATGATATTTTTTGCCATACCCACTATAAAATAGCTGCTTTTCACTTCATTTTCAGTATTTAAAAAAAAAATTGACAGTTAATTTTGTGTCGCCTACTTCACTTCTATAGTAGGCCGAGAGTAGTTGTCTAGTAGGGCAGATCAGGGCGAATAAACATAAATCACTATGGAAATGGTTTGCTTTTCCACACTAGTGTGGGAAAGATACGTTCCCGTATACCGGCATGTCAAAAGGCATACGTACATACATGTAAAGTGGGTATGGCAAAAATACATTTTAAAATAAAAGGAATCCTTTGTTTACGGTACACTAGAGGGAATCGTTCATGTTGAACGAATCATTCATGAACGACACATCACTTCCACCATCCTAGTGATTTATTTTGCGCAAAATCTCAAAACAACTTATGGAAGAAACAATCTGTTTACCTCTTGTCAAGTCCGGGGCCAAATCCGGCGCCATATCGATCGAAGAACAATTCCAGCGTCGATTTGCGAACAAAGTTTTGCATGTGCTGGATGCGTACGATGCAGCTTGGGCCACAAAAGGCATCATTTGCAACGATCTTCGGCAAACTCGAGCCTGGACACCGTCCAAACTACGCTTGAGCCAACCTTGTCGACAGGAAGATGGTCCCACTATCATTATACTACTATTCCACAACGCTTCTGTGTGCTGGATAGCTCTGTAAATTTGAAAAACCACTTAGGTTCGTATTCACCAAACACTGTTAAAGTTAGAAGTTACTAATCTTAGAAAAAATTTATTCCTTGGAATAAAATTATTAATTAACTTTCAATTCACCAAGCAATTCATTCGATAGAATAGTAAGTTCAGGTACAAATTTACTTTATACCATACACCTTGGACAATTTGTCAAATATTTTGATTCTGAAGCACGTTTACCAAAGATCTGCCCAATCTGGCGCATCGATCGAAAATGTAAATTTATTTTATTTTACTACAAAAGCCTTTACTTGAAAGATATGGAATTAATATTTACCCAAAATGGTCGCCAGGTCATAAAGTAATTTGCGCATTTCATACCCATCTTATTTTACTAGGCGAATAAATATTTGTACCATTGAAATTGAACAGAATAGTTATTCTTACGATTTATACCTACAGTAAACTGAACTACGTTTGGTGAATTGAATTATCGTTATTTATTCCGAGTAATAGTTACCAGGGGAATAAATCAACGGAATAAATGACTAACTAGGCTCGGTGAATACGGGTCTTAGATTTCTATTTTTTACCCGCAACTGCTCGAAAGCAAAAATGTTTTTCATGTGTATGTACTATGTATGTCTACGTGGCTGAGATTCTTTATTCACACGTATAATCTATTTTTGGATTTGATAAATGAGGTGTCAATAGATTCGTCATAATCTTACGAATGACACTGGGTATATGTGATGTCATTTAAAATCCAATATGGTGGACATTAGATGCCATATTGTTAAAATGCAAAAGTGAAAAAGCGTCAACGGCTTGATAGATTTTGATAAATGAGGTATCGATAGATTCGCAAAAATTCTACGAATGGCACTGGGTACATGACGTCATGTAAATTTCAATATGGCGGACGTTAGACGCCATAGTGAAAAAGTGGCAACGGCTTGATAGATTTTGATAATAATTATAACTCTGTCACCGTCGGGATTCTGAATCTTTCACTTTCGTTCAGTTTGAGTTCCGACGGTGACATAGGTTTAAAATGAACATGAAAAGCAATTGTTTGTAGAGGTATTTATAAAAAAAAATAATTTACTGGACAGATCGTTGACATCTTAACCTGATATTTATAGGTCAAGAACATGAAATTCCATTATTGCACGCGACGGCTACATTAAAAGTTATAAAAAAGTTCGAAGCGTATCATTATTAAAGCTGCCGAATTCGTGATTTGGTCTTGGTAATTTTTAGTTCCTACCTGCGGAACACAACTCATACAAGAAATGCTCAATTATACGAACAGTTTACACGGATGATAACAGTTTTTAATGGAGAATTTGCGTGTTTCTTTGCATCCAATTTAGGATTAATGTAAAATCGAAAAACGCTAATAGAATGTCTACATCTGTTGTATACACGATATGCATCAAATCGACTGAGAAATGAACTGCTTTTTACTTACATTGTTAACGTTACGAATATATTTCTTGATATCATTAACCGACTTCAAAAAAGGAGGAGGATCTATATTCGGCACTACCTATATGTTTTTTTTAACCGACTTCAAAAAAGGAGGTGGTTCTCAATTCGGTTGTATTTTTTTTATGTTTGTTACCTCATAACTCCGTCATTTATAAACCGATTTGGAATTTTTTTTTTATTTGAAAGGATATACTTTCAGATTGGTCCCATAGAAATGTCATCAAAATTGGTTGAGTAGTTCGGCTGATTTTAATAAAAGTTAGTATCGGCGTGTGATTCCTTAAGGTAAATGTCACTTTTTGACACATCAGACAGCGTAAGAAAGTCGGTTTAATAAAAGTGAGTAACAGCGTGTGATTCCTTTAAGTTAAATGTCACTTTTTGACACTAAAAAGTAAAAAATAAAATCCTTTTTAACAAAAAAAAAACCTCCTTCAAAAAGCCACTAAAAAGAGGAAAATAATGAAATTTTGAGGTCTGCGCCAATTTAATAAAATATGAAGTTGGTTAAAAAGAAGATATTAATCACTATACTTACTATACTTTTTAATCGACTTCATATTTTATTAAATTGGCGCAGACCTCAAAATTTCATTATTTTCCTCTTTTTAGTGGCTTTTTGAAGGAAGTTTTTTTTTTGTTAAAAAGTTTTTTTATGAATGTAAGTTCACCGATTTCTCCTGTAATTGTGAACCGATTTTTATGACTATTGTTTTATTTAATAGAACATACTTTCGGGGTGGTCCCATATAAATTTTACTTAGTAACGGAGTGGTATACCGTTAATGTAAATGTCAGTTTTATAGTTATTTAGTAATCAAATATTAGGACAGAAGTCGGTTAATAACGTGCAAACTACGTATTGTAAAGCCACTAAAAAGTAAAAACCTTTTTATTTAAAAAAAAACCTCCTTTAAAAAATTCACTAAAAAGAGGAAAATAATAAAATTTTGAGGTCGGCGCCAATTTAACAATAAATAAAATGTGAAATCGGTTAAAAAGTAGATATTAAATAAATTTGCACTTTTTAACCGACCTCATATTTTATAAAATTGGCGCCTACCTTAAAATTTTATTATTTTCCTATTTTTACTGGCTTTTTTGAAGGAGGTTTTTTTTTGTTAAAAAGTATTTTTTATGTATGTGTTCACCAGGCACGATTTAAGAAAAAAATAAATAATTAAAAAAAACCTGACTGCTCAAAAATGGCTAACTAAAAAGGAGAAAACAAGTCATAACATATGCTGCAGTTACATATTACGTAAAACAGTTATTATGATATCCCACTCTCAGTCAACTTCAAGATGCAGCCCACCCCCCGAGGGGAGACATTGGAATGTGTTTGCTATTGCAAATTGCATTCCAATGTTCTTTGGGAATTAGCGCTCTCAGGGACCCGAGCTCATACCAGTCGGTTTGTGTATGCCCGCTGGCGGATTCTAATACACAAATGTATTATTTGTTGTGTTAAAGACGCTAATGACCTGAGATGTCGACGCGTCTATAATCTACAATTAATTAATTATTAATTCAAGATGCAGCAGACGGGGACCCATTCCTAAATTTGAATTATTACTTATATTGATTCACTAATATGCAAATTTATTTCAATAATTTTGAAAGTAAAACTTTCTAATGACGAACGCAGATGTGTTCAGCGCTATTAACATATTTACTGCATAAACTAAAACAAAAACGAGGTTTCCAATTTTTTGTGTCATCACAAAACAGCAAAACATACATAATGTTACAAAACTGTTTTCTGAGTTGGCGGAATAAATATTTATATACAATAATTAAAAACACAATAATAATGAACGCAACAACGAAAAGTCAATTCTAACAATCAACACAAGTAAACAATAACTAAACAGTAATTACAAAGCAAAACAAACAACTATATACAATAATTCGTAATTATTACCACTACACGCATATTTATTTATCAATTTGGTTATTTATATCACGGCACTATTTATTTTACTGCTCCAACGTAGACTTGAATGCGTGACTCACCGTTGACTGATCGATTCATTCACTCGCACTGCTATTTATATGTAGGCTGCGTGGCATAAGCCTAGTGTGTTCTCGCATTCTCTAGAACTTTCGTGCAGGTACCAGTTGTTACAGTAAGCGAACCCCGTTTCTCAGAACTCTTGCCTGTCGTTTATGTACAGGGTGATCCGTAACAATAATATTATATTGTTTCATTTTCCTCTCCATACTCTAATCTTACAGATTTGAGCCATCTGAGTACCTCACATATTATGCTGGGTTTCAGAAAGCATGTTGTCAAAAAATCTAATTTGACAATGACCTTAGATTGTGATTTTATAATTACAGTTTTTATACATGTAGGAGCAATCTAATGTCGTGGTCAAACAGTTATGTGAAACATTACACTGTACTCACACAAAAACAAATGCTTGATCTCCTAGAAAAACATCACTTTTCAAGCTAAGTTTTAATCAAAATGCGTAGAAAAATGTTGTTTCGAAGTGAGAATTGTAGAAAAAACTATGTTAAATACATGTTAAATGTATACACAATTAAAAAAAAAAACTCGGGTCGCAGTGCCAAACCCTGCCGACAATATAGTGTATTTGCTAATACATCAGGCATTGTGGCATTATTATGTGAACTTAAGTTTGTTTTTTGACAAAATAAAAAATTTAACCCCTTAATACGTCCCTTAAAATAATTAATTTTTTCTAAATTTCAATATTAGACATGGATTTTATCAGTACACGCAATTAAATACACCCTTCCATAAGTAAATCCGTATCAACAAACTAGTGTTTTCATAAAATTTGAAAGTCCGGTCCTGTCAAGCCGATTTTATTAAAATTTTAGCAGCACATTTTAATCTTTACTAAAAAGTTAAATTTCAATTTTGAAACGATTCTGACAAATTTTTCGGTATTTTTGGGCCCAAAAACTTTTTGGAACCCCTAAATACAACCCTGAAAATGGTCCGATCGGGCCCATTTTAAATAGGCTTCTTGCGGTGATGGGTTCCAATGTGTCTACCAAATTTCGTTTCAATCGATTAAGTCTGTCGAGAGTTATCGTGTACACACACACACACACACACACACACACACACACACACACACACACACACAAATAAATATATATATATATATATATATATATATATATATATATATATATATATATATATATATATATATACATACATATATATATAAACATTTTCAAAAATGGTGCCAAAGTGTTCAGGAGGCTATGAAACGTCGAGAAATTTTGGTCCGACCCCTAGGTCCCGCCATCCGACCGACGCCAATAGTGTATGTGCCATATTATGGCAAATACACTAAAAAATATCGTGTCAATCGATCTATTATTTTTTTAGTAAGTTCGATTTTCTTACGTATAGAAATATGTGTGGTTACTGGTCACAATCTAAAGTCATTATCAAATCAGATTTTCTGACAATGCTTTCTGCAACCCAGCATAATAGTAGATTGTGTATCAAGGGCGTAATAAAGACGATTTTTGACGAGTATGAAGGTGCACGAGCGCGGCGAGACAAAATCGCATTCCGGCTTTGATACACACTGTATTTTTCATCCTACACCTTATAAATTAAATAGCTGTTTTTGACTTCATTTCCAATATTTTCAACATTTTCAGCAGTCATATTTTAATTTTTCACTATTTGATATTTCACTTGTGTGTAAACTTAACTTCAATAATGAATAGCTACTGCAAACTTTATAGAAAAAGCTTCCGAAAATTACTCAAAAAAATGTATAATAATCTATATTTGTAAATTGTAATGTAGATTCCAACATAAAATAAATTATAATTTAAAAAACTAAAAAACACGCTTTAATGAACTAAAAAGTAAAAAATAATTAATTTTATTGTGAAAAGCGTGGGGTAGTATGAAAATATGATACAAAGCACCCCACGCTTTTTTACAATAAAATTAATTATTTTTTACTTTTTAGTTCATTAAAGCGTGTTTTTTAGTTTTTTTAAATTATAATTTATTTTTGCTTTTTAGTCCTGGAGATCCTGGTCAGGATAATGGGACAAACTTATGGAATTATTGTATTGTCATCGGTCCTTGATAAGTGTGCAAAGTTTCAGTTCAATCTGAAGTTTTTTGCTTTTTTTTTAGTCCTGGAGATCCTGGTCAGGATAATGGGACAAACCTATTGAATTATTGTATTGTCGTCGGTCCTTGATAAGTCGACAAAGTTTAAACTAAATCTGACCGTTCAAAGTTGGTCAAAACCAAGTTCAAAGAAGTCGGTTACAAAGTGACAAACAAGCACGCAAGCACGCAAACATACAGGTGAAGCTAATATAAGCGTGTTAAAAATGTGGGTCGACCCATTACGTGACTCACGGATCGGATCTGAATTTTCGAAATATTATATTATATTATTATAAACATGGCTTCCCGCAAGAGCTTTAAACGGGACAACCGAAAAAAGTCCTAGAAGCGGGAAAGGACAGTTGGCAATCCTAATCGCTGCTCATGTTTTGGGAAATCCCGACCTAACATGTGCTTTCGTAGTTTTTTTTACAACTAGTTTCTGTATAAGTATTTAATTAGTTTTTTTATCGTGTTTTAGTTTATTATTATATTTTCAGTTAGTTTCCCGTCTTATGCCTATATAGACCGAGAGCTAGTAACAATTTTTTGGTGTTATTTATTCAAGACCTTATATTTGTGAAGATGTTGAGGGAGGCATATTAAAGTGCCCTGAGTAAGGGATTTTGCTAGATAGCGGTATGGGAGGATTGCAGACCGCCCCCAACATGTAACAAAAAAAATGGTCACAATTATTATTGCTTCAAAGCTGAAATTGTTTGTATAGCTTGTCGGTGACCCAATAATGTCATTATAATATTTGCAGATCGATTAGTCAGTATTAAAGCGGTGGCAGATCACCCTAAACGTGTCATGTACCCGACGAAATTATATTATTAGTTCAAGGTTCAAATTTTAATATGTTGTTATGGCGACTGTTTTAAGCATATATTTCAATTTGCAGATCAAAATGTCGGTATTAACCCCCTCTCTTAGAGGGAAACTTGAGCATCTTGGTGTTTATATCGTTCTGCAAGGGGGTTAATAGCAACATTTTGTTCTGCAAATTGAAATATATGCTTAAAACAGTCGCCGTAACAACATATTAAAATTTGAACCTTTAACTAATATTATAAATTTCGTCGGGTGCATGACACGTTTAGGGTGATCTGCCACCCCTTTAATACTGACCAATTATGGATCTGCAAATATTATAATGGCATTATACCAACCGACAAGCTATATCTACAAATAATTTCAGCTTTGAAGCGATAATAATTGTGATCATTCTTTTTGTTACATGTTGGGGGCGGTCTGCATTCCTCCCATACCGCTATCTAGCAAAATCCCTTACTCAGGGCACTTTAATATGCCTCCCTCAACATCTTCACAAATATAAGGTCTTGAATAAATAACACCAAAAAATTGTCACTAGCTCTCGGTCTATATAGGCATGCGGTGGAGAACATAAAAATAATCATAAACAGTCTGTAATCGTAACTTTGAACGAGCAATCAAGTAATTGCGTGACTTCGTTGTCAGTAATGACTACTTTTTATTATATACCTGACGGGTCGGTTGACGGTAACAGTCACAACCAATTGTTTTACTGTATGTATAATTTTGTATTATAGGCATATTGTACTACCTATATCAACAATCGCGTATCTATACTAGATTCAAACTTGATGCTTTAGCAGCCATCGAACATAACAGACTTGTTCGTACAGACAATGGGGTCGTCCTACTCCTACGTATCAAAATTTGATAATTTTCATTCTTACATACAGTGGGTAAACGATACTACCGAACATATACAGTATGTAGACAGGTAAGCTGCACATATGGAAATTAGCATTGGGAAAAAATGAATGGATCAGAGTCAGCCATGACTCATATTGCACGTATTTATATAGAGTTGCTATGGTTTTGTCAGAGTTTTTATTGTAGTTTCAATTATTTTTATTTTACTTGACATTTAAATGGCAATTAAAATAAAAATAATTGAAATTAAAATAATAACACTAAAATAACAATAGCAACTCTATATAAATACGTGCATTATGAGTCATGGCTCACTCTGATCCATTCATTTTTTCCCAATGCTAATTTCCCTATGTGCAGCTTACCTGTTTACATACTGTATAAGGGAAAATATAATGGGATTTTTTATGGATCAATGAGATCTGTGAGGCCAGAAAGCAAGCTTTTCCCTGTTCTGTGTCGCGTTGCCTAGGTTTTTTAATGGATCAAAGATATCTTTGATCATTACTACTTATTATTAGTGGCGGGTTGTTATTTATTACTTCCCACCTCTACTATGGTAGGAAGTAATGGATTTAGTCCGAAAAAAATATTTCGAGATTTTAACAGATTTCACGTTTTGAGACCCTAGCAATCATTTAAAATCATTTTCTGACTGATGTCTGTATGTATGTGTGTGTGTATGTGGTCAATTTTTCGTCTTCGATATCTTAAAAACGGAACAACATACGGCCATGCCGATTGTTCTATTGTGTTTATCAGCCTTTAACTTACATCTGATTAGATTTTGAGTCAAATCGGTTCTGTGGATCCTGAGATATTTAAAAAAACGTTCTCAATGTCACGTATTAACAGAGGTAAAAAAAATATAAATAAATTCTAGATGTTATAATATGAAAAAAATATTTTACTAAAAAAAGAAAATTGTACGTAAATCAAGGTAACCATGATTTTTGCTATATTAAGCTAGCCATCAGTGATCACCAAACAAAAAAGAGGGCCATGCTTTTTTCAAAGAATAAAATTTAAATTAGAAATCGTGTCCATCGTGATTATAATAAAATTAAGCAAAATCGCAGGATAGTGGACAAAATAATTTGATTTATTAAATTAAATGTACATTTCGTCTATAGATTTAGACTTTTTCAAGTACAATCATAAAAATAACAAGCCGTGAGGTGGGTCGTTTATTAGGACTAAAGTGCGACCCTTGAGGTCCACACGACGAACTTCCCAGTTTGATAAATATTTAATAATAATAATTAAATTAGATATTACACAGAAAAGTAATCATTTCAATCATTAAAACATCAATAATTTAAAAAAAAAAAAAAAAAAAAACGGCTGAACCGATTTTTATAAAATTTATGTCGGATCAAAATGACGTTAACACGCCTCGATTGACACCCTTACGAAGTCGATATAATTTTTTATTCGCGAGATATTGTGTAAAATCTACTTTTTTGGAGGTTATTTGGTTAAGAAAAAAGAACGGCTGAACCGATTTTGAAAAAATTTCTTTCAGATCATATTTACGTTAATACGCGTCGATTGGCACCCTAACATAGTCGATATCATTTTTCGTTCTCGAGATTTCGTCTTTGAAAGAAATGTACACATACGTACGTACGTACGTACGTACACACACACACACACACAGACATCTTTCTAAAAGTAGTGTAAAAATAGTGTAGTGACCTTGAAACATAAAAATTTTTTTTCCTTTTTGATTTCGATTTTCGGACCCATTACAATAACTTCCAGTGGGAAGTTAACAATATTTATATTGTTATTTTTATGATTGTACTTGAAAAAGTCTAAATCTATAGACGAAACGTCGTACATTTAATTTAATAAATCAAATTATTTTGTCCACTATCCTGCGATTTTGCTTAATTTTATAATAAAATTTAAATTGTGTTTTAAAGACCACCAACAGCTAAGGTTATTTGGGCCTAGTCAAAGAATAAAATAAAAAAAGAGTGTTTATTTTTTGCAAATATTTACTAGGTGGGAAGTATAGGACGGGTCATCAGTCGAATTTTTTTTTATATATTGTAGATTATAGACGCGTCGACATCTAAGGTCATTAGCGTCTTTCAACTACACTAAATAACAACTAACTTAAAACTAAATAACATCACAAAACATCCATGAGCGCCGGTGGAATTCGAACCCACGGCAGTCCAGTCTAGAGGTTGCGGCGCTAAGCATGTTAACCACTAGGCTATACTGCCCCCGCGGGTTGTTATAGTAACGCATTCAGCATACTTATTTGCATACTCTAATAAAACTCAAGGTTATTAGAGTACAGGTTGCCTCATTCCATCTGACCAATCAGCATAAGCGCGGGAATGACGTCAACTAGAATTTAGTTTAAATCAAGTACAAAAATTGTTGAAGATTATGCTTATTTATATTAGGTGCTTCGTGCAGATTTTTTCTTAAAATTGGCAGGAGACAATAAATAGAAGAATAGATGTTAAGACATAGGATAATTTTTATTTTTATTACAAAATTTAGGTTTTAATATCTATAATATATACAAACAAAAATTTAAAAATGCTCAAGAAATGGCAGATCTTGTTAATTACCTATTTTTTTAAATTTAAGAAACGAATAGAATTAACTAACAAATTGATAAATTAATTATTTTATCTTTTATATTCACAAAATATTAAAAATAACCACAAAACACCATAACACTTAACAGCTATCGCAAAATTGACAACTTATCATATTTTTTTCACTAACAGAAGAATCACGTTTCTATTAGGTATTGAAAAAACATATCACACTACCATGGTTACTGTGATTTTTATTTTCAAAAATTAGCAGCGTCCATGGTCTGATCTTTTCTATTGAAGTGAGCAAGCATGGTATATTCTGAGTGACGTCATCCCCCCACTACTATCTATCGGAATGAGGCAACCTATGCTCTACTAATCTTGAATAAAACTGTCATTGTGACTTAATTGAAAATAAATAATTCAAAAAATACAAACTACAATCCATGATACTTACAAAAATAATACAAACATAAGTATATATTAAAATAAATGCTCAAACTGTTGTCCTTTGGCAGATCAAAAAATGCAATATGCCTACATCATAGAAGGCTTAATTTGTCCAAAACTGTCCCAGATTATATGGCCAAACAGATGTTTAACAATCTGTTAAAATCATACATTTTTAGAGTGTTGGTCTCCAAGTCACTATATATTATATAGTGACTTGGAGACCCAACACTCTAAAAATGTATGATTTTGGCAGATTGTTAAACATGTATGATTTCTATGACTATTTCTAATACTTCATAAGTATTAGAAATACCTTGTATTATGTCCGTCTTGTGACTTCTTTTGAATTTACACTACGCGTTTTAGCAACGAGTTGCCATCTTCAGATGTGGTTAATTATTTTTTTTTTAAACACACAATGCGTGTTTTTAAAAAAATAATTAACCACACCTGAAGATGGCAACTCGTTGCTGAAACGCGTAGTGTAAATTCACAAGATTTATTTATTTATTGTAGATTATAGACGCGTCGACATCTCAGGTCATTAGCGTCTTTCGATTGTATTGTATTTTAAAGACCACCAACAGCTAAGGTTATTTGGGCCTAGCACCAATTCATACTTTCAATTCATTATTATTATTTTTTTTTTAATAATAAATTGAAAATCCAATTGACACTTTTACCAGCTCTCGGGCTAGAACCTGAGAACTGGGGACTTGTAATAGAGGAACCATAGCAACGCCATGTAAACAACAGCGCCGCTACACTCTCGGCTATTCTCAAGCCCTAAATTCACAAGAAGTCACAAGACGGACATAATACAAAGTATTTCTAATACTTCATAATATGCCAAAATCAATTCAGGTTTTACCTGTAAAACACTTTAAAAAGAACCTAAAGGAATTTTTTAAACATAACTGTTTTTATAACATAAATGAATTTTTTAATCATTATAGTTTTTAACTCTGTATTTTGACGATTTGTACCCACAATATGTGATTTTCAAATAAATTTATCTTATCTTATCTTATACCAACAGTAAATCTGCCTGTTATAAATACATTTGTAATCATTACTGGTGTAATTATTGAATAAGTGTATAAGAATGTTCATAAATAGTTATTGCTTTGATAAAATATTGAAAATAAATTTGAATTTATCTGTCAAATTTAAGCGCATGGTTACCTAGGCAACGCGACACATGTTATATTTTGTAAGGAGTGTTTCAAGAAAATAATCTTAGACATGCTTTCAAATCAAATGATATATTTTAACTGTTGTAATTAATAAGTACAAAACTAAATCTCTTTAAGATATTATATAATGACTATTTCATATTTCGACTCATTATATAACATCTCTCTTCTCTTAAACAAAATGAACAATACTATATTCTTATAAATTTACGGAAAACTTAGTTTTCTGACTTTCACCTGTCTTTCGGTTTGAGTAACGTAGTTTTCAAGATTGTTTCGAAATTCTTCTTCTGAATCTATACTGTCCAGTTCTTCTGAATTTCCATCTTCTGTTTCTTCATCGACTTTAATCGGTGAAAGATGTTTTCTGTTTCGTCTATACATATTTCCTTCTTCATCCTCAATATTGTAGGATCTAGGTTCTGCTGATTTACATATTACTTTTCCCGGAGACCAGTTGCTTTTAGGCATCTTTTTAAACATAACGCATTCGCCATCTTTTAAAGAACTTAATATTTTTGCTTTTTTGTTATACTGCTCTGTAATTTTTAAACGTTTATCATTCAGTTTTTTGTTGTCTCGAGTGTATATTTTGGGTTTTAAAAATTTTCTTGAAACAGGAATTCTGCAGTTTAAATTTCTTGAATACAAAAGTTGAGCTGGTGATGGAGAATCCGCTTTCGGTGAATTTCTGTAGTTTAATAGAGCGAGGTACGGATCAGTATTATCGTTTACTGCCTTCTTGAATAATTTCTTGACTGTTTGAATACTTCTCTCGGCCATCCCGTTCGATTGGGGGAAATAAGGACTACTAGTTGTATGCTGAAACTCGTAAAATTCCACAAATTCTTTAAATGAAGATGACGAAAATTGTGGTCCATTGTCGCTGATGACTTCTTCAGGAATCCCGTGTCTTGCAAAATTTGACTTAATATGTTGAATAACACAATCAGATGTAGTGTTTTCAAGTAAACAAACTTCGATAAATTTGCTATAATAGTCAACTAGTAACAAATAATTTTTACAATTAAATTCAAACAGATCTATGCCTATTTTAAACCATGGAATATCTGGGATATCGTGCATTAACAAGTTTTCATTCTGGTTATTATTTTTATATATAGCACAATTTTGGCAACTTGAAATCAAATCTTTAATTTGATTGTAAATTCCTGGCCAATAAAGAATATTTTTTATCTTATTAATACTCAAATTAATGCCCATATGGCCTTCATGTATTTTTTGTAACATTTCTTTTTGCATATTGAACGGTACAATTAAAGCATCATTTTTAAAAATTAAATCATCAATAATAAATAGATGTTCTCTTATATTCCAGAATGGTTTAATTAAATTATTAACATCACTTCTTTTGTTTGGCCAACCCTGAGTTATATAATTTTTTAATAGAGTCAAAGTCTGATCACTATTTGTTTCATTTTTAAAAATAGTTAATTTTTGTTTTGAAACTGGTAATTTTTCAATTAGAATATTTACTTGGCAAATTATTTCATTCTCAAAATTATTTAATTCATCAAACTTTTCATCTCTAGGTAAAGAAGCTCGTGATAGCATATCAGCTATGACCAGTTCCTTTCCTGGCTTATAATTAACTACAAGATCATAAGCTTGAACTTTTAACATCATTCTTTGAATTCTAAAAGGGACCAAATTTAACGGTTTTTTAAATAAACTCACCAGTGGCTTATGATCCGTTTCAACAATTACTTTATGTTTGCCAAATAGATAATTATGAAACTTTATACAACCAAAGAGAATAGCATACATTTCTTTTTCTATTTGCGCATATTGTTTTTGAGAATCGGAAAGAGCTTTGGAAGCATAAGCTACTGGTTTACATTCTTGCATAAGTACTGCACCGACACCTTCCGATGAACTATCAACGGATAAAATTACATCTTTTTTTACATCATAAAATTGTAATACTGGTGCTTTTGTTATTACATTCTTAATATTTTCTAAACATTTTGTATGATTTTCATCCCATAGCCATAAGCTTTCTTTCTTTAATAATTGTCTAATAGGAGCTGTTAAATCAGAATAATTTTTTATAAATTTAGATAAATAGTTTAACATTCCAAGAATTCTTTCCAAATCTTTTTTACATTTTGGATTTGATAGTTCTGTAATTGCATTTATTTTTTCAGGATCAGGACTGACTCCTTTAGTATTTATTATATGCCCTAAAAATTTAATCTCTTGGACACCAAATTTGCATTTTTGTGCATTAAATTTTAAATTATTAAATTGAGCAATTTTCAAAGCAGAAATTAATCTCTCATTATGTTCTTCAAAAGTTTTTCCCCAAATAATGATATCGTCAATAAAAGAGGCAACACCATCACAATTTTCGAACAGTTGAGAAATTATTTGTTCAAATGCTTCACTAGAACAGTTTAAGCCAAATGGTAAGCGTTTATAGCGATATCTTCCAAATGGAGTCGCAAAAGTACATAAACTAGAACTATAGTCGTCTAAAGGAATCATCCAGAATCCAGAACTACAGTCAAGTACAGAAAAATATTTAGCATCTTTTAATTTATATAATATTTCATCAACAGAAGGTAGTTGAAATCTTGGCCTTATAATAAATTTATTTAAGTGACGTGGATCTAAACATATCCTTAAATTATTATTTTTCTTTTTTGCAATAACAATAGAATTAACAAATTCAGTTGGTTTAAATACTTTTTCAATAATATCAAGCTCTACCATTCTATTTAATTCTTTGTTTAGCTGATCATGTAAATGTAAAGGAATTTTCCTAGCTGAGTCAATTTTCGGCTCTGCATTTTCCATTAAAGTTATATGGTAAGAGGTGTCTAAACATCCTACCCCATCGTCAAACAAATCTTTAAAGTTTGACCAAATTTTATTACAATTTATAACTTCAGTATTCACTGTACAAATATTGCGCTCAATTAATTTCAACGCTTTACATGAAGCTAAACCAAGAAGAGGAGTACATTTTATTTTTACAATCACAAAATCGATTTTTGTTACGTGACCATTATTAGGTAATATACAATCTAAGGTACAAATTCCTTCAATTGGAATATTTTCATTACTTAATGTAGAAATTTTAAAATTGACTGTTTTATTAATTATATTTCGATTCAGGCCCAATTTTATAAAATTATCAAGTGAAATTACATTAGTTTGAGCACCTGTATCGATTTTTAAATCAATTTTGTGGTTATTAATAATCATTGTCTGAATCCAATCAAATTCTTTTTTTATACAATTTAACAATTCAACATTGCCTACAAAAAATGTTTCTTCACTATCTTTACTATTCTCACCTTGTTCTATCTTTATTTCTTTAACAATCCTAGTCTTGCACACATTTGCAAAATGATTCTTACCATTGCACTTGTAGCACGTGGCATTCATGGCTGGACACTTATGTGACTTGGAATAATCTTGACCGCATCTGTAACATTTCTTGACTTTTTCTCTGGGATCTGTTTTCTTATTTATTCTCAGGATCTCAGCAGCTGTTTGACTTTCCATGTTTTGATTCATCTCTGAACTTTGAATGTTTATGATTTCATAATTTTTTCCAATTTCTAATGCCTCTTGAAGTTTCAATTTATCACCTTTTTCAAGTAATTTGGTTCTTAGCTCTGATGAAAAGCATTTATCAATTATTTGATCTAATATCTCGTCATCCAGATCTGTAAACTTGCATTTTTTACCTTGTTTCTTCAATCTTGTTACATACTGAATTAAAGTTTCATTTTCTAATTGGTAAATTCTTCGAAATAAATGTCGTTCATATCTTTTGTTAACTAACGGTTCAAAATATTCGTCTAGCGCCTTAACCACATCTACATATTTTGGATTATCTTCTTGAGAAATAGATAAAGTGTAGTAAATATCTATTAATTCATTACCTCCCATAAAAAGTAATAGATTCGTTTTTCGTGTTTCTTTTTCTATACCTTTTGCTTCAATGTATATCTTAAAATTTCTATACCATATTTGCCAATTGCCTTCAGCAGCTACGAATTTAGAAATATTCGATTCATCCATCACAGACATTTTTGACCTTTTTAGCTTTTTCTTGCAACGTATTTAAACTTGTAGACGTATTTAAACAATTTTTTAACTTTTATTGCGACGTATTTAAACTTGCAGATGTATTTAAACAATTTTTTTACTTTTATTGCGACGTATTTAAACAATTTTTCAATCAAGATCTAACTTCATATCATAAAATCCATAGATTTATTAACCTGACACCATGTTATATTTTGTAAGGAGTGTTTCAAGAAAATAATCTTAGACATGCTTTCAAATCAAATGATATATTTTAACTGTTGTAATTAATAAGTACAAAACTAAATCTCTTTAAGATATTATATAATGACTATTTCATATTTCGACTCATTATATAACAACACAGAACAAGGAAAAACTGCTTTTTAGTCTCACAGGTCTCAATGATTCAGAAAAAAAATCTCATTGTATTTTCCTATCTATGTTCGGTACTATACCGTTTACACAATAGGTTGTGTGCACGAAGCCTACTAGCGCCGCTAGCGGGCAATAGTGCACGATTGAACTCATTTTTATTGTTGTTTTAGACCGCGAAATTTTTTAATAAACGAATACCATTTAATTTTGCTGCGTGCATATAGTATAAATAGCATAGCATAAAAGGCATACATGAAAATTATTTATTGTAAGTTTTTTTCTTCTTCAATTTTGATGTATAATAAAAAATAACTAATTAATTTATATCAGACATGGAGGTGTACCTACATCTATGTCTATGGTTTATATTGACAGATGACAGCATAACCTCAAACCATGGCGCCTGTAATCTTGCGGACCGGGTTTAAAAGTGTCAAATTTATCAGATTTATAGTAATAATTTCCAAATAAGTTAGAAGTAAAATCATGGTTTTACTTATTTAACTTTTTAAACAACAATGCTCCCTGACAATTACGGAAAATTAGAATTCCAAGTTTACAATGGATCTCACAACAAGCGCTCGCATCGATATTATTGTAACTCCGCCCCCCTGCACACAGTCTATAAATAAATGATACAGGTAAATGTTCACACGATCAAGTTTGCAAGTACTTGATCCACGTGAAATGTAAATAAATGTTAGTATAAAGCATGATTCACATATACCCAATGTGCACGCAGACCTGCACCGGCACGTAACGAACCAACAAAATATTGAGCAATGTATATTGTACTGTTAGGAGCACCCTTCGAATGATGTAACGTTACAATGCAATACTAGAAAAATTCATTTTTAACCTATGACGGAAGTTGACCCCGGAACCAGCGACTTTCTGCGTACAAAGCAAACGTTGTATATATCACTGACCACTGAGCATTATTGTAGCGATTTGATGTGCAGCTGTTTATATGCTATATATCTAGTTTTCATATAGGTAATACATATTATATTATGGAATCAGTATTGGACGTGACATGACGTAACGATCGACATGTGCAACTGAACGAAAAAAATTCACAGATTTCGCAATCCTTGCAACCATCGAGGACATTGGAAATGATAACAGCATATATGAAACATAATTAACTGTTTATTATACACACAATATTTATCAATGCACTGTTTAGTTTTGTCAGGAATAACCCTATTATTCTTCTGTTATATACGCGTTCACTTTTGCTTGATTACTTAGCTTTTAAATGGATTTTTCTACAGTATTTATTAACATTTGCTCAAAAATAACACCGCAGATCATCGCAAATACCTCTCAATTAACTAGACATGATATAAAACACATTTCGAAAAAATTGCACTTGTTCAATTTTGCATGATTGCTCCTCACTTGATCGCGACACCGTTGTCTTTTGGCCTTGAACGAAAACTCGTAGCTCTGCCCCCATATACGAACATAAACATTTCCAATGTTAAAAAAAACGAAGCTTTAAAAGTTTGACTTTAAAAATTAAAAGTATAAAAATCCGGACGTCGTCTGTTTTAGTCGGACAAATCGTTAATAAAAAGCCGTACACCTGGCAACACTCGGTAACGATACACGGTCACAGTTTGACACGATGGCAGGAATTAGGGGCCATCCATAAATTACGTCACACGTTAAGGGGGGGGGAGTGAGTCAACAAAATGTGACATCGTGTGACAAGGGCCAGGGGGGGGGGGTTCATAAGCTTTGTGACGTCACATGTTAAAATTAAGAAAATTAAGAAATTTATAAAGAAATAAAAAAAAATTAACTGCTGTTTTATTTTAATTATTTCTAATTATAAAATTAAAAAATATGTGACGTCACACCAAGGGGAGGGGACTTTAAAAATGTGACCATCTGTGACAAGGACGGAGGGGGGGGGTTAAAATCGTTAAATTTGTGTGACGTAATTTATGGATGGCCCCTTATCTAATGCGTATACCTCGCGAACTATTTGCAAACTTTGCTGATTGTCAGCAAACGGTTCAAAAATCTGTTGTAACAATCAGCACTAATCACTAATCAGCGATTTGGATGAGGGCTTTTAGAATAATAAAAATTTTACTGCAAAATAATGTTGGTATGCAACGAAAAGAAATACAGTATTCGTAAGTACTTTAATGCATGTCCTTGAAATAAATTATTGATAAGGATCAGCATTATAAGTATACAATAGTATATTGTGTAACTAGTGTGCTAAATACATCTTTATACGTCAGGCGCGATATTTTCAGCACAAGTAGTAGGCGAGCACACTGCACGAGCCTTGGCGAGTGTGCATCGCAAGCCGAATACGAGAGCTGATGTTTTTAGCACGAGTAGTAGGTGAGCGCACACGAGCCTTGGCGAGTGTACATCGCGAGCCGCATACGAGTGCTGAAAACATCGCGCCTGACGCATAAAGATTTAGCACACGCGTTGCACACTATACTTTATATAACACATGCATGGTTTTAGAATTTAATTGAATTAAAAAAACAGTTACATAATGGTTCATTATGTAACTAGTTACATAATGAACCATTATAGCACTGAAAAGCGTTACATAATGGTCACTAGTCAATAAACGGGTATTTAAGGTTCGCAAAACAGATACGAAAAAACACTAAAAGCGTGCATGTGTTATATAAAAATATTTTAGAACTATTTCATATATTAATTTAATATTATTAATCTCTAAAATCTTGGCCAGTTGAAAATAAAAGCTTAAATTTTACACAACTTTTTTTCTCTTTTTGAATGAACTATAGTAAGAGTCGTACCGTGACCAAAGAAAAACAAAAAATAACTAGTTTTATTAACGTTGAAAGGTATCTTGTAATTGAATGCAAACGACAAAATAAAAAAAAACTCGGGTCGCAGTGCCAAACCCTGCCGACAATATAGTGTATTTGCTAATACAGGCCTTGTGGCTTTAATACGTGAACTTAAGTTTGTTTTTGGACAAAATAAAAAATTTAACCCCTTAATACATCCCTTAAAATAATATTTTTTTCTTAATTTCAATATTATTATCAATGCAACCTCTGTACCACATTAAATGCACCCTTCCATAAGTAAATCCGTATCAACAAACTAGTGTTTTCATAAAATTTGAAAGTCCGGTCCTGTCGGACCGATTTTATTAAAATTTTAGCAGCACGTTTTAATCTTTACTAAAGAGTTAAATTTCAATTTTGAAACGATTCTGACAAATTTTTCGGTATTTTTGGGCCCAAAAACTTTTTGGAACCCCTAAATACAACCCTGAAAATGGTCCGATCGGGCCCATTTTAAATAGGCTTCTTGCGGTGATGGGTCCCAATATGTGTACCAAATTTCGTTTCAATCGATTAAGTCTGTCGAGAGTTATCGTGTACACACATATATATATATATAAATATATATATAAATAAATAAATAAATATATATATATATATATATATATATATATATATATAAATATATACATACATATATATATAAACATTTTTAAAAATAGTGCCAAAGTGTTCAGGAGGCTATGAAACGTCGAGAAATTTTGGTCCGACCCCTAGGTCCCGCCATCCGACCGACGCCAATAGTGTATGTGCCATATTATGGCAAATACACTAAAAAGTTAACTAAGACAAAAAAAATTGACATGCGGGTCAAATCAGTCTGATGGAAATAAACGATTTTCTTAAAATATGATAAACTATTCTGTTGTCCTTCATTTGTTTTTAGGACTTTGTCATTGCAAAACATTTTTTGGGAGGGAGATGAGTTGTATTTTTTGTGTGCAGGTGAATAATTAGTCGCTAATAACCTTAACTATTGAGCGTCTGTAATCTACATTCTATCTACAAGAATACAAAATTATTACCTATAATTAGGTAGGTAATAACTTTGCAGGATGTTATATTCTTTTATTAGTGTATTTGCCATAATATGGCACATACACTATTGGCGTCGGTCGGATGGCGGGACCTAGGGGTCGGACCAAAATTTCTCGACGTTTCATAGCCTCCTGAACACTTTGGCACCATTTTTAAAAATGTTTATATATATATGTATGTATATATATATATATATATATATATATATATATATATATATATATATGTGTGTGTGTGTACACGATAACTCTCGACAGACTTAATCGATTGAAACGAAATTTGGTACACACATTGGAACTCATCACCGCAAGAAGCCTATTTAAAATGGGCCCGATCGGACCATTTTCAGGGTTGTATTTAGGGGTTCCAAAAAGTTTTTGGGCCCAAAAATACCGAAAAATTTGTCAGAATCGTTTCAAAATTGAAATTTAACTCTTTAGTAAAGATTAAAATGTGCTGCTAAAATTTTAATAAAATCGGCCCGACAGGACCGGACTTTCAAATTTTATGAAAACACTAGTTTGTTGATACGGATTTACTTATGGAAGGGTGTATTTAATTGGGTGTACTGATAAAATCCATGTCTAATATTGAAATTTAGAAAAATTTAATTATTTTAAGGGATGTATTAAGGGGTTAAATTTTTTATTTTGTCAAAAAACAAACTTATGTTCACATAATAATGCCACAATGCCTGTATTAGCAAATACACTATATTGTCGGCAGGGTTTGGCACTGCGACCCGAGTTTTTTTATATTGTAGATTATAGACGCGTCGATAACTTAGGTCATTAAAACTAAATAACATCACAAAATATCCATGAGCGCAGGTGGGATTCGAACCCCAACAGTCTAGTCTAGAGGCTGGTACCAAGTACGCTATCCACTTGGCTATACTGCCATCAGGCTTCTTATAGATAGATGGTAGATTACAGACGTTAGATAGCTAAGGTCATTAACGACTTTGAATTTTTGTTTAATTAATAATTAATCACATTATGTTGTTTCTACGAACAGTCAACATGGATAACTCTATATTTTTGTTGTTTTTGATTCGTCGTTTTTCTATGAAGTCACTATATTGGTATTGCTGCAAGTATCTATAATGAGCCTGTAAACGACATTTTTACTTCCCACCTCTACTATGGTAGGGAAGTAATGGATTTAGTCCGAAAAAAATATTCTGAGATTTTAACAGATCTTCACGTTTTGAGACCCTAGCAATCGTTTAAAATCATTTTCTGACTGATGTCTGTATGTGTGTGTGTGTGTATGTGGTCAATTTTTCGCCTTCGATATCGTAAAAACGGAACAACATACGGCCATGCCGATTGTTCTATTGTGTTTATCAGCCTTTAACTTAGATCTGATTAGATTTTGAGTCAAATCGGTTCAGTGGATCCTGAGATATTAAAAAAACGTTCTCAATGTCACGTATTAACATAGGTAAAAAAATATAAATGAATTCTAGATGTTATAATATGAAGAAAATGTAAATATTTTTTTTCTCTAAAATGTACAGTTTTCGAGAAAAAAAATATTTTACTAAAAAAAGAAAATTGTACGTAAATCAAGGTAACCATGATTTTTGCTATATTACTAGTCATCAGTAGATCACCAAACAAAAAAGAGGGGCATGATTTTTTTCAAAAATTAAAAAAGAGTGTTTATTTTTTGCAAATATTTACTAGGTGGGAAGTATAAGACTGGTCATCAGTCGAATTTTTTTTATAATGTCATTAGAAAGAGCCCCGTCTAACTTAAATAATGCCGTTGGATTTTTCTGTTTAATACTTAAAACGGCTTCACAATAATATATTTTTGAAGTTGGTTAAGTAGACCACATCTTTATTTTTCCAATTTCGAGCGCCTGACGTGGTCACTTAACCAACCGAATATAATTACGGCTTACTCTACAGCACATGACTATTTAATACATGTCCCATTTTGATAGTTGATTGATAGCAGCGGTGCAATTGGTCTTAGGTGGCCTGGTTGTAAAGATTATAATGCCCGCCTCGCGGGTGTTGTGACGTAAGCAGCTAGTAAGGTTTAAAAATTTGTATCTCCATAAATACTTGACGTATTGAAATGAAATAAACGCCATTGTATTTCTGGCAATGATTTCTAATAGGAAACAGGCATATATATTTTTTTTACAACCTCATACACAAAAAAATTACCCTGTTTAAAAAGGTATGTATATATTATATTTAAAACTTACAGCCATCGAATCGTAAATATCGGTTGAGCACACATTAAGAAAATAAACGAGATTTTCATTTTGAGTTTATTACTATTATAAAAAACAAAACAAAATTAGTATTTTTAAAATTGCACCAATCAGTAACACAGTTTTCACATGCTGTTATTTCATTGTTTTAAAAAACAAAAGACATTATCATAAATAAAATATATGTATAATAAACAATGTTATAAAAATGAAATTAATTATTTGGTGAACTGTTATAGCAAAACAAATGACACAACATTTAAATCATTTTCTAATTTAAGGTTTTAAGTTGTGTCAAGTTTAGCACTCATTTTCACTGCGAAAATTCCAAAATAATTAATGAAATACTTTAAATAAAATTAATTAATTAGTTGAATTAACGACACGTTGATATTTTCGTTGAATAAAATTCCGTTAGAACGTTTTAGAAGGCGAATATGTCAAACCACGCAGCTAAATAGTGGTTGTCACACTACGGAACAAAAGCACGTGAATAAAAGTTTCTCACATAGTGCTTCGGTCATCTCTTCTATGTAATATATACATATAAGACGCTTGATTCTGCTTTAATACATAGCTAATTCATTGTTGCAAGCCGTTTGCGAACTGCGCAGTCGTCAGTTTTTCTAGAATAAAACTTTCAACAACCGCAACACGGTAAAAAATTAGATTTAACTCTGGCGTCGACACCCGTACTTCCACCACCAATACCCGGTACTTGCACCATCGAAACAGTGGTTTTAAACATCGACTTATATTACTGGACGTGCCCTGGTGGTTAACAAGTAGAGATGCGCCGAATATTCGTTTGGTATTCGGTATTCGGCGTATTTGGCATCTTTTTCACTATTTGTATTCGGCCGAATTATTCGGTTTTGGTGCCAAATTTATTCGGTTCAATATTTTTGTAATAATAAGCACCTTTGTTCGTATTTTTAACGTAATCGTGCGATGTTTTGAAGCAAAGTGATAGCGCGGGTGGCGGGCGGTGAGGTACGGCTTGCTTGTCAACTAGCCAGCAGCGACACGTAGCGTACATGTTAGAACCTGTTTACGCGGCAAAACAATGAAATGATAAACCGAATAATTCGGCCGAATATCCGGTTCGGTAAAGGTTAAATCGAATAGTATTCGGTATTCGGTTATTCGGTGAAACCACTATTCGGCGCATCTCTATTAAAAAGCGTCTCTCCGAAAGAAAAAGATAGAATAAATGTGTAGCCAATTTCTATCTCTCGCAATCGCTTGTACAGAAAAGGACAGAGATAGGCCACAACCATACTCTATCCTCCTCAGTCATGTGACTCCGAAAAGATGGGGCAGTTGATACCCTTTGGAAAACGAGCGGAATGTATCAAGTGTCATGATTTATTGGAAATATAGATATAAATACTAAATGACTTGCTTTAATTAGAACATTTGCTCCACCCTGGAACATTTTCTTGCGGTATCAATGATAGGGTCTAACTTTTGTTGCACAACAAGCTCTATGTTCAGATTTCTATATAAAATTTGTTTGATGCACTGTGATCTTATAATGTGAATGTACCTATTTGATCAGGCCGTGACTTGACCTATACGGCTATAGTATAATAGTGTGAATCGGCCTTAATTTTGTTTGTGCAGCTGGGCTATGACTCGACTTGAGTAAACATTCTATGATTTTCTATAGAAGGTGTGTGTTTTGTATTTAGAGTTTTCATTGTTAGTAATTGTTAACAACAATGGATAATAAAAAACCATTTGAAGCAGGAAAAGCCAAAAGCGGAAATTCTAGATGTTATGAATGTACACTAGAAGATAATAAAATCCTCAATGATAGTCTGCGGCTTGGATTAACGGGTCAGGAAATGCCGAAAAAGGTAAGAGTTAACCTCACATTTTTATTCAATATTATACACATTAAAGATTTTGAATTTTTAATGAATAGGTACCTACTGTATTATATAATAAAAAAACAACAACCAAGCGCGTGTTGGGCGCGCATGTGATAGGGTTTTAGTGTAGTGCAAACTTCCATAGCACAGAAAGATACCCCATCAAACACCTCAAATTTCAAACATTTTTATGCATAAAAGAGAATTCAAACTTAAATAAAAAATAATAATAGAATGGTGTTTTGACGCGGCCGCCGTAGAAACTTATTAAAAAAGAGAAAACGTTGGCAAAACGCTAAAAATAAGCTTCTATGGCGACTGCGTCAAAAGACCATCTTAATTTTGGTTTTAAAATTAAGTTTGAGATCTTTTTTTCCTTTTTACATTGATTATAGTTTAGAAATTAACGGGTGGGAGCCGCATTGATAATGACTTTTGAAGGGTTAAAATCAAAAACATTTTTTGTTGCATTTTAGGAGGTCTACTTATCTAAAGACATCCCACTAAGTGGGATAAGTAAAAACAATTATTTTGAGTGTACTTGCATCTCTGCGAAAATTTCATCATTTCTGTTTTTGGATCATCAATCTACGTCCATATACCAAATTTCATCTTAATAGATATACATGGTCCTGAATTGATTTGCGGGTAATAGGGATTTAACCCGTAAAATCAAACTTTTGCGATTTCCTGCTTCCCTAATTTTTTTAGGAAAAATATCTTCTAATAAAAGTTTTAGAACATAAAATTCTGTATCTAAATCATTAAACAAAATTAATTTTGCATGCTTTGTAACGGCAGAAATTTGATATGAAATGTCAAAATTACCTCAAAAACAGATAGCGATAGGAAGTTGAACAAAATGATTAGAAATTATTCTGACAGCTAAAACGTCATCATTTTGTTCAAATTCCATGGCTATCGTTATCTGTTTTTGAGATAATTTTGACATTTTCATATGAAATTTCTGCTATTACAAAGCATGCAAAATTAATTTTGTTTAATGATTTAGATGCATAATTTTATGTTCTAAAACTTTTATTTGAAGATATTTTTCCTAAAATAATTAGGGAAGCAGGAAATCGCCAAAGTTTGATTTTACTGGTTAAATCCCCATTACTCGCAAAGCAATTCAGCACCCTGTATAAATGAGAGGATGGGAGGGTAGAGGGACTGACCGAAACTATAATATGTAGTTCCAAGTTTATACGGAACCCTAACCAAATTTTAAAAAAACGGGTTGCAGAACCAAATCCTCCCGACAAAATAGTGCATTAACTAATACTATGCATTGTGGCTTTATCATGTAAACTTAAGTTTAAAATGAAAAGTTTAACCCCTTAATACAACCCTTAAAATAATTAAATTCTAATAAATTTCAATCGACATGAATTTTATCAATACAACATCTGCACCAAATTATATGCACCCTTCAGTAATTCACTATCTGCAAACTAGTGTTCTCATAAAATAACAATTAGGGGAGTTAAATTAAACCAAAAAGGATTCGAACTTCGGAATAATTCCTGGATCCATTTTTTGTGACGAAACCTATTGGCGCATATCCTCCAAACAGTGTCAACAAAAAATGTCACGCCCAGAATTTTGCGGAAATTGTTCGTTTTTTTTTAATGGCAAATAACTGCAAAATTAGTTGTAAAATGAAATATCTCGAATATGAATCGATGGAAAATTATGAAAAGTAGATCACAATCATATACTTAATGTAGTTGTCTTGTGATAATAACATCCAAAAGTTTCGTTCATAATACGCTGTAAAACAATAAATAAGTACAGTGTTAAATGTAAAAAAATTTTGTTAGAGATTGTACCTAACCTGTTGTTCACATAGTTACACATATTTCACTTAGTTTGTTCGCTTAGATTATATAAAAATGTCAATCTTTCTTCATAAATTGTTGAACTTTGCGTTATTATATCTCAATAATAAAAAGGTCAATAATTTTTGGATTTTCTTTTTTAAACTCAGAACAAAAACATCAATAAACAGATAGTTTTTTGAAAATTTCTGACTGTTACTTTTTTTTAATTAAAAAACTTGTCAAAAACACAACCTTTCCTATGCTCTCCGTGGTTAATTATCTGAACTTTAATTAAGTTTATCTCGAGTTAGAGATGGTCAATCAACTTCAAATTTTAATGGTATTCGTATTATAGTATCCTTAATGAGTAATGAAGAATATTTTAAACAAAATCAAATTTTAACATTACCTTCCGTTTTTATATATGAATGTTTAATGTACATTAAGCAATTTAATATCTTTGACATTGACTAATATGTAAAACGTCCAATTTTGGTAAATATTGTTTTTTATATTGTAGAATATCAATGGTAGTAATTATTGTTATATATGTTATTATAATTTGTTAATTTGTTTCTCACTGTAGAGACCTGAGGAAGTCAGCAATGTTGACGAAACGTTGGCGATAAATAAAAAAGTTTTACATACAAATAATTGTCCATCTTTCCCATCAAATTAATAATATTAAGCAAAATATTTCAATTTTTAATTTTCAATATGAAAGCCATAATTATTCTATTAGGGCAAATATTGATATTCTTCAGCCCAGGTTCTCAGCTGATAAATATAAATATGGAGCCAATTATTGGGCAATTGTCTTCTATAATAAGTTACCTCGAAAAGTCAGGGAGTTACCTATACTTAAATTTAAACATGAAATAAAGAAAATGTTATTAAATAGTGCATTATATAATTTTAAACAGTTTTTAAATTTAACTTTTTAGCATTGTATTCTATTGTAAACTATGAATCTGACTTGTTTACCATGTAAACAAAATAAATACTTATACTTATACTTATACGAAAATTTAGAATGTTCTGACACTATGCCCATAGCACGACAACTACCTTAATGTATACCTACTTGAAAGTGTTTTGTAATTATTTTGAATTCTATTATTTTCAATAGCCTCATGTTTTGATAACACGATGGTACCACTTCAATTGCTTCTTCAAGCATCATTCGCCAACAAGTATCGAACAGTTTGAATTCGATAAAAAAAATATGTTGAAAGATGACGACATGAATAAGCTTAACGAAAGAATTGGTAAGATTTTTTTTACATTCAGGTAGACTTATTGTGACTTTATATCTTTGTCATTTGTTTCTATTGGAAAACAAATGAAAATGTTGGTATAAGTACAGAGAAACCATAATATTATGACTTCCATGTTCCATTTTTTATATGAAAGAAGCAAAAAAATATATATCAGAATTGAAAGCAGAATTGAAAGAAGAATTGGAAGCACAATTCAAACAATTGGAAGAAAAATTGAAAGCAGAATTAAAAGCAACGTCCAGCCAATTCAAGGTATTTTATTGGTTTATTTCAGTTTATGGCTTTTTTATACGAAATTGGCCGACACAACACCAGTGTTCAGACAAGCGACTAGGCCCTGCAGTCAGGGTCCATTCTAATTAGTCGAATACCCCATCTTGATGTCGTTTGACACACACACACACACCCAAACGAACGTAACAACTAACTAGTGAACTCTGTATACTAATATGGATAGTTGATAGCGATTAAAAAATGGGTTTTTTATGTGGAGAATGTTCAAATACATATTCTTCAAGACAGGCATTAATGTTCACAAAATTAGAATAAAAACTTCAGGTAGGGCTTGTAATCTAATTCTTTCTATAAAAGTCGATCAATTTTTTGACATTTTAAAATAAAACATAATTTATTATTATTACCTATATGAGATATTAGGATGTCCAAAATTTATACAATAACAGTGTTCTTGAGAAATTGGAAAAGAAAGATAAATTTTAATTAAGTTTTATTTTGAAATGTCAGAAAATTGATCGACTTTTATAAAAAGAATTAGATTACAAGCCTTATCTAAAGTGTTCATACTAATTTTGTGAACATTAATGCCTGTCTTGAAGAATATGTGTTTGAACATTCTCCACATACAAAACCCATTTTTTAATCAATAAAAGATCTCATAATAGTGATTTTCAGTTCTCAGATTGAAGGGGCCATGCCCCCCCCCCTGGAAAAAATCCCTAGTTATGCCAATGGGCAACACTAACGCGGTGACGTACACGCCGGCCACGGTTTGACACAACTGTTGGAACTTAGAACAACTTACTAGTAATCAGTAGCAATCAGGGATTTGGCTGAAACGGCTTTTGGTCTTTGGAATAATAATTTATAAGTACTGCAAAATAGTGTACATGCAATGAAATCAAAATCTTGACCAAATGAAAATAAAATCTTCGATTTTACACAAAGTTTTTTTCTTTTTAGGCGCGATCTTAGCGAAGCTAGAAGCGCCTATATACACTCGCTTTGTCTTTTGTCTGTACGTCTGTGAATCTGTCAATCTGTGAATCTGTGAATCTGTAACGGATTTTTTGTATCAGTCGTACAGCCCAAACGGGTTAACCGATTTTAAAAAACTTTTTTTTGTTCAATTCCTCTCGGGGTCTATTTGATCCTAACGTCGCCCGATTTTTGAATTTTGGCCCCAGAGGGGAGCAAATTAGAAAAAACGGTGTTTTTTGCTTATAGTTTGCTCAATTTAAGTCAGATCGATTCGAAACCTGTCTTAAACGAAAGAGGAGAAAATTCTAGATAGATTTTATGTATAATATTGTGTCAACACAGTTTTTTTAAGCAGATTTATATCCAAATCCAAATATATAAATGCGACTTTATCTTATAAATCGCGAACTTGTTTCGGTTGTCCTTGTCTGTTGTACAGTGTGGTATGGAAACTGAAAGATAGCGTATGCTCTGTCTTATATTGCATTTTTTTAATATAGTTATTCAATTTTTTGACTGCTGATGTTTGAATTTAAGTTTAAAAACCATGGCCTACTGAGTTAAAATGACTTGTAACTAATTATTGACGTCGATCGGATGGCGAGACCTAGGGATCGGACTGAAATTTCTCGACGTTCATACCCCGGCTTTCGTCCGGGTGTAAATCGTACTTTTGAATTTTCACCCACTTCCCGTGATCCGATTGAGTTGAAATTTTGCACACATATGTAGCTCCGGTGACAATATAATATTATGGTAACTAGCTGACCGGCCCGGCTTTTGTCCGGGTGTAAATCGTACTTTTGAATTTTCACCCACTTCCCGTGATTTGATTGAGTTGAAATTTTGCACACATGTATAGCTCCGGTGACAATACAATATTATGGTAACTAGCTGACCGGCCCGGCTTTCGTCCGGGTGTAAATCGTACTTTTAAATTTTCACCCACTTCCCGTGGTCCGATTGAGTTGAAATTTTGCACACATGTGTAGCTCCGGTGACAATACAATATTATGGTAACTAGCTGACCGGCCCGGCTTTCGTCCGGGTGCAAATCGTACTTTTGAATTTTCACAGGCAAAAGGTCCGGTAACGTTTCGGATAAATGTAATAAAATCAGACTAAGGAAATAAAGCACACTAAACAATTGAAAAGTCACGTCACGAAGTAGTGTAACGTCACTTTTGTAAAAATTATCCGATCCTTTTGAAAATTAATATTTGAGAGTTTTATAGGACACAAAAAAATAAAATGGCGTCAGATTTCAAAATGGCGGCCATCTGTACTTTTTTGTAAAGATTATCCGATTCTTTTGAAAATTAATATTTGAGAGTTTTATAGGACACAAAAAAATTAAATGGTGTCAGATTTCAAAATGGCGGCCATATGTACTTTTTTGTAAGAATTATCAGATCCTTTTGAAAATTGATATTTGAGAGTTTCATAGAACACAAAAAAATAAAATGACGTCAGATTTCAAAATGGCGGAAATATGTAGAACTCCTTTCTAAAAATTATACGATCCTTTTAAAAATTGATATTTGAGAGTTTCATAAGACACAAAAAAATAAAATGACGTCAGATTTCAAAATGGCGGCCGTATGTACATTTTTGTAAAAATTATCCGATCCTTTTGAAAATTGATATTTCAGAGTTTCATTGAACACAAAAAAATAAAATGACGTCAGATTTACAAATGGCGGCCAAATGTACTTTTTTGTAAAAATTACCCGATTCTTTTGAAAATCGGTATTTGAGTTTCATAGGACACAAAAAAATAAAATGACGTCAGATTTCAAAATGGCGGCCATATGTACTTTTTTGTAAAAATTATCCGATCATTTTGAAAATTGATATTTGAGAGTTTCATAGGCCACAAAAAAATAAAATGACGTCAGATTTCAAAATGGCGGCCATATATATTTTTTTGTAAAAATTATTCGATCCTTTTCGGTATTTGAAAGTTTCATTGAACACAAAAAAATAAAATGACGTCAGATTTACAAATGGCGGCCAAATGTACTTTTCGGTAAAAATTATCCGATCCTTTTAAAAATTGATATTTGAGAGTTTTATAAAATAAAATGGCGTCAGATTTGAAAATAGCGGCCATAATATGTACTTTTTTGTAAAAATTATCCGATCCCTTTGTAAATTGATATATGCGAGTTTTATAGGACACAAAAAAATAAAATGACGTCATATTTCAAAATGGCGGAAATATGTAGTACTCCTTTGTAAAAATTATCCGATCCTTTTGAAAACTGATATTTGAGAGTTTCATAAGACACAAAAAAATAAAATGACGTCGGATTCAAAATGGCGGCCGTATGTACATTTTTGTAAAAATTATCCGATCCTTTTGAAAATTGATATTTGAGAGTTTCATAGGTCACAAAAAAATAAAATGACGTCAGATTTCAAAATGGCGGCCATAATATATACTTTTTTGTAAAAATTATCCGATCCATTTGAAAATCGGTATTTGAACGTTTCATAGGACACAAAAAAATAAAGTGATGTCAGATTTCAAAATGGCGGCCGTATGTACTTTTTTGTAAAAATTATCCGTTCCTTTTGAAAATTGATATTTGAAAGTTTCATAGGACACAAAAAAATAAAATGATGTAAGATTTAAAAATGGCGGCCGTATGCACTTTTCTGTAAAAATTATCCGATCCTTTTGAAAATTGATATTTGAGAATTTTATAGAACACAAAAAAATAAAATGACGTCAGATTTCAAAATGGCGGCCATATGTACTTTTTTGCAAAAATGATCCGATCTTTTTGAAAATCGGTATTTGGAGTTTCATAGGACACAAAAAAAATAAAATGACGTCATATTTTAAAATGGAGGCCATATGTAGGTACTTTTTTGCTAAAATTATCCGATCCTTTTGAAAATTGATATTTGAGAGTTTTACAGGACACAAAAAAACAAGCCGTGAGGTGGGTCGTTTATTAGGACTAAAGTGCGACCCTTGAGGTCCACACGACGAACTTCCCAGTTTGATAAATATTTAATAATAATAATTAAATTAGATATTACACAGAAAAGTAATCATTTTAATCATTAAAACATCAATAATTAAAAAAAAAAAAAAAAACGGCTGAACCGATTTTTATAAAATTTATGTCGGATTAAAATGACGTTAACACGCCTCGATTGACACCCTTACGAAGTCGATATAATTTTTTATTCGCGAGATATTGTGTAAAATCTACTTTTTTGGAGGTTATTTGGTTAAGAAAAAAGAACGGCTGAACCGATTTTAAAAAAATTCCTTTCAGATCATATTTACGTTAATACGCGTCGATTGGCACCCCAACGTAGTCGATATCATTTTTCATTTTCGAGATTTCGTCTTAGAAAGAAATTGACACATACCTACGTACATACGTACACACTACATACACACACACACAGACATCTCTCTAAAAGTAGTGTAAAAATAGTGTAGTGACCTTGAAACATAAAAATTTTTTTTCCTTTTTGATTTCGATTTTCGGACCCATTACAATAACTTCCAATGGGAAGTTAATAAAATTACTTCAGATTTCAAAATGGCGCCCGTATGCACTTTTTTGAAAAATCATCCGATCTTTTTGAAAATTAATATTTGCGAGTTTTATAGGAAGCAAAAAAATAAAATGATGTCATATTTAAAAATGGCGGTCATTATGTTGTGTCTTTTTGAGTCAACATAATACTCTACATTGTCGACACAACATTGTTTTGTTTTGGCAGTTTCTATTAGCTACGCTTTTGAAACAAACAAGTAATTCAAAATTATAATTTCGTTGTGATCAGACCTATTTTAGACTCGTCTTGATTAAATCAAATTTTGTTGTGTTTTATTTATTTATTATTAATTTTATATAAGGATCTACGATAATATTAAATCAAGTCAAAAAGATCTTTATAATAGGTATATATTTCTTTGTAAAAATTATCCGATCCTTTTGAAAATTGATATTTGAGAATTTAATAAGACACAAAAAAATAAAATGGCGTCAGATTTCAAAATGGCGACCAAATAGTAACTTTTTAATTGTATTATTTATATCTTTGATAAATTCGGTTTTATATACAATTCGTAAGAAGCATAGCTTCTGTCGGGTGTCTTACGACACATCATGACTTTTTTATTTAGCCGGTTCCGAGTAACGCTTAATAGTCAACCGTTGCTATGGAAAATTGTTAAAAAATTCACTGTACCTACTATTTTTTCTATGTAGGTAATCCAATACATATTTATATTAGGTCTTATGGTTCATAGCCTACTACAAAATTATAAATCTTCTCAGTGTTATTTTCCCTATGTTCGATAAAACCGTTTACACACAGTACCTACATGAATATCGCGCCTTGTAATTCTTGAATTACTTGTATCCTTCAAAATTTTTTTTAATGAACCCTTATACCCCATCCCCTCACACATTTGACAAAGGGTAAGTTCGGTTTTGCACTCGATTGATCGAGCCGAGCGGGCAGATTTTTGGTCATGTGACAAGCGAGCAAATCGAGCCATCTAAACAATTTCGAACGTAATCTAGCAGATTTTTCCAAACGTCAGAATAAAATGGCGCCAGCAAGTTAAATTCTTATTACTAAAGCCGAAATATGTATATTCTTTATTGCTCCTCATTTTGATTTAATTCAACATTGTTATAATAATAAATCATGATTCATAATTTTTCTTCGTTTTATTCCTTTATTTTAAAATTAATACTACTACCGGTTGTTGATTTTTTCGACCCAGAGATATACATAAATATTTTATTTAATCATTCTGTGCGATAGACTTATTCGTTATTACAATTCTTTGAATAAATATTATTCATGTATTTTTACCTTTTGAAAAATTACCTTATATAAATAAACTTCGAAATTTATCCATTCTCACAACAAGTGTTTCCGCTCATTTTTAAAAAGAATGCTCTGAAGATGGTTAAATCTGCTTGCTCGCTCGTTTTCCTCGGAGCTCATAGAGCGTGCTCGATCTCCTCCAGATGTTAAATCCGAACGCAGGATAGAAATCTTTCAAAGCATATAAATGTTAAATTCGAATGCATTGAAGCGCTCAGATCGATCTGAGCGCAAAACCGAACTTACACAAAGACGATTTTCACAGAAAATCTTCTAAATCAACTTTAGTACTTGATTTCGAAAACAAGTATAAGTGTGAAAAATTTCAAAATTCCACCTCTAAGGGGACGAAAAGGGGTAAACGTAAATGTGTTTTTAACTTCCCATTGGAAGTTATTGTAATGGGTCCGAAAATCGAAATCAAAAAGGAAAAAAAATTTTATGTTTCAAGGTCACTACACTATTTTTACACTACTTTTAGAAAGATGTCTGTGTGTGTGTGTACGTACGTACGTATGTATGTGTCCATTTCTTTCTAAGACGAAATCTCGAGAATGAAAAATGATATCGACTACGTTAGGGTGCCAATCGACGCGTATTAACGTAAATATGATTTTTTCAAAATCGGTTCAGCCGTTCTTTTTTCTTAACCAAATAACCTCCAAAAAAGTAGATTTTACACAATATCTCGCGAATAAAAAATTATATCGACTTCGTAAGGGTGTCAATCGAGGCGTGTTAACGTCATTTTGATCCGACATAAATTTTATAAAAATAGGTTCAGCCGTTTTTTTTTTTTTTTAATTATTGTTAAAAATAAATAATAATTATGTTTTAATGATTAAAATGATTACTTTTCTGTGTAATATCTAATTTAATTATTATTATTAAATATTTATCAAACTGGGAAGTTCGTCGTGTGGACCTCAAAGGTCGCACTTTAGTCCTAATAAACGACCCACCTCACGGCTTGTTACAGATTTAATCATTCTATTCATACTATTGGTCTTTAAAACATGCAGTTTGAAGAATATACATTCCTTTATTTATAACGTAGACACTTACAGTAAGAAAGCATTTTTCAAAATTCCACCACTAAAGGTAAGGGGATGACAATTAAATGAGTAAAAAACACATTTACCCCTTTTCGCACCCCTAGGGGTGGAATTTTTAAAAACCCTTTGCTAATGGGTACGTATGTTATAAAAAGGAATTTGTATCCTCCAGATTTCATATCTAATAGCTTGGAAAGAATGAACAAATCTGTAAAAACACATTATTTTGCTTATCACTTTTCATCGAGCACAGTTTAACACGATCGCAGAAATTATCTAATGCGTATGCTTCGCATACTATCTGCAAACTTTTCTGATTGTCAGCAAACGGTTCAAAAATCTGTTGGAACAATAATAATAATAATAATAATATTTATTTGTGGTGCCAGAAATAGTGGGTACAATCGTCATTTTTAGTAGGTCCATCAAGGACTCAATCATCCATAACTTAAAAAGTCATCCAATTTATGAAAAGCGGTTGTAAGTAGGAATTCTTTCAAGTATTTTTTAAACTTAGACAGTTTATCGGATTTTTTAATGTTTTGGGGAAGCTTATTAAAGACAGTTATACCGAGACTATTTGGGGATTTTAATGAAATGGTTAAACCAGGGCCGCAGTAAGGAAATCTTGCGCCTGGGGCCAACATTTTAATTTGCGCCCCCTCCCTCAAAAAAAAATGCATGTTACGAGATTTTTATAAGAGATTTCAACATAAAAAACTGAAAAACATAAAAAATGTTCACTAATAACTGCAAAATAAACGTTGTAAAAAAATTTTTATATTTGAGTTTCTTTAAATAAATCGAACAGTTTTTGAGATATTTAGTTGAAATTTCCATGGGTTTTTTAGGGTAGGAAAAAAGAAAATTTAAGCAGATTTGAGTCTCTAAAACAAGGGCGCTAGTTGCAGCCTATTAGGAGTACATTTATGCCCCTATTTTTTCCCGAATGCTATAATTGTGATTTATTCTACGTTCCTTGATAGATCCATCATATTTAAAGATAAAAGGTATATTTCATTTATATCGCTAATCGAAGCCGTTTCCGAAATACGGCGAATTTAAATTTCTATCACGTGTCCAAATACACAGCATCAACTTGAATGTTTTCAACAATATTATGCAAAGCCTACTTGTGAGAAGTATTAATAAAAAAATTATGTACCTATTTGGACACATGATGGAAATTTAAATTCGGCATATTTCGGAAACGGCTTCGATCAGCGATATAAATGAAGTATACCTTTTATCTTTAAAAATGATGGATCTATCAAGGAACGTAGAATAAATCACAATTATGGCATTCGGGAAAAAATAGGGGCATAAATGTGCTCCTAATAGGCTGCAACTAGCGCCCTATTTTTAGAAACTCAAATCTGCTTAAATTTTCTTTTTTTCTACCCTAAAAAGCCCATGGATACCAAATTTCAATTAGATATCTCAAAAACTGTTCGATTTATTTAAAGAAACTCAAATATAAAATCTAACTTTAACACCCTATATATCCGAAACGAACGACATTTTTATAAGGCAAATTGGGTTAAATCCTACTATTTTTATGTCTAAATACTTTTACAGATTACATTTCTTTGTCACTGTGAATATTCAATACGTAATGTGAAATACAAAGCATCAATAATAAGTGATATTTATAATATATTTCATAATCTTTAGTAATTATATTTTGCAATTTTTTTATTTATTGTATATTTTATGTTTTGCCTAGTAATAATCAGCCTGGCACATAAAATACTAGCGCGCCTTTGGCGCCCCATAACTTAATGCGCCCGGGGCCGTCGCCCCCTCCGCCCTACCCTTACTGCGGCCCTGGGTTAAACGGTTAAAAGGAGCTCTGAGTTGAGATTTTGATCTAGTATTTAAGTTATGAATGTCTGAGTTCTTAATGAACCTACTATGATTCTTATCAAATCAGCAGTAATCAGAGATTTGGGTGAGGAGGGCTTTTGGAACAATAAAAATTTGACTGCAAAACAGTTTGTAGTGTTGGTAAACAAAAAGAATTAGTTTTCGTTAGTACTTTGATGGATGTTCTTGAAATTAGTTACGAGATAAGCATTCAGTACACAAAAAAAAATTAAAAATTAAAAAAAAAATAGAACCTCTTTAAAAAAAGCCACTAAAAAAGAGAAAAATAATAAAATTTTGAGGTCGACGCCAATTTAATTGTTAAATTTGTTTATATATCTACTTTAATTTTATTAAATTGGCGCCGACTTCAAAATTTTATTATTTTTCTCTTTTTAGTGACTTTTTTGAAAGAGGTTCTATTTTTTTAAATATGTATTTTATTTTTTACTTTTTAGTGCCTTTACAATACGTAGTTTGCACGTTATTAACCGAATTAGCTAGGTGTCAAAACTGACATTTACCTTAACGGTGTTACATTTCGTTACTCACATTTTATTAAAATCAGTCGAACTACTGAACCGATTTAATTAAAATTTATATAAGAACCGTACCCAAGGTGTGCCCTATTAAATAAAAAATGAATCATAAAAATCGGTCGTGTAGTTTCTGAAAAAATCGCGCACATATAATGCACACATACATACTAGAGAATAACAGAACTTTCCTATTTTTGAAGTCGGTTAAAAATATAATAGGACATTTTTTATTGGAAAAGGCAGCCAAATTACATAATTATTTTTTGCATTATTAGAAAAAATCATTTTTTATCAACATATATCACAGTCGAGATTCAAACCCGAACCTTTCCACTTTCGCGGCATAATGAGCTATCAGTTACTCAACCGTGACACGATTAACAATCAAATTTATTTCTAATATAAGCAAATTTGTCAAACAATTTCCAGTTCATGCGGCACCCGTACTTCCACCATCAATACCCGGTACTTGCACCATTGAGACAGTGGTTTCAGACATCTTATATAGTACCACGGTACACAATGTATCGTGTATAGTACTACTGGAAGTGCCCTGGCGGTTAGAAAGTCTCTCTCTGAAAGAAAAAGATAGCATGTATGTGTGGCCAATCTCTATCTCTCCCAATCGCTTGTAGAGAAAAGGATAGAGATAGGCCAGAACCATACCTATTCTCCTCAGTCATGTGACATCCTTTGGAAACCGACAGGATTCGAAAAATAGATACAAATACTAATGTTGGGTTTATCGTACATTTAACGCGCTGTTTTGTTAATAACTGTAAAATTTTTACGCATAAAACATATGAAGTAACCATAAAAATAATCGCAAATTAACACGCATGATTAAAATGTACGATAAACTCGACATACCTAAGTGACTTAAAACATTTTCCCCACCCTTGAAAATTTCGGTGCCCATGATAGGGTCTAACTTTTGTTTCACAACTGCAAGCTCAATGTTCAAATTTCTATAATATGCTTCTCGTATAACCGTATTTTGTTTTTGAATCTTGTCTTCAATTTTTTAGAACAATTCATTAAAATCTTCATTCACCCAACAAAATCTTTAATTACAGCTAATTTTTGCAGCAGTGCAAGTCCTAAATGATTCCTCCTTAAAATACATTATTTCTTACCCATACACTGTTGCTTTAAAAACATCATTCGTTGTTATTTTGAATGGCGCTGTACTTTCAAATTTCAAGGTGAAACGTGAAAACGAGTTGCCGTGGTCAATAAGGTTTCAACCCAGTTGCTCAACGCTAATTGAATCGTAAGAATGCAGTACATAAGTATACATATCCTTGATTGATTAATCAATCAACAATGTCTATATAGCTGCCCGCATACTGGCAACTTTTAATCTCGGCAATTAAATTGTTAAGTCTCTTGAAAGTTATCGCACAGCTCTTCCAAACACCCACTGGCTACAAAATAGTTGCTTTTCACTGACACTCAGTTTTGAAATGGATTTCGTAGAAAAATGCTTGGCGTTTGTGTCCTGCTTTTTAAAAAAGACAATTGTTATTGTTTAAACTGTGAGCAACTTTTTAATCACCAGTGTATGGGCGACGGCAAACTGAAACATGCTTGGCAGCTATTTTCACCGGCAACAGTAATTTCTTTAGCACAGAATCGAACGAGTTGGAATTTTTTAGTTGCCTCAACTAAACAATCAGGTTTTCATAAAATAGTGTGTTCTATTTTTGTGATTAAAAAAATTCTTAAAAATAGTTGCCAGAACGCGGGCTCTCCAATTAAATTACTAATTATATGACGCGGCATTAGAGATCAACAATCACGTCTATTATGCGTCCATTCTTAGAATTTACTATTTAGATGTTTAGTGCAACAAGAACAAACATGAACTATAACCTTTGATAAAATTTCGTCTGATGTCGCCACTAAAAACGATACAAAACACTAAAATTTGGAGGCAAGGTCGTATATTTGGAGGTCTACAATGCAAAAGTCGTGTGTGCTCATTGAATTTTGCGTCATTTTTGCCGATATTCCGAGCTTGAAGAAAATCTGAAAAAGGGAATGTTCACAGCCTTGGATAAATGCAACCTGTCAGTACATTGATAATCTATGGTACATTGATGATTGATCACGTGACTACCGGCAAGGTTGTTGCAGCTGTGCACAGGTACTGTAGTTGTGACACTGGTAAATTTGGTGCGTCGTTTGAATGCTTTTCTACAAATTTCAAATTAGTTGTCGTTGATAATTAATTTTTACATCTAACGACGATGGCTGGTGAATTGCCATATCGTGCAGAATATGCTAAAAGCGGTAGAGCGTCCTGTAAAGGATGTAGAACAACCATCGACCAGGGAACTCTGCGGCTTGCTGTAATGGTGCAGGTAAGAGTTAACCTCACATTTTTATTCAATATTCAAATATTGTACACAGTAAAATGAAAAACATATAGTTAGTATATTGTATTGTGTAAGTTCGTAGCATATTTCTAGTTTCTGTAAATATGAATGTGCTTCTGAGACATTTACATTTTTTTTGTTTTGACATTTTGCCGCCAAAATAAGCAGTATAATTTTTTTTGTTTATAATATTGAATTTATTTTCGGATAAAGTTTTATATAGAACATATTTCACGACAGTAACAATGTAAAGTAGATCACTAATCATACATGGAATGAATAGTGACCAGTTCCAAGTGTTTTGTAATTTGTATGTATTTCATTATTTATTTTCAATAGTCCGCTATGTTTGATGGACGAACTCCAAACTGGTACCATTATAAGTGCTTTTTCAACAAGCAAAGGCCAAAAACTGTCGGTGATATTGAGCACTATCAAAGTTTGCGTTATGAAGATCAAAAGAAGATTCAAGAATCAATTGGTAAGATTTTTTTTACATTCAGGTAGACTAGCTATTTTATATCTTTGTCATTTGTTTCTATTGGAAAACAAATGAAAATGTTGCTACAGAGCAAAACTGAGCAGTGCTGAGAACTTAGTGCTTGCAATAATGCTTTAAGAACTTTGTAAAACATGATGCTTAGAGCACTTGCATAAAGACTTGCTACTTATTAACCACGTAAGCATTATAAATTTCTTAATAAGCATTCAACAAGCTTATTCAACCTTAGAAATGCTTAACGGGCGTTTTAAATGCTCACTAAGTATTTTTAATAAAACGTGTTTCCTTTATCCTTATCTTAGTTTGATAAACAAAATGTATAGGATGTTGAACTTTGTATTTCTGTACTGTAATGTTGGCATTTGAGAAGTTGCTTGAAAATGCTTAATGCTTGGAACTTAACACTAGTGAGTGCTCGATGCTTTTAAGCATTTTTGAAAACAAAAGTGCTTGTCGCTTGAATAAATCGAGCATTTATGAAAGTGCTTGGTGCTTCAAGCTTTGCCCAACTCTGGTACAGAGAACCATAATAATATGACTTCCATGTACCATTTTGTATATGAAAAATTTCAGTGGAATTTGCCAGAAAGTCCTTATACAGTACTTACGGTGATATTCAAAATATGCACAAAATTGCGTACCTATCCCTACTTCCTTGCTAATATAAAAAAATGAAAATTGTATGTTTCTCGGTCAACCACGCGCTAACTACTGAACGGATTTACTTGAAAATATAATTTTAATAAATTTATTTTAGCTAGATATGCGTAGAGAATAAGTAAGAGGGTTGTCGTTCCCAGGCAATGATGGTTAAACACAGCTAGTATAATAATTAATCTTATAGGCCTGGAGTCTTACTAATGCATTCTAGAAACGCACATAAGCTCAGCTGCCAGAAAATCATTTTTCTTTACTTTCAGAATCTAACCTTTATCTCTAATTCAATTTTTCGACCTTATCATTGTAGCGACATTTTTGTTATATTAACACGCTTTCTCGATATGATATTTTCCAAATCATGTTTTCTTAGCTATGCTTCATTTCCTTACGGAACATGGAATTAAAATGGACATTTTCATAGCACGCTACTCACTTATCTCTACATATTATAAATTCGAAATTTTCACACTTTGTACAATACAAGCACTATTTACTGAGTATCGATCGATGTGTTTATATAGCAACGCGCCTACAAAGTCCACATCATGCGAGAGTCATGTTTTTAATGATTTATACAGAAGTTAATCACTTTAATAAAAATAAACTAAATTGTAACTTAGTCTGCAATTGTAAAATTTTAAGGACTCGAAGTGCGAATTTTCCGTTTTCATAATTTTTTTCCTGTTTTTCAAATCTATACTTACTAATATCTCTACATCCGTGTCTGTCTGTACCATCGCTAACTCCTCCTAAACCACGCAACGGATTTTGATGCGGTTTTCACCATCAGTTAGATAATTTTTCACGGAAGGTTTATATATATAGCGAACGAGCATAGCGAGTGAGTAATTGTACTCGGGCTTTCTTAGCACCCGGGCGAAGCCGGACAGGACTGCTAGTATCTTATATAAACTTACAGTGTAAATAGATTTCTATGGGCCTGTTCTGTTCAGAAAAACATTTTAGACTCTAAAACTTTTAAAATGTAGAAAACGATTCAATAGCTAACACGATGTAATTGAAATAATGGATTTTAATTGCTGTGAATCTATTATAGCTTCAGGGCCTTCTACATCGGCAGCTTTGCCCTCAAAAGGGAAAGGTAAAAAACGGGCAGCAGGAAATCCAGCTCTTCGTGATTTTGTTATCGAGTATTCAAAATCGAGTAGGGCTATGTGCCGTGGCTGTGAATTAAAAATTTTGAAAGATGAAGTACGTATTTCAAAGAAAGATTTCGAGTCGGATGTCGGGAAAAAATATGGCGGACAGGATTTGTGGCATCACCTTGATTGTTTTGTTAAACTGCGAGGTGACTTATTATTTTTTGATAAAGGTGAAAATTTGCCTGGATTCGCCATTTTGTCAAAGGAAGACAAACAACTGGTTAAACAAAAATTGCCGTGAGTATTGGCCATTTTTTTTATTATACTGTAGACAGTAGAACGTCTATAATCCACAATCTCTATACTGTAGAACAGCGTTTTTTGACGCGTGACCCAACATATTTTTTTGAAGTCGTACTGCGACCCAATTGTTTATTTTATGATATAAAATAAAAAAGGTAGTATAACGTCAGCATGATACTGTATGTATGGATTAGTGATGTGCCGGATTGTTAAAAATGTATATCCGCGGATACGGATCTGAATACGGATATTTGGTCTCAAGATCCGCGAATACGGATACGGATACGGATCTTAACTTTCTTAGAGTACGCGGGGGTAAATACTAAATATTGCACATCGACCTTTGGAAAGAGACTATCTGTTATGGCAAAAAGTTATTGACCACGATATTAAAAAATAAAAAATAATCTGAATGGAATTTAACTGTTTTTCATTATTACCTAATCACCTATATACAGGGTGAGTTCGACCACCCGTATCAGTCGTTTTTTTCGAAAACGGTTAGTCGTAGAGAGTTGTGTCAAAAATTTGTATTATAAAACCCCTAATAAAGAATCGAATGGTGATAAATTTTTTTTCCGGGAAGGTCGGCTTCCCTATTAGTTTGCTCCAGAATGTCCAGAACTCCGGAATTATAAATGTAACGATAGGTCGAAAGTGGTATTGTTGAAAAGATTTTTAAAAAATAAGCAAGTTTTGTAGGAAATTTTTTTTTATTACTGCCACCCCTGTGAATTTCTATAAGTATAAATATAAATTATTATATGTTCAAAACTCCGGAATTTTAGAAAGCACGATAGGTTGAAAGTAGTGCTGTTGAAAAGATCTTTAAATAATAGGCAAGTTTTGTAGGAAAAATTATTTAATTACTGCCGTCCCTGTTAAGTAACAATCGTTTGAAATTATTAAATCAAAATTTCATAATAACGATCGAAGTCGGCATTAAAAATCTAGCAACCTTAGACATTGTCACAAGTGTTCAAACTGTCTTCCATTTACTCTTTAATACATACTACTGAGCTCTTCTGGTTATACTGTGAGTGTACTTCTTCAGTGTTTAATGATCGATAGATAGGTAACTAGATTTTAAATGCGGACTTTTAAAAAGTTCGTTATTATGACATTTTAATTTAGTAATTTCAAACAAATATTACTTAACAGGGGTAGCAGTAATAAAAAAAATTTTCCTACAAAACTTGCTTATTTTTTAAAGATCTTTTCAACAATACCACTTTCGACCTATCGTTACATTTATAATTCCGGAGTTCTGGACATTCTGGAGCAAACTAATAGGAAAGCCGACCTTCCCGGAAAAAAAATTTATCACCATTCGATTCTTTATTAGGTCTTTTATAATACAAATTTTTGACACAACTCTCTACGACTAACCGTTTGCGAAAAAAACGACTGATACGGGTGGTCGAACTCACCCTGTATATAAAATTTTATCTATGAATTGAAAATTGATAAGGTAAAAGATCCGTAAAAGATCCGCCAAAAAACTAACGGATACGGATCTTTTTTTTCCCTCGGATATCCGCGGATACGGATCGGATACGGATATCCGGCACATCACTAGTATGGATCAATTTATGGAACAATGGACTAACAATTTATAATTTAGAATGTGCAAATAATGAGAAATCAATGAACTGAGGGGATCATTTTGCTATATCCAGATCTCATAGTAATCGAGGAGGGGGGGATCGTAAATGTGCGAATAAACTTCATAAAATACTTCAAGATTATGTTTTCGAGTGTTGAAGAATTTTCTTGACTCTTTCTGTCATCATAAAATCAAAGAAATGTTGATTTTTTTTTAAATTGGAACAGGGCTGTTGACGAGGCAAGTTTACCGCCATCTGTGAAAAAAATAAAAGGTGAAGTTAAAGATGAAACAGAATTGAAAGCAGAAAGTGAAGAAGAAAAGAAATACCAGGATCAAAATAAAATCATGTTTAAATATCGAGATCAACTTAAAAGTTTAAATAAAAAAGATATGATCAAATTGTTAGAAGTTAATGATCAATATGTACCTGAAGGCGTCGAAAAGGTATGAAATTTAACAAAAAGAAAAATACTATATTTAAATTTTAAACATTATTTGAATAAATATCCGAATAAATATATCATATTTAAATTTTAAAATTTCAGTAAAAATGTTAGTTTTTCTAGAAATTAGATAACGTTACGTTTAATTTCTAGCTGTTAAATATATTTTGTATTTAATTTTTCATTCTATTTTAGTTGTTAGATGCGTTAAGTGACGTGCTTACATTTGGCGCTTTAAAACCATGCAAAAAATGCAATGGTGGTTATTATGTTTTCAATCAAAGCGGTTATATTTGTCAAGGTAATTTAACCGAGTGGACGAAATGTCAGAATGTTGAGAAAAATCCTCCAAGGAAAACGGTAAAAGTTCCGTCTGAAATAAAGGAAGAATATAGTTTTTTGAAAAAGTACAAATGTAAACCGCAAGAGAGAATTATTAAATACATACCTCCGTCTAGTAGCGTGAAAAAAGAAGAAAATGGGGACGATGATGGGTACGATATTGTTTTTATTTAACACAAAAAACAAAATCCGTGTTGGACAATTTTTATTTCTTGCTTTTCTCGCGTTTTAAACAAATATCCGTTCGCTTGCCTTGAAGTCAAAAAACGACACCGTCAGGGGTGGAGGAATTGTAACAAGAGTTGCTAGCGGGGAACTAATAGGGATTGGCTTGCAGGTAATGCGTTGAGGGGGAAACTCGATTGACACGCCCCTTTCTGTTTGCATAGTAGAAAATATCCGCAGTGCTGAATAGCGAGACACCAAGATTTATTTATTTATTGTAAATTATAGACGCGTCGACAACTTAGGTCGTTGGCGTCGAGACACCAAGAGTATAGCCATCTGTGATAATTAAATTTATTGTATACAATATAGTGTTTATAAGTTTGAACAGACCTTTTCTAGAACCTGATGAAGTGTGGAAGGCAGCTCCCAGCAAAGTAGTAAGGTTTATTAAAAGCCTCCTATCCAACTGGGAATAAATACTAGGGGATTCACAAAAGATCTCGCTAATGACCTCTGTTGTCGAGCGTCTATAATTTACACAAAAGATCTTTTAGGTCGCAGCGATTGTGAGGTAAAATATTGCCCAACACCCCATGTAAAATCTAATATAAACTAGTGTTTATAGTTAAGATCAGAACCAACATATATTAGTGTTTAATTAGTGTGTACACATAATACAAATGTTTACCCATAAAGTTTCACTTGGAATGCAATAATTTATCGTTTTTTATAGACCGAAAATAAAAGTGAAAAGACCTTTGTATAATATGGAGTTTACGATTTTGAAAACCGAAGCTAATAAAGAGGAAATAAAAAAACGTATCCTCAAGCTTGGAGGAAAGGTGACAACAAAAATTCACGCAAATATAATGGCGGTGATATCGACTCCGGCTGAAGTTGAAAAAATGGGTAGTCGAATAACTCAGACAAAAGATTATGATATTCAAGTAATTCCAGAAAAATTCCTCGATGATATTGAAAAAGATGATGATATTAAAGCGACTGATTTAATAAAGACGATCAGTATTTGTGATTGGGGATCAGATGTAAGTTTTGTTGATGTGTTAACATCTTTACGAGCCCCTAATCAGAATATCAGGCGAGAGTAAATTCGTTAGGTCTTACTTGAGACGCCTGGAGTATTATTGAGAATAATAATTTTTGTTAAGTTGTAAAACAGCTTATAGCTGAACTTTGCCTTTTGGTGTTAATCGATAAAAAAATATTATTATAGCTATTAAGCTGCCATCTATGATAGTTAGTATGAGCTATAAATGACCATTGACGAAATCAAACCAAGATCAGTACTGAATATGTTTACACATAATTTACTATTAGGATAAATAATAATAGTTTTATACGGCTGAAATGCAATTGAAAAATTTTTCGTTGGAGAGCAGCCAATTATATAATTGTTTCGAAACATATTGGAAAAACTCATTTTGCCAACCAGTGGTCACAGTCAGGATTCTAACCTGAACCTTTCCACTTTCGCGGCGGAATGAGCTTACAATACTCAACCGTGGCATGATTGCTAAATTAATATTCTCCTTATATGCTTCAGAATCAATAGATTTTCACTACATGCGACTGTCAGTTTATATATGTAGTGAAAATCTATTGATTCTGAAGCATATAAGGAGAATATTAATTTAGCAATCCACGGTGGAGTATTGTAAGCTCATTCCGCCGCGAAAGTGGAAAGGTTCAGGTTAGAATCCTGACTGTGACCACTGGTTGGTAAAATGATTTTTTCCAATGTTTCGAGACAATTATATAATTGGCTGCTCTCCAACGAAATTTTTTTATAATTTACTATGCTGTCAATGTAGTGTATTTATTTATGTAGCCTGAGAAGCGAATAATTTCCGAAAGTTCGAGCAGCCACCATAAGTCTCGGTCGGGTAGCATGATGTACAAATCGAAATCGGGCAAAGTAAAACTTAAAATCAAAGGCGGCGGAGCAGTTGATCCAGACACGGGGCTAGAGGATATAGCACATGTTTACCAAAATGGAGATATTAAATACAATGTTGTACTTGGCATAACTGATTTACAAACTAACAGGAATTCTTATTACAAAATGCAGATACTGAAAGCTGATCATTCGGACAGGTAAATTATTAAAGGCTGTGTTGATTTGGTGTCAGCAATCGTAACTAAAAATTGACTTTTTAGATTTTGGTTCTTCCGGTCGTGGGGACGTATTGGTACAACCATCGGTGGTAACAAATTGGAGGACATGAGTACATTAAAAAAAGCTATTCAGCAATTCGAGGTACGGTTATAGATTCCGTAAATATTTATGTGGGGTGCATAGTATAAAGAATTATTATAGTAGAATCGCTCCTTGCTGTTTGTATTACAGTTTCTTTGACCTTGAGACAGCCAGTCACAGTCGTGATTTCAACTCCATTTAAAACACCTTGATTTTTCATAACGAATTATCATAATTAGAGATGCGCCGAATATTCGTTTGGTATTCGGTATTCGGCATCTTTTTCACTATTTGTATTTGGCCGAATTATTCGGTTTTGGTGCCAAATTTATTCGATTCGAGTATTTCTATTTTCTTGGCTACACGACACAGTATAGAACTAATTATGTAAGATTTATGTTATATAATATAAGAAATATTATAAGAAGTCCTATGAAGAATGTGTTGAATAAAGCTAATAAAATAAAGCAATTAAACAATGAAATGGTAAACCGAATAATTTGACCGAATATCCGGTTCGGTAAAGGTTAAACCGAATAGTATTCGGTTATTCGGTGAATCATAATGTACCTGACAGGTTGTACTTTAGTGTATAACTGTGGCTTCGCAAGCAACTTGATATGCTGTTTTTATAGCTGTCTCTGTTCTGAGGGCTCATCATTTTTCAGACCACCCTCGTATGGTTTCGCTACCAGTTTATAAAATTTTGGATTAAAAATCACTTTGGGAATAAAAAGTGGGATATCTTGCATATTAAACTTAAAAATTACGAAACGCTTAATTTTGATTTAATTTATGATTTTGTACAGCATTATTATTACGATAAGTCTGGCAACGATTGGTCAGATCGCCATAATTTCGTGAAAGTGCCAGGCAAACTCTATCCAATAGATGTCGATTATAATGATGATGAGGTTCAAAAAATGGAAGTCGACGGAGCAACTCCATCCAAACTTCAACCAGAAGTTCAAAATCTTATCAAACTGATTTTCGATATAAATGAAATGAAGAAAGTTTTGGCAGAATTTGAGGTATTTTAATGTCTTATTTCAGTTTATGGTTTTTTATACGAAATAGTAGTGCGTTTTTTCAATGGCCGAGACGACACCAGTACCGATATAACAATATCAGGACACCTCAAAAGTTTACGGACTTCATAAAATTAAGAAAAATCGCAGGATAGTGGACAAAATATTTGATTTATTAAATTAAATGTACGACGTTTCGTCTATAGATTTAGACTTTTTCAAGTACATACATAAAAAAAAAAAAATTTTCTTAATTTTATTATAATCACGATGGACACGATTTCTAATATAAATTTACGGACTTCTTTTTCACTCACCGATACAATCTATATTTATGCCTTGATTACACGTAACAAGTACAGGGATGAGACAGTGCTCTTGGCCGAGTAATAGAGCGAGACAGTCACTCGGACCCTATTCTATTTATTAGACCGAGTGCGCACCCCCTACTCACATCACTGTCTCTGCCTAGTGACTCGCTATTTTACTCGTTACATGTAATCAAGGCATTATCATCGCTAATGCTGTATCAGTAAATCAAAGAGTATTGTATTTAACAATGAAAGATAAACAATCAATATGATTAATTTCCCTAGACCGTAACTAAATACATAAAAAAACTCGGGTCGCAGTGCCAAAACCCTGCCGACAATATAGTGTATTTGCTAATACTGGAATTGTGGCTTTATTATGTGAACTTAAGTTTGTTTATGAACAAAATAAAAAATTTAACCCCTTAATACATCACTTAAAATAATATTTTTTTTCTTAATTTTTATATTTTTATCAATGCAACCTCGGTGCCAAATTAAATACACCCTTCAGTAAGTAAAGCACTATCCGCAAACTAGTGTTTTCATAAAATTTGTAAGTCCGGTCCTGTCGGGCCGATTTTATTAAAATTTTAGCAGCACATTTTAATGGTTACTAAAGGGTTAAATCTCAATTTTGAAACGATTCTGAGAATTTTTTCGGCATTTTTGGGCCCAAAAACATTTTTCAACCTCTAAAAACTACTCTTAAAATGATCCGATTGGGCCCATTTTAAATAGGCTTCTTGCGGTGATGGATTTCAACGTGCCTACCAAATTTCATTAAAATCAATTAACTCTTTCGAAAGTTATTGCCCGCACACACACACACACACACACATATATAAATAGACATTTCCAAAAATGGTGCCAAAGTGTTCAGGAGGTTATGAAACGTCGAGAAATTTTGGTCCGACCCCTAGGTCCCGCCATCTGACCGACGCCAATAGTGTATGTGCCATATGGCAAATACACTAAAAATATCCGATGACATTATCGCCATGTATTATTGTATTTACTTCTATTCATTTGAGATGTCTCAATTTCGGTACCGGCAACTACATTGCTAGTGATTGAAATAAATGAATGTAACGTTAATATTAATACTGATATCTTATTTACAGTTGGATACGGAGAAAATGCCGTTGGGGAAATTAAGCCGCAAACAAATCCAGAGCGCTTTTGGCGTCCTTAGTGAACTGCAAACACACGTGAACAATAATAAAACGGAAGGACACGAAATTATTGATGCTTGCAACAGATTTTATACACTCATTCCTCACGATTATGGAATCGAACAACCTCCGCTACTTAATACACCCGAAGTGATAAAGGTAAGGTTCTGAACTGATTATGACTAGTAGACCTCGCACGGGCTTGCAAATAGCTTGCAAATGCTGTTGTTTATGTGCCGTGTCCATGGCTCTTCTATTACAAGTCCCCAGCACAAACCACTTAATACTAAGTGGTTTGTGGTCCCCAGTTTCCAGCTTCCCAGCAGTGTCGGCGAAACGTGTTTAGTCCGGGTGGGTAATGTAGCGGGGTGGGACTAGGTAAGGTACTACACTAAAGATCCGAATCGACGTATGTATAATGCGGCGCGCGCAATATTGAAAATCGATTACGAACATCATTTTAATTTTTTTTAATTTTCGCTGAATTGTTCAGGTGGGTAATTATCCACCTACAGATTTTTTAGGTGGGTAATTCTACCTACCGTACCCACCTCTTCCTCCATTTGTATCTCAACCACATAAGCGCATGGTCGAAGTTATACTTCAAACATTTACATTTTTGCTTTTTCCCCCTCAGCATTTTTGAAAAAATAATTATCTTTATATATATATTTCTTCTGTCTGTGTGTATGTGACTGAACTCCTAAATGGCTGGTTTGATTTTTAATGAAATGTTGTATGTGTGATTAAGTGGATTCGAGAATGGTTTAGATTCACAATTTGATCTGAAATGTAGCGAACGAGCGAAACGAGTGAGTAATGTAATTATAATATTCAAGCGAACTAGCGAAACGAGTGAGTAGTGTATTTATAATATTCAAGCGAAGCGAATGAGTAGTGTATTAATAAAATTCGAGTGAACGAGCGAAGCGAGTGAGTAGTGTATTAATAAAATTCAAGTGAACGAGCGTGGCGAGAAAGAAATGTATTAATAATATTCTTAGCACCCGGGCGAAGCCGGACCGGGCCGCTAGTTATTAATAAAATCCATCGATATCATGACATCTATACATAATGTATCCAAAGCCTGCTTACAATATTAGACTATTTTGAAACGTCAAAAAATTGATTTTTAAAATTATAAAATCTATAAGAAAACGAATTTTTCCTGAGATGAGACCTAGCTAGGTCGACTTTTTGCACCCCAAGACCTCTTTTTTAGTAAATTTCATTCAAATCGTTAGTCGTCTTATCCTTATCAGCGTTACATTACAGTAGTTAATTAATTTTTGACTCGAGGTCGTCATTACCCTTGTTAAAGAAGTTTAACTTCAATAATAAATTGAAAATATGAGTTAGTGCTAGACACTTGGTGGCTTAAAAAAAAAAGACCCACAGTCGAACTTCGATAACTCGAAACACGACTTGCCACGAAACAAAATCGAGTTATCAAGACTTCGTGTTATCAAATAATATTGACGCTACTGCCAACCAATTTTGTTCGAGTTAGCAAGAACTCGAGTTATCGCAGTTCGAGGAATCGGAGTTCGACTATATCTCCATATTTTTAGATGAAGGCAGTTGTTCCCAAATTTCCTCATGCCACGCCTCTCTAAAGAAAGGACACCCCTCCCCATTAAGCAAGCGTTTTATTTACCAACAGCCCTGTAGACCAGCGAAAGTACCGCAATATGCTGTATGCTTTAATATCGGAATTATGCAACTATTTTTTTTTTCGTAGCAAAAACTGGAAATGTTGGATAATCTAATGGAATTAGAAATTGCGTACAACCTAATGAAGATATCGTCGGATGAAAAGGACGAAAATCCTGTGGATACTCATTATGCTCATCTTAAAACCGATATTGAGGTGCTTGATAAGAACTCGGATGAGTTTGAGAATATTAAACAGTATGTGGAAAATACTCATGCTCAAACGCATAGGCAGTATGAACTGGAAATATTGGATGTAATTATTTTTTTTCCATATACACATAATAAAAATATGTACGCAATGAACCTCTGCCAGCCGTGGATTTTTTTGTAGCCATCATAGTATATTGTGTAACTAGTTTGCTAAATACATCTTTATGCATCAGGCGCGATGTTTTCAGCACGAGTAGTATAATTAATGTCAAACACTCTAGGGGTAAGTTCGGTTTTGAGCTCAGATCGATCTGAGTGCTCCAATGCGTTCGAATTTAACATTTATATGCTCTGAAAGATCTCTATCCTGCGTTCGGATTTAAAATCTGGAGGAGATCGAGCACGCTCTATGAGCTCCGAGGAAAGCGAGCGAGCAAGCAGATTTAACCATCTTCAGAGCATTCATTTTAAAAATGAGCGGAAACACTTGTTGTGAGAATGGATAAATTTCAAAGTTTATTTATGTGAGGTAATTTTTCAATAGATAAAAATACACGAATAATATTTATTCAAAGAATAGTAATAACCAATAAGTCTATATCGCACAGAATGATTAAATAAAATATTTATTATATCTATGGATCGAAAAAATCAACAACCGGTAGTACTATTGATTTTAAAATAAAGGAATAAAACGAAAAAAATTGTGAATCATGATTTATTTTTATAACAATGTTGAATTAAATCAAAATGAGGAGCAATAAAGAATATATTTCGGCTTTAGTAATAAGAATTTAACTTGCTGGGGCTATTTTATTCTGACGTTTGGAAAAATCTGCTAGATTACGTTCGGAATTGTTTAGATGGCTCGATTTGCTCGCTTGTCACGTGACCAAAAATCTGTTCGCTCGGCTCGATCAATTGAGTGCAAAACCGAACTTACCCTAGATTCACTGACAGCAGTGCATCTCATACTAAAAACATTGGCCTCGATACAATATTTTATCTACTTCGTTACCATACTAATCATATTTCATTATAGCATCGAAAGGGCTTGAGAATAGCCGAGCGTGTAACAATGCTGTTGCTTACATGGCGTTGCTATGGTTCCTCTATTACAAGTTCCCAGTTCCCGGGTTCTAGCCCGAGAGCTAGTAAAAGTGTCAGTTGGATTTTCAATTTATTATTAAAAAAAAAATAATGAATTGAAAATATGAATTGGTGCTAGGCCCAAATGACCTTAGCTGTTGGTGGTCTTTAAAACAACATACAGCATCGAAAAGAGATACACAAATTATTTTTCAGGAACGTTTTTCCTACGGTTGGCAAAGGATTTCTAGTACTAAATTATGTGTGATTTTATGTCTGTGTTACAAATGTCTGTCTTATAGGTATTTAAAGTCAAACGTTCAGGTGAAGAAAAACGTTTCAAACCATTCAAGAAGTTACACAATCGCAAGTTATTGTGGCACGGTTCCCGAACAACGAATTTCGCGGGTATTTTGTCTCAAGGTTTAAGAATTGCACCGCCGGAAGCTCCAGTTACAGGATACATGTTCGGTAAAGGTATATACTTTGCCGATATGGTTTCCAAATCGGCGAACTATTGTTGTACAAACAAATCAAGCCCTACGGGTCTGCTGTTGTTGTCTGAAGTCGCGCTTGGAAATATGTAAGTGAATTTTTTTATTACCTACCTTTTTCTGTTTTTCTTTTGTTAAATTATGTACCTTTTTCTGGTGATTTTAAATTTGAATTTAGAATATTGGGATCCGTCAAATGAGCATATGACATCTAGTGGCACAAAATTGTACTCAAAACTAGGGAAAATTTTACATGCTATCAGTGCAAATTTATCGTGAAATTGTTTATTACAAATATAAAACAAGTAAAATAAACAAAAAGTTTATTGAAAATGGAATTCGCGACGTTTTTTAATATCATGGCATTAAACACTGTCAGTTATTGCCTTGTAAAACTCACTTTACAGCAAATTATTTTCTAATGAAACGTGGATAAACTGTATTTATGAATTAAAAAAATATTTTATTTAATAATAAGATGTACTTATTATCATACTGTACTACAATAGTAAAATCATTAATTGATGATTGATAAATTTATAGGACTAACTTTGTCTACAAATATTTTGAGGTTAATAACCTACCTACTTATTACAATTTAACATATTATTTTGCAGTTATGTGTTTAAATTATTCACTTAACCCTGCCTTAAAGAAGCATTGAACGGTTGATTAATTTCGTGGAGATTTTCTTTTAATTTTGATGTTTTTAAGCAATATGCCGTAAAGATTACTACTTTTGACAGCTCAGTTATCTTGTTTTTTTCACACATTTGATAATATGTCTGGCTTTGAGAATCCGTTCTCCTTTAACGAAATTCCTTTGTTTAGGATTCGTACCGGCCCAATTGCAAATTGCACTTATATTTATTATTTCTTATCACTTTGAAAATCTCAAATTACACGCAAAAGTATACCCCGTATATAAAATTTCTCCCCCTTTGCGCCATGTTTTTTAAGCTCCACCCATTTGACGGATCCCAATAGAAAGCAGTGGAGATGCGCCGAGAACAAGTTTTAACGAGTATCACTCGGTGTTATGTTTGCCGAACCGAGTGCTCGGCCGAATTACTCGGTTCAGTTTACGTAGGTTTGGGGCGCGAAAATACATTTATACATGATCGCGACGTGTAGACAGCGATCGAGCGGTACTTCTCTGCTACGCTGTCCGCATCCCCGACAGAAATTCCCCGTCAGCTACTTGTTATTTGGTTTACAAATCATACATGGAACACGTTAAATTGTTTAAAAAAATTCACAGATTTCGCAATCCTTGCAACCATCGAGGACATTGGAAATGATAACAGCATATATGAAACATAATTAACTGTTTATTATACACACAATATTTATCAATGCACTGTTTAGTTTTGTCAGGAATAACCCTATTATTCTTCTGTTATATACGCGTTCACTTTTGCTTGATTACTTAACTTTTAAATGGATTTTTCTACAGTATTTATTAACATTTGCTCAAAAATAACACCGCAGATCGTCGCAAATACCTCTCAATTAACTAGACATGATATAAAACACATTTCGAAAAAATTGCACTTGTTCAATTTTGCATGATTGCTCCTCACTTGATCGCGACACCGTTGTCTTTTGGCCTTGAACGAAAACTCGTAACTCTGCCCCCATATACGAACATAAACATTTCCAATGTTAAAAGGTTTTTTAAACATGAAATTTATTGATTGTGTTTAGTGATTGTTTGAAATGAGGGGGCGCAAAAGATCACAAATCTGGAGATTTTGTGATGAAATTGAAGAAAACAATACTCGCCACTTAAACCTAGTTATTCGGCCGAGTACCAGTATTAAAATAATTGCCGGATATGCCAAATACTGAGTAATAAACGAGTACTCGGCTCATGTCTAGAATGCAATAACAAGAAATATCGCATTAATTACTTACGTTCTCGTAGGACCATACAGTTTTTTGAGTTTATATTGATTTTTTTAATTATTAAAGACAATCTTAGTACATCTCTAACAGTTTCAAAAATAGTGTCCGACCGAAAGTGATTTTTTCGGCCTTAAAACTTCGTTTTTTTTTTCCACCTTCAGCCAAAGTTGAGGGAACTGTATAAAGCGAAAAATAATGAAAAAATACTTTTAGCTCAAGATAGTTTTTAATAGAGATGCGCCGAATATTCGTTTGGTATTTGGTATCTTTTCGGCATCTTTTTTACTATTTGTATCCGGCCGAATTATTCGGTTTTGGTGCCAAATATATTCGGTTCAATATTTTTGTAATAATAAGCACCTTTGTTCGTATTTTTAACGTAATCGTGCGATGTTTTGAAGCGAAGTGATAGCGCGGTGTGCGCGGGCGGTGAGGTACGGCTTGCTTGTCAACTAGCCAGCAGACGTAGCGTACATGTTAGAACCTGTTTACGCGGCAAAACAATGAAATGGTAAACCGAATAATTCGGCCGAATATCCGGTTCGGTAAAGGTTAAACCGAATAGTATTCGGTATTCGGTGAAACCACTATTCGGCGCATTTCTAGTTTTTAACAATTCACATTTTATTTTGTTTTTTGGTGTTATTTATTCAAGGCCTTATTTTTGTGAAGATGTTTAGGGAGGCATATTAAATATATATTTCAATTTGCAGAATAAAATGTTAGTATTAACCCCCTCTCTTAGAGGGAAACTTGCTCGCCTAGGTGTTTATATCGTTATGCAAGGGGGTTAATATCGACATTTTGTTCTGCAAATTGAAATATATGCTTAAAACAGTCGCCGTAACAGCATATTAAAATTTGAACCTTGAACTAATAATATAAATTTCGTCAGGTACATGACACGTTTAGGGTGATCTGCCACCCCTTTAATACTGACCAATCGATCTGCAAATGTTATAATTGCATTATTGGGTCACCGACAAGCCATACAAACAATTTCAGCCTTGAAGCAATAATAATTGTGACCGTTTTTTTGTTACATGTTGGGGACGGTCTGCATCCCTCCCATACCGCTATCTAGCAAAATCCCTTACTCAGGGCACTTTAATATGCCTCCCTCAACATCTTCACAAAAATAAGGCCTTGAATAAATAATATCGCTCTGAAAGGTTTTTTTGTGAATTCAGTACAGTAATATCTCGATTTATGCGAACTGAGACCTATGAGTTACGCGCTTGCTTATTTTCCCCTCTGCATCGCGCTTCACCTTCCAATCAAACACTCTGCACAAATTTCAAAGGTTGGAATAAAAGTTGCTGTTGTTTAGTAAGTGTTTTGTTTTTAAGGTATGAACGTACACAGGCTGATTATATAGAAAAGTTACCAGCCGGTAAGCACAGTTGTAAAGGTATTGGTATGACTCAACCAGATCCAAAGATGTCGAAAACTACTCCCGAAGGTGTTGAGATTCCATTGGGTAAAGGAATTACAGATTCAAAAGTTAAAACTTCTCTTCTTTATAATGAGTATCCTTTTACTTAATGAACGTTGAACGTTGGAATGCAAACTGCATTCCAATGTTTTATGGGATTAGCGCTCCCAGCTACCCGAGCTTGTACCAGTCGGTTTGTATTGTATATGCCGGTTGGCAGATTCTAATACACTCGTAGACGCTTCTGACCTCGGTGATAGTTGGATATAACCTTGCACTGTGAAATTATTACACAATGTGAATTATTATGCAACTTATTTCTACAGTATAATTTTACTTTCTTTTTGTTAATCATAATCTTTTGTAAGTTCAAGTTAAGAACATAATAGTTATTTTCGATATGCGTGCGTAAAGTGAGGTATTCTAGTAGGCTTAAATTGAAACACGAGCTAAGAGACTGACGCATACACAACCAGATTGAGTGCGCTTACCCCCACGAGCCGTTAGGCGAGTGGGGGTATACAGCATACTTGATCTGGTTGTGTATGCGTCAGTCCCTTTAGTGAGTGCCTCAATTTGAGCCTACTAGATATCTCATTTTAAGCGGATGTATCGAACATAATTTTTTATAACGACTGCTTCTAAAGTTTAATAGAGAGAAAAAAAATTATGAAAACGGAAAATTCGCTCTTCTAGTCCTTAGAACTTTACAATTACAGACTAAGTTACGATTTAGTTTATTTTTATTAAAGTTATTAACTTCTGTATAAATCATTAAAAACATGACTCTCTCATGATGTGGACTTTGTATGCGCGATACTATATATAGGAACACATCGATCGATATCCGGTAAGTGCTTATTGTACAAAGTGCGGAAATTTCGAATTTATAAGATGTAGAGATTGTACTTTTACGCACGGTGACTAAAATACGCCTCTTTACGCCCGCCTCACAGTGCTCGAATTCTGAACTTTAGAAGCAGGAGTTATAAAAAATAAAATATTTAAAAAATATAACTCAAATATTATAACCTTAATCTGTCTTTTACTTAATGTAAATATACTGTTTTCTTTCTTTCTTCGATGAACGTTTTGTCGTTTATTGCTATTGGCAAAATTATTTTTAAAGACAGGAATCGATATTGAAGATTAATGGGGATTTTGGCGCCGCGGAGAGTAGCGAAGTGGTTTAGACTCTCTGTGCGACCTAAGACAGATAGACGACAGGCCGACATTTAAAAAAAAAAACTTTTTTGGGTTCAGAAGACTTCAGTCATCAAAAACTCTATATGGGAAAGTACAAAAATCCTGCAAATTTCCGAATAAGTTGGTTGTGACATCTTTCAATCATTTGTATATATATATTTTTTTTTACAGCTTTTTAAGTATATTTTTCCTTAACAGATTTTTACAGATATATTGTATATGACATTGCCCAAGTCAATGTTAAATATTTACTCAAGATGGATTTCAAATTCAAATTTTAAATGTTTTTGAGAGTATTTAATGCATTATTTTCTTATTGAAACAAATTGTTGCTTATTATTAAAACTAGTTATATAGACTTAAAAACTCACGGATTAAAAGCAGGGAGTCAAAATTAAGTATTGACATTATTGTTTTGAACCTTTAATTAAATAATTGTGTGATCTGTTTTGTTGACTGAATCATGTAATTGGTATTGCTTTTTAATGTTGGAAGTATTGCCGTTTATTAAATTCATTGCGTCACTGCATTAACTAAAGGTATACGTCAGCTGATTTTCAAGGTCACGCGTGGTATGAATCAAAAGTGCAGCTTTGACTCTCTGATTGAAGGCAATTTCTGATATAAAAATATGTTTTCAATTTTTGAATTTAAATGTCATAATGTTATTCTTAAAGATTTAAGAATTATTTTTCTTACCATTAATGTTTAATTAATACAGATCTGATTTCATTATTGAAGACGTGATAATAGCTTTTTTAGAAATGTTACGTTTATTATTAAATAATATGCATGTTAACTTTTTTGTTTGAAAAATTTGCACTATTTTTTAGTTGTAGGTTGTTTATTTTAGCTTTGTTTGAGCACCAACAACAAATAGTCACCACCCATTTTGCTATTCAAATAACTAATAAATTTGGGTATTAATTTTTTCAAATTTAGGTATCAGTGAAGTGTAACATTATAAAATACTTTCCGACTGCAACTAAAATTACTGGCTCAAACGAAACTGTTAGTTTTTTTAAAATATTTGTTATAATTATTTACTTTACTGCGTAAAGTTCGAGAGTTATTATTACGTTTCAAGGCCGAATTTAAGGAAATACTAAGCCCCGAGGTCTTCACATAAATCCCATTCCCACAAAATCACCGAAATTTATTTTTTTAACTTTCATTATTCCAGTTTAATTGCACGCTCAAGTGTAACTCTAGAGTTGCCAGCTTTACTTTATTTTGCCATTTTTAATGTTGAAATTAGTGATGTGCCGGATCGTTAAAAATGTATATCCGCGGATACGGATCTGAATACGGATATTTGGTCTCAAGATCCGCGAATACGGATACGGATCTTAACTTTCTTAGAGTACGCGGCGGTAAATACTAAATATTGCACATCTACCTTTGGAAAGAGACTATCTGTTATGGGAAAAAGTTATTGACCATGATATTAAAAAATAAAAAATAATCTGAATGGAATTTAACTGTTTTTCATTATTACCTAATCACCTATATATATATATAAAATTTTATCTATGAATTGAAAATTGATAAGGTAAAAGATCCGTAAAAGATCCGCCAAAAAACTAACGGATACGGATACGGATCTTTCTTTTCCCTCTGATATCCGCGGATACGGATCGGATACGGATATCCGGCACATCACTAGTTGAAATTATCATCACCATGTTGTTCATTAATCGCTCAAACAAAATACTGAAAGAAATTGACAGCATTTGACTCTGAAGATGGTATGAAGAATACCGAAACGTTAGTAAAATGCAAATTTAAAAAAATTAGTATTGCTTTTTATCGATCCTTTGTGCCACGGAAGTGCTCATTACCAACAATTCTTAAAACTGTTTTCAAGGATCAAATTGCTCTATTTAAATATAGCAACTTCGAGTTGAAATTATCAATAGACTTCGCCCTATCATCGACGAGTAGGCACAGCTTATTATAAAATAATATGATGCCATATTTGAAACCTAATTTTTTAACAATGTAATTTTTTAAGGTTCTCGAATTTGCAGGCTTCTCGGGGCCCCACATCCTTAAATCTGGCTTCTTTCATATTTCAGACACGAGTTTTATTATTCAACTGTTATTTTTCCATGCTTAAACATGCGAACATCAAATACAGAATTGTGATAGTTTGTGTCGTGGTAGCAACATACAAAAATATAACGAGATATTTACATAACGGATAGATTTCTACCTAAAATTATTTATATAAAGCGGCCTATACATGATAAACTTCGTAATCAACCAAGTTGTTAACGCAAAACGTAGACACTCCAACCACGTTGTCAATATGCTCCAACTGCGTTATTTTTTATTTTACTCCAACCATTTCTCCAGCGTGAACCTATCTACACAGTACAGAACATGGCAAGTTGACATCTTAATTACAAACATGACAACTTGGTTGACAACAAATTCCATCGTCTAAAGCGCGTATCACACTACCGGCTGCCAGCCGTAGCCGTAGCCGTCGATGGTTGCGGCTAGGAACCTTCTATAGCTCTCGACCAATCAGCGCACAGGCGTCAACGATCACGGCTACGGCTGGAAAATAGAACTGTTTCTATTTCATTGGCTACGTCTCCCAGCCGTAGCCAATCAGAGCACGATAAGATGACAGCTGATGTTTTAAGACGCATTCATGTCAAAAAGTTAGGTTATGTTTGGTTTATTTTATTATTTTTTGCGGCATTCGCGTGTTGTTGGGATGTAAAATATTGCCACGAAAATTATTTATACCGTTTTATTATGTCCGTAAAAATACACTTTTATTAGCTACGTAGTTATACACGTGTGGAACGCGCGTCGCCGTTCGCCGGAATGCCCCTGACCTCCCCCCATTCGCCTGGGGACCATTCACCGTGTGCCGTGTTGGCACAATTGGTTCTCGCCAGTGCCGCTAGGCTGATACATACGCCTTGTTGTTATTGTCTATGGTTGTGGTAATTGTTTATGGTTTTCTACACAAATGTTTTATTTGTCAAAAGAAATAAAAGGCATTTTTATTATTATTATTATTATACGTCAGTGAACCTAAGTCGGTAGTACAATAGTCATCAGCCGAACTGAAGCGCCACTGCTCTTGATGCGTGTAACAATATAATAATACACGCACTCGGAATATCGCGTCAACATTTTGACATTTATCTCGTCAGTGTTTGTAAACAACTCTTTGGGTGGGAGGTAAGCAGTCGTTCCGCATCAAACTAGTGTGATTGAGAATCGTACGGCTGGCAGCCGGTAGTGTGAATCCTGCTTTAATTGGCCTGTAGCATAGAGATTGTAAACCCGTTGTATGGAAGCATTCTAATACCAAATAATTGAAATGACCTTGATTGACTCTCGAATCAAAATGGCGTACATTTAAATATAATAACTGTAAACTTTTGTTATATTTGTTTAGTTACATATTTTCAAAACTGTATTTTTTGTACTATAAATATACTGAATTTTGAATTTTCACAATTTGTTTTTTATCAAACGCGTTTAGAGTGGTTGTTTAGATTTATCAAGGATGTTGGTGGTTATTTAGATTTATCAAGGATGTTGGAAAAGAGGTAAGTAAATAACGTTCGGTCGGCAGTGTTAAAATTGTACTTTTAATGACTTAAAATTGATTGGGACATCATTCTTTTTATTATTTAAATAGATTCGTTTTGATTATTTTGCTGAATCTTTCACCTGACTGCTTATGGTGCTCTTCCAGCAGTCATTCGCAACTTCGACGTTACCATGACTGTATGACGGTATCCAGTCCCAGATGAAAGAACTTAAAGCGTCCCCAGACAGCGCTGTGCAACATTAGGCGAGCTGGACGTTCTGTCTGTAGACGCTTGTGAAAGAACTAAGCAACTATGGTCTCTCCCCACTTTTATAATCAACACCACTTGTAATACGCGACGATATTCAAATAAGAGCAACTTATTGGCTATTAGATGATTATTTTCGCGTCTCAGAATCTGATTGAAGGCGCGTTGCAGTTGTCTCGATTTTTCTGGTGGGGGAAGCTCTGTTTGAAATATAATTTATAAAGCAGCCAATTACATAATTGATTCCTGCAAATATCGGAAAAAATCATTTTGACAACCATAGTTACAGTCAGGACTCTAACCTGAACCTTTCCATTATCGCGGCGAAATGAGCGTACAATAACCGTGACATGATTATCAATCTAACGTTCTCCATATATGCAAAGGAGTCAATAGATTTTCACTACATGCGAGTGTTACCAATTATAGCTAGGCTACAACCAGGCTCGGATTTACCATGCAGGCAGAGTAGGCAGTGGTCTAGGGCGGCAAATTTTGACGGAAACTTTGAAAACTTGTTATATTCGTGGGAATTGAATTTCCCGCCTATTTCGTTGGCACGCGTACCAACATTAAATGTGGGCAATGCCCGAATCGAGAAAAGCATCGATTTATGCAAGTCTCGATATTGGCCTAATATCGAATATTCGATAAGTTTCTGTATCAAAAATCATCTTGTTTTCTCCCCTACAGTATATTGTGATACACATAACCTCCTCTGTCAAATTATTACTAAACATTGGTGAACGATTATTAACGTTGTTGTTAATTTATTGTGGGGGGGGGGGGGGCAATTTTCGCAACTGCCTAGGGGCGGCAAATTTCTAAATCCGGGCCTGGCTACAACCTAGCTATATTGATTCCTTTGCATATATCAAGAATGTTAGATTGGTAATCATGTCACGGTTGAGTAATGTAAGCTCATTCCGCCGCGATAGTGGAAAGGTTCAGGTTAAAGTCCTGACTGTGACTATGGTTGTCAAAATGATTTTTACCGATATTTGCAGGAATCAATTATGTAATTGGCTGCTCTTCCAATAAAAATTTTCAATTGCAAAAGAGCCATATAAATCTATTTAATAATTTATAAAGACTTTGAAAGGAGGCAACGTCGCAGTGTCGTATTTTGAGTATTATTAATGGAAAGCCAACTAGCTCACTGTAGATTTCACGGTAATCTGCATTGGCGTAACTAGGGATTTTTTCCAGGGGGGGCTATGGCCCTTTCAATCTGAGAACTGAAAATCACTATTATGAGATCTTTTATTGTCAGTAATTTAATAGTCATTAAATGCCATATTAAAAAAAACAGTAAAAGTTGCTTGTCTTGTATGAAGTTTTTATTTTGAGTGGCTATTTTTTAAGTATAGTAATGAAAATACAAAATTATAGAATATGGCGCTTAGCTCAAGTTTTGGTACCCCCAAACGGTTACTTTCTATAGTTTGTAATAATTTTAAGTCGACTTTCTTTATTCTTACATCAGCACTCTTAGTTACATGCCGTAATTATTCTAGGGGGGCCCGTCATCTTCCAGGGGGGGGCCTGGCCCCCCTTGGCCACCCCCTAGTTACGCCAATGGTAATCTGAGCTGTAATATATGGGGATGAAAATTGGATGTATACGTATATGATAGAGACACTAATGCCCATATTCATAGTTAACCCTTAAGGTAAGTGATAAGGGTCCCTTCGCTGAGGGTCACTTAAGTGCTGAGAGCACCTTATTCAAAGGAGCGTTTCATAGTCATTTTCTTGAGTGAGGGAAGAATTATAATAAACCTCTATTTTTTTCCTTTAGAACAGTTGGTCATACTGCAGACCGATTGTGTTTAGTAGTCATTTTTGATATAAATGCGTGTTTTACTGTTTTTACTTTTTCGACACTTAAGAGACATACTATCCACCCTTAAGGTGAGGGTGATGTAAGGGCCCTTACAGACGTCAATTTTGACTATGAAACGCATATTCGATTTGAGGGTATGAGTAAGTGTCCCATACTACTTAAGGGTTAACTATGAATACGGCCGTAAGCATCGGAGTATGGCATTGGCGTAACTAGGTCTTGGATGGACCAGGTTTAATTCTGTCTGTCTGCTTGCCTGCTCAGTTTTTGGTTGAGAATGTATTGAAAAAATTAATCCTTATTTCCAGGGCGGGCCAGACGGCCTCCCTCTCTAGTTACTCAAATGGAGTATGGGCATGTGATACAGGCTCGGACTTCACGCAAATTCAGGCCCTGGCCTCTAACGAGAATACTGTTTTCTAATGACATATTATTTTTATGAGGGGTTTTTTTAGAATTTTTTTTTTCGCAGTTTTTCCGCCCTCCAAATCTTGCCGTCCAATGCAAGTGCACACGGTGTGTTAGCGTCTGCATGAAGCAGTTCACAATAAAAGCGCTCTCTGCGATTTTGTTTTTATTAAATAGGGAAAGATCTATTCTTGAGATTTCTAATGTGGGCTGTTGGTTGATGCTAGGAATGTAGTTACCTCAGAACAGAGAAAGTTATAGAAACAGCATATCACGTCGCTTGTGAAGCCACAACTACACACTAAAGTACGACCTATCAGGTACATCATGATCATTCGTTACTCGTATTCCGTAGTGTTAATTACTCTATATTTGATGTGTTTTATTGAAAAAAATGGTGTCATCTTGTGTGCTTGGATGTTATAATAAGGGTTCCAAAGCGTTTATAAAAAATTAAGGTATAAAAAATGGAGATATCGCACGTCTCGACTGGCTTCAGTTGTACATTGTACCCCTAAAACTGTGATATGCTCTTTCTATAGCTATCTCTGTTCTGAGGTAATTACCCATAATCCATTATGATTGTTGTGTGTGTTTCTGTGTGTTTGCGAGAAGTAAGACAATATGCTAGTTTAGTTGCTGCCAGTGGCGTAACTACAAATTTTAGACCTCTGACATGTTTATGAGGTAAGTCTTATAATCACAAATATTTTTGCCTGTTCAGTCGACAACCGAACACTTTCTGGTAGGTGAGGCCTTTTTGACGCTAGGGACCTGACATTTTTCAACGCAGTCGTCCTGTAGTTACACCACTGATTGTATCACCACAGATAATACCTGGCAATTCTCAGAGCCAAACAAATTATTGATTGCTTTCTAAAATAACATTTCAAGATAGATGTTATAGATTATAAACGCCCGGCAACTAAGATCATTAGCGTCATTTTTCTTAAAACAAGCTAGTAATTTATTGCACTAAAACCGAAGCTAGAGTTCAAGTGTAAAGGCGGAGTCAGACGGTCAGTGATGGGTGATGGCGCGGCTCGTGAAGGTAGGGTCAATATTGTGATATAATATTATGAGCCATCATAAAACCCTTTGACTCGTGTTCATTTACCGCCTTCGAGGCGATCCACCGAGTTTCGAATCACGCGCCACTGCGAACGGCCCATGTCACACGACGATTGCTTAAGGTGGCTCGACGAGCTATCGCGCCATCTGACCCTACCTTAAGCAGGCGCGGATCCAGCCCTCAAAAAAGGTTGTGGCCACGGCTTTCCGAAAATCGGTCAAGTGCGAGTCAGGCTACTGACTCGCTCACGATATATGGGTGCATTGCATTCCTACAAAGGAGACGTGTTTGCACATCAGAATAGAACAACTAGACTCCAAACTACTGAACCGATTTTGATGAAACTTTTACAGTTTGAAAGCATATTAGATTTTAGATTTAATTAAAACTATACATTTTACACTGAATAATTTTATTTAGGCGCTTACTTAAATAACAAATTCAAGCTTACGTTTCTTTTTTTAATTTTATTAAGGCATTGGATATAACATCAGCCTATCGACCTCAATTAGGGTTGTGGGCATGCCCACCGTGCCCACAACGGTGGATCCGCGCTTGGCCTTAAGACAAGAGAGAGAGCCGGGTTTTCGATTTTCTACCCGGGAACAGAAATAGGGAGGTTTTGAAAATACTTGCTAACTTCCATATAATATGTAAGAATGTATTTTGAAACAATAATTAATTTGTTTGTGGTAATTGTTTTAGAACAATCACTTATGATTTTAATATTTCAAATAACCATAGTTACCTGGCGAAGAGTCTGACGTCTGACCGAAGCTTCGACCAAAAATTGAACCTTCGGCATAACATTCGGCTTCGACCAAAATCAAGCCGAAGATTTTGCCGAATGTTGAATTTACTGAATAATAGAGTGAGTAGGTACTTATTATTTTAAATCTGACAAACAAACAAAGATTAAGAACAAAAAAAAAACAAGGAATAAAAAAGTACTTTTCAATTTCAACTCAATGAGCCATTTTCCTGAAAGTAGTTCCTTCAATTATCCACGAGAGGCAGCACTTGTGGTAGGTACAAACATTATTTATTCCCCATTAGTGGTATAACTTAATTATTAATATTATTAAATTAATTAAGTTAAACCACTAAAATGATACGACACTAATGGGGAATAAATAAAGTTTGTATCTACCACAAGTGCTGCCTCTCGTGAATAATTGAAAGAACTACTCTCAGGAAAATGGCTCATTGTATTCAGTTTACAGTAATAAGTATTTTCACTCGCTTTTTTTAGAATTATACAGCAGCTTCAGCCGAAGGTTATGGAAAAAGCCGAGCAGTCGGCTTCGACCAAAAACTGATTTTCGGTCGGACAGTCTAGTTATAACTGTTTGGCTCTGAAGTTTGCTGGTTTCCTGCTTTGTGACGTCACGCTGGCTAAACTCGCGTATTGAAAACGGATAGTTTCACTGCTCGCTGTAAACAAAAACACATCGGCACTCCTGAAATGCTCTCTTTATTGTCAACTGTACTATAAACAACAATTTTCAGGGCTAGTTTGAAATTGTATATTTTTCATCGTTTCTTTTAATTATAATATTAATTAGTTTTTACTAATAAAAACTGATGTCAACTCGTAAAAATAATCATACGAAATGTTCTTTGTTTTTAGCTCATTTAATTACTTTTTAAAAATTGATTAACAATTTTGCTAATCACTTCCCTAAATTCAATTCTTTCTTTTCGTTTGTGCAATAAAAAGTTTGAGCATTTATGTGTTTGAAAATCTTTACAGTTTACAAAATATTTTATACTTTAATATAATTGGTTCATTTACAACAATTGTAAACAGTATTTTGAATTTCAATTGTTTCAAATACTGCAAGCAATGGCCGTAAATAAATTAAATATATAAACGTACAGACATCATAATTCGGCATATAAAAGAAATACGAAAAATAAATCCGTTTATTTTTATAATTAAATGCACAAACTTGTTTTAAATATCAAATATCTGGCTCGGTATACTTAACATTTATAATTTAACAATTAAGAAACATTTTCGAGTGTAAAAAATTGAATAAATTTTTCATTCTCCGTATAAAAAGAAGCAATAATATGAATGTTTGCCATTTACAACATTACAAAATATGTAGCGGTTTTTTTAACAAAGGGGTTTTCATTGGTGTTTCTTTTTTCAAAAAAGAAAATTTTTTTTCACACAAGCGTAACATTTTATAGCCATTAACTAACATAGAACAGACTGTTTATTTTGCGTCTATAGATTAGATTATTTTATTGTAGATTATAGACGCTCAACAACTAAAGTAATTAGCGTCTATAAATTATTAATTAGGATACTTGCATATAGAATTTTTCATTGCATTTTTATTATATTGAACGATAATATACGTCAATTTGATCGAAACTCTAAAGTCTGAGAAACATTGAACGATTTCGTTGAAGCGTAATAATTTATTAATACATTATAAAATAAAGCATGTGATCATAAACAACGTATGATGTTACTGTATATTTTTATTGTTCGATTCCATAGTACATAGCTTACATAGGTACAAAACAGTATTTTCGGCAGTCTTTTTTCCTGTTTTTTTTGTACTTATAGACAGCAGGATTGAAACGATTTCGGTGTCATTTTGTCCAGAATTTACTGTTCTATTAATATAGCGCAAAAAAATCCATGCAAGTACCTACCCTAAGGACGAAAACACGACTATCAAACAAAATAGTTGCATAAAGATTGCCTACTAGATTATTTTTTCTTACGAAAGTAGTATTGCTTAGAGAAGACACCAGCAAGATGGCCGATTTGCGCAGTAGAAGTAGTGGGGAGAGGTATCAGTGCTAGAATATGGACTCGTCCGCCATGAAAGACTCGTGCCAGTCTGTTGTGTCGCGCGCGACCCTTTTACTTAAACAGAATATCATGGACTCGTTCAATATGAAAGACGCGTGCCAGTCTGTTGTGTGTCACACGCGACCCTTTTACCTAAACAGAATATGGACTCGCCCGGCACTAAACTCGATTATGCGCATGTATGACGCTGGTGTCTTCTCTGAATAATACTACGTGTTATTCCAGTTATGGTATCAGGAACTAAGAGGCAAAGAATTGAACAATGTTTGTACGTGCTAAATTGTTTTTTTTTGGCTTTGTTGTTTAAAGGTCATCGTTTTGGTCACCTTTTTGAGTTCTTCAAGATCTTAAATCTTGAAGAACACACAAAATCAAAGTCACTTTACCGAGTATATTGTTTTATTCTTTGTTTTGTTCCTTACCAATTAGAGAGATGTGTGTAAAAAATGAAATAAAATCTTTAAAATTGCTGATTTGACGTCAATAATTACACTTGGTTTTGTTTACCTTACATATTTTTCATTTGTCTAAAACAAAAGGCAGCGAGTGGAAAATTCGTATTTTTCATTAGTTTTTATCGTCAATTTTAATTGGTGAAATGGTTAACAAAAGATAATTATTTTCTTGATTATGACATTTTTCGAATATTAAAATAAGTTCATATTTATTCAATCATCGATGACCTTAGAGTACTGCAAAATATTATGCGTAAATAATTTAAAGGCTCGTCCACACATTTCGTTTTGACAGCGAGGTCAGTGCGCAATGCGAAAACAAGTTTCAAGTATCAAGCTACGTTGCGAAACGTGTACTTTGTCAAAATGCATAAATTCAGTGATGTTTTAGAAATGACGTGTGGATGGTTTTTTAAAATACAAATTATGTAATTAGTTCGTGAGTGTACTTGTTACTAAACTGTCTGAATTCACAGCGTGGGTCGTTTTATTTCTTCATGTACCTGTGTCCTGTGAACAGTAGATGCTTTAATTTATTGTAATTAATAATAGAAAATGACATTAAATTAAATTAAAATAAAATTGATATAAAAAAGTAGGTACATTAGTTGAATAAACATCCAGTGCGCGAGCTTTATACATTATTTCTAGATAATAATATTAAAACAAATTCAGTGAATTGATAGAAAGCGTGTTTAGTTATGTAAAAATTAAAAAGACATCGTTATATCTTTGTTTTTTAGGGTACTGGAACCCTATTATTAAGCCTACGCCGTCTGTTCGTCCGTCTGTCTGTCCTGCCTTTAAAAGGCTGTATCTTTTGAACCGTAACAGGTAGCCGGTTGAAATTTTCACAGAATATGTGCTATTATGGCGGATATCCTAACAAATAATAAAAAAAAAAACAAAAAGTAAAAAGTAAGGGGGGTCGCCAAACAAAAAAACTTGTTTTTTTACGTTCTTTTGTTTTTGTTCTATCGTAAAAACGGTATCTAATAAGTACATACAAGCGTCAAACTTGGTGTGATTATAACAGTTTTGACATTTAGGTACATTAACGGTGGCACATAAAAAAACTCTCGCATTTTAAAATTGACATCTTTTTTATTTGTCAACCGATTTAAATGAAGCAAACACTAAATGTTATCCCATCAAGCTTATCTCAAACATTACCCATACCTAAAACTCCTTATTTTTATTATTGTACGGAACCCTCGATGCGCGAGTCCAACTCGCACTTGACCGGTTATTTTACAAAGTGTTGGTGATTTTGCCTATATATCTTAAAAAGTGTTGCATGAATAAGTTGAAGCATAGAACTATTTACATTATGTTTATAGAGTACCAATACTATGTAGTCCTACGTCAAAAAGACTTGCAAATTTTCGTTTAATAGAGTGGACTATTGTGTAAATTTAAACATTGATGACAATATCTGGAGATCATTGGCATTGGTTTACGAGTCGAATCGAATTTCGAAGAGAATGAATCGGTAAGTTTACAATTGTTAAATTATAATTATTATAATATCAAGTTTCTGCACCTGGTGATGGATTAATATTCCGAAATGTAAGTGCCTATACGTTGAGTAGGTACAATTAAATTTGTTCTAGAACTTATCCAAGTGTTTTTGTTATTAATATAAGTACAATTTGTTGAAAGATGAGTTTCTTTCAGGATCGGTTTTAGCGAATAAGCTCGGGCCCATTAAAAATGTATGATATCTGGATACCTGGATTGTTTGATAAAACTTTAGACAAATTAATTGCTCATTGCTGTAGCACAGTTGAAGAATTAATTTTCCTTTGAAACACCGATCGCAAAAAAAAACACAAATATCTGAAATTAATCACTGATATTACTAATCCTAAAACATCCAGGTGTCTGTTTTAGTTTTTACTAAAAATATAACTGACATTAATTATCGACTTGATAGTGCATAAGGTAGGGCAAAGTGGGTCCGGTCCACTAATCGGATCGCCCCAAAATTTTACAATTAATATATTAATATCTTGTAATTCTTTAATTTTGAAAATACATATTCGATTTGAAAATTTTACATTTAAATTGACGATAAATTTCTTTGCTTAGTAAAAAAACTGTACTTTGTCACTTTAGTAAAATTACTGTTGTTTAATAGACACTAATGACTTGTCGAGCGTCTCTAATCTACAGTCTTTTTCTCTTCGAGTCGTTTGTGTTAAAATCAACGTACCTACATTTTATTTTTAAACCCTTTTTTTGATTTTATTGAGAAAGGGTTTAATGGAGCCATAACATTTAAACGCGTCTATTTATACTTTTTTATTATAAATGACAGATTTTATTCGACGACCCGTTTTACGGGATTTTTATGACGTTTACACCTCTATTCAGACAATAAACAAAACCTATTGACGTCAAATTTAGCAAATAACGGATTTTATAATATTGTGAATGTTGGTAAAAAGGATAGTGATAGAGTGCCCGCGGTTAGAGATGAAGCCAGGCACGTCATCAATAATATGCTAGTGAACGCCTGCTTGCCCGCAGACAGTGCCGTGTACACAAAACTGCACATTGGGTTTTATGACGTTAGGTACAATTTTGGCAAATTGCTATTCATGACAATAAACAGCCAATAGCAAGCTAGAAGGCGGGCGCAATGCATTCACGTTACTATGACGCGGTGGCTTCATCTTTCGCCGCGCGAGGTCTACATCATAATCTATTGTTTTTTACGTTTTGATTTGGTTACATGGCTGCTATTTTCAGGGACGTATTTGTAAAATCTGCGCCCTGGGCAAAAGCTGATTTGCCGCTCCCCTTTGCGTTCTACACAATGCTTCTGATATTTAAAACCGTCGCGGTGGTTGTGCCGTCCTCTCAAGTCTGCCGCCCCGGCTAATATGCCCTTGACTATGCTTTAATTCAACTAAATCATAAGTTGATATTTGTATTGAGGCATATTCACATCACTTGAGTATTTTGAAAAAAAAAAATCGGATAAATATATTTTTATAAATAATTCGGCACTTAAATTTTTGTGTGTACTTTCAATAGAAATCTTAAAGCTAAAAAGGATGCATTAATTGATTAATGGACGTTTATACAATAATAAAAAGTTCCAAAGCGCTCATAAAAAATCAAGGTGGATCTTATCATCAATAATTAAAAATATTTTATTATATTTTCAATGTGACTTATTGTCCCCCGCACGTCTCGATTGGCTTCAGTTGTACATGTCTACAAGCTGTGATATGCTTCTTCTATATCTCTCTTTGTTCTGAGGTAATTATACAGTCCAAATTTAAAGGCGACGAATATTCATATCGCCGCGCAATACTACTCGAGCAGTTACCAATAGCAACCTGTCCTAGTCTCTATGCAAGGATAACTTTCTGTAGAAATGTTACATGTCTACAGAAACTTACTATACAAGCACAGCGAGATTTCTAATCTCTAGCGTCATCATTCTACATCAGGGATGGCGAACCTTTTCACATCTACGTGTTTTTTTCAAAAAAATGTTTAATAAGTCCATGACATGCCAACAAGTAACCAAAGAAATTTAATGAACAAAAAAATGAGTCAAAATTACCATAAAATTATTTTTGCAACACTTGCATCAAAAGTACAATTTTAGATGGCTGTGTACCGTTTGAAAAGTGATTATTTATGGAAGCTTCTGATGTGTTCGAACGGTAGTGTTTAAAGTAAATTTTAACGCACTCCGTTCTGTAAAGTAATACTGTTTTGTTTTACTTTATAACACACGTGCGTAATAAAGTACTTTATAGATTACTTTGCTATATAATGTCATTAATAATATATTTATCCAAATTGTGTTTTATTTGCTTAAAATTGAACTTTTGAAGCAGTTGTTGCAAAAAATATTGTATGTGACGCGTGGCAAAAGTGACGGATCTGACAGTCGTGATTTTACAATACTCTCTTAAGGTTATGTTGCATTTAATCCAGAACGAGTGTGTGTTTACCGTGCGAGCCGAAGGCGAGTGCGGTAATCACACACTCGTTCTGGAATAAATGCAACATAACCTTAGGCTCGTATCGCAAAATCGCGACTGTCATATAATCCGTCACTTTTGCCACTTGTTGCATAAATTACTACCCAAATTCATAATAAATTACTAATTATTATACGTGTAACATGCGGTTTCATACAAATATTTGTTATTTGAATTATAGTCAAATCTTTTTTGTTAACATCTAACATAATATTTTAATTATTTCGTTTTTGTACTTCAATCAATGTCGTGCCGACAGTATTATGTCATAGGTTTGCCATCCCTGTTCTACACCATCCTTTTTAGCCAACGATCTTCAACGAAAAAAAAGTCAAGAGGTGTCATGGGACACCCGACTGAAGCTATGCTTTTTACGTCAACACATGCGATGGACGCAAGTCCACTACAAAGTATAAATACAATTTAATTGAAATAAGAATTAACATACTTTTATTATTTAAACAATACACCCAAATAATGTTGTACAACACGTTATATTTGTGTTGGTGCATATACGTGTACATAGGCCACTGTGCGTGCGCCAGTATATTACTTTCACAGCTGACCAAGCGCAATACGTATAAAGTATATCTATAGCTATGAGTGTAGCTATAGATATACTTTTAACATGAGCATGTCAGTGACGTGACGCGAATCCATAAGTTTTTCCCCTCCCAGAAATCGTCTAACGCGCCTATAGAAGCATAGCTTCAAAAAAAAACAGGTGAGTGTTTTCGTGTTCAAATCCGTTAGTTTCTTATCGACTACATATTGTAATTTCAGTTTAATTATATACATTGCTAATAACAATTAAATCTTATATACACTTATAAGTATTTAACAATAAATTATATAATAATCTACAGTCAGTAATACGTAATATATAATATACAGTTATTTATTTAACTGTACAGTATGAATATTAACTTTCACAACACCGTCTTAAGAGATTTTCACAGACCTCAGTGGGGATTCTTGTCGAAAGAATGTACAGGCTGGTTTAATCTTTACCTTACGCCTCCTCTACACAATCGGCCATGATGGACGATCACAGAATGGGCCATGATTGTCACCATCATTGCGCATCTGTCCACACAATCGTGCATTATCCATTTAATGACCCAACGTCCTTTGATATTTGTCGAAAAACCGACACATCGGCGATCACGCTCGATCGTCACCGATCATGGGCAATTACAGGCGATTATGTCCTCCACACAATCGTGATCGCCTCTAATCGTCCATCATGGCCGATTGTGATGGAGGCACTACATAGCTTTAAGTAAGCAGACAGGCTGTAGCTAGAGCCTGGTAACAGGGTTCCGCGCCACGGGCGTAAACCTCGGAATGCGTAATGAGCGATGCGATTCGTAGTATTGAGTATAGAATTTTGTAAAGAAATATTAAAATGAAATCAGAATCTTGTCCTGGGCGTTAATGATCCTATAGTTACGACACTGTAAGCCGACTGGAATATTTTAGAATGACCTTTAGAAATTGAAAATTAAATAGGTAGTCCATCCGATAGATGACCTTTATTACACTACAGTGACGTAACGTACACCCCCGCAGACCCCGCGAGGCGGTGACGCCCAGTCATCGTAGGGACACAACACCCAACCGGGTCGATATATATTTAAGTACTTTTATAAACGTAGTACGTACTATTAACTGCAAAATGTATCGTGATAAGGGGCCCAAACTTAATTTTGCGGAGAAACGTTAAGAGTTTGCGTTACGCCAATGTTACACTATGAGTTTATAGGTCTGCAGAAGAGTATTGTCACCAGCGCTATTATTCAGAATTAGTGGACCTGTATAATTACAGCTGATGATAAGTAAAGCGAACCTTATAGGATAGGTAATTAAAAATAATTAGCGGTCAATTAAATAAGGGAAATATTATAATCGGCAATTTTTGGTAAATACGTCCTCATCTTCTGCAATGGTTTCAATTTTTGGATAACATACTGTATATAAAATTACATTATGGATATTTTGCAGAATGTTTTTTTTTTTTTTAATAAATATGACAAGTTTGAAAATTTTGTTTCCCTTTTGGATCGAGGCCTTAGGCCCTTAAGACGGTACCGACCTTTCAGTCTCTCTAAAACGTTAAACACATGCGTACAAGCAAAGCCCTGGTTTAAAACTATAGTTTACTTTTTAGGTATGGACAATACACAATACTAAACGGCAATAAGGCAACACAAATATACGTTATATAAATGTATAAGCAGTAGAAAAATGGCCGATCTTACTCATATTTTAGCACTGAGTTAAGAGGTTATGAAAACGCTACAAGGATTTAAAAGTGAAGCCAGTCGCCATATTTGTTCAGTTCATTAATTTTATATGTAAGAAGAAGAGGGCTTGAGAATGGCCGAGAGTGTAGCAATGCTATTGTTTACATGGTGTTGCTATGGTTCCTCTATTACAAGTCCCCGGATTCTATCCCGAGAGCTGGTAAAAGTGTCAATTGAATTTTCAATTTTTTATTAAAAAAAAAATAATGAATTGAAAATATGAATTGGTGCTAGGCCCAAATAACCTTAGGTGTTGGTGGTCTTTAACTACACAATTTTTGTAAGAAGAAGAGAGTAATATTCTCATATCCATCCACTGTTTGGCCGCCATGTTTGTTGTCACCTGTGACGTCAGGCCTGGCTTCAACTTTGTACCTTTTAACTCAGTTTATCTTAGTGTACAACTTGTAAATTTAAGTTGCACTTTACTGCGGCTGAGTACAAACCTGAACGTAAACAACTTTACAACTTGAACTGTTGCTCAATTTTGTTCTCAATGAAGTGCAAATTCAAGTTTTTATTTGAAAACATGGGCGTAATTTGATTATTTTGATTGAGGGGGGTCAGAGATTACCGGAGGGGCTGGAGTTTAAAATATTAGAATTAAAATGGTAGATTTTAAAGCCTTATGAGTGATGAATTGAACAAATTCTATACACATTATTTATACACTATGTTGGTTCATGTCCATGTTTATATTATATTAATAATACTTATAAATTTTCATAGGATTGTGGACGATAATAATAATTAAATGAATGTATAATGAGTGCAAACAGTATATGAAAACACCTGTTGTAAGAACAATGACGTAACACAATGCTGTAATCAGGAAAAATTCATTAATTCAAACCTATGTCACAGTAGGGATTTTAACCCTAAACTTTCCACTATCGCGGCGAACTGAGTTGACATTACTCACACAGTGGCACATTTTCAAACGATCGACTTTCTCCCTTTAAATTGTTCTTACAACAGGTGTTTTCATATACTGTTTGCAGTCATTATGCATTCATTTAATTATGTGTTTGGTTACGACTTACGTGTTAAATTTGTATTTATTGATAAAAATAATTATTAAAAGACATTACATAACGTATTAATAAAAATACGAAACGTTGTTTGAAACAATTGTGTAATGTCTTTTAATTATTATTATCGTCCACAATCCTATGAAAATTTATATTATTATTTATACAAGTTTGCAATGGTCATTTTGTTTCATTGCTAAATTAAGCAGAGTAATGAAAAACGTGCTTGTAAAGTTGGTAATATTACGAAAATGTGTTTTCCTTCAAAATATTGAGGGGGAAGCAACTGTAATATTACGAAAATGTGTTTTCCTTCAAAATATTGAGCGGGAGCAACTGTAATATTATGAAAATGTGTTTTCCTTCAAAACATTGAGGGGGGGCAACTGCCACCCCTTGCTATCCCCTAATTACGCCTATATTTGTTAATACACGTTGAACTTACACTTGCGAATTTAATTTGAACCTGTACTGTCTTTCAAGTTGAATGCGATTTCAGGATCATGTATTTGTACTTGAGTGTTATGGACTTTTCTGTACTCGTACGTGCACTCGATCGAGTGAAAGGACAAGTTTTTAACATACGAGCTGAAGTTCAAGGTCGGTTTCTATTTGTACTTATGATTGAACCGTTGTTCAAGTTGAAAAATATTTAATAGAGTTTAATTTAAACTTGTACAAATATTACCGTGTTTCCATGCAAGCTGAACTTGTTAAGTAACAAATGAGAATCGAACCCATGTTGACGTGATATTTTTTATTTAAAATCACGTCACTTTGAATTTGTTACACGAAGTTGTGTGACACCCTGCGAATAAGTGTTTAGACAATTTAGTAAAATTCTAACAACCCAAATGTGATAAATAGACAAAAAAATTAAGGTTCGCTAATTGGCAGCGCGTGCAGCTAATTATCGTGTAATATAGTTTCTATTTGTCAACATCAAATGCAGATTATATGAATAAAAGGAACAATACCTTCTAAAAACATGCATTATTCACATGAAATTAACAAAAAAAAGAGTAGTAGTCAAACAACATTTAATTTAGACTTTTTCTTTAGGTAAACATTTGTGTTTTGTGCGACATTTTATTTTAGAAAAATTAAGGCAAATTTTAATGTTATGTAATCTATTGATGAATATATAATACACAATTAATTATGTAATTATTCAAAATACAGTTAAATTTCCATAAGTCGAATTTCCATAACTCGAGTTATTCTCCAAATGGAATGTTTACCATAAATACTGATGTTTGGATTCATTATATTTTTGCATTTTGAGTCTAAGCTAAAATAAAGTCATTTCAGGACACACAGATTTTTTTGGGACTGTAATAAATTGTAAATATTTCAAGACGAGGTTTTAAAACATTTTACGTTTTAAAATTCCTCTGCGTAGGTAGTTTTACCCGTACGATTTATTAAACAATACTGTTTTTTGTCCAATATTTTACAAAAAGCTTTCAAAAATCATTTAAAAATCGATTCTTCATTCTTTATTATCTTTTAAGTGAAACGCTTGCAAACATTGTAGTTTGGTGGAAGTGACGGTGCGATATTAGTATAGATATGGTGGGAGTACAGTGTAGTTTTGAAAAAATGTGATTTTTGACTATCATCTGTGTGATTAATTTAACTATGTACCGTTTGTTTTTTGTCCAATAATTTACAAAAAGCTTCCAAAAATCATTTAAAAATCGATTCTTCATTCTTTATTATCCTTTATGCAAGTGAAACGCTTGCAAAGATTATACTTTGGTGGAAGTGACGGTGCGATACAGTTATAGATATGGTGGGAGTACGGTGTAGTTTTGAAAAAATGCGATTTTTGACTATCATCTGTGTAATTCATTTAACTATGTACCGTTTGTTTTTTGTCCAATATTTTACAAAAAGCTTCCAAAAATCATTTAAAAATCGATTCTTCATTCTTTATTATCCTTTATGCAAGTGAAACGCTTGCAAACATTATAGTTTGGTGGAAGTGACGGTGCGATATTAATATAGATATGGTGGGAGTACGGTGTAGTTTTGAAAAAATGCGATTTTTGACTATCATCTGTGTGATTCATTTAACTATGTACCGTTTGTTTTTTGTCCAATATTTTACAAAAAGCTTCCAAAAATCATTTAAAAATCGATTCTTCATTCTTTATTATCCTTTATGCAAGTGAAACGCTTGCAAACATTATAGTTTGGTGGAAGTGACGGTGCGATATTAATATAGATATGGTGGGAGTACGGTGTAGTTTTGAAAAAATGCGATTTTTGACTATCATCTGTGTGATTCATTTAACTATGTACCGTTTGTTTTTTGTCCAATATTTTACAAAAAGCTTCCAAAAATCATTTAAAAATCGATTCTTCATTCTTTATTATCCTTTATGCAAGTGAAACGCTTGCAAACATTATAGTTTGGTGGAAGTGACGGTGCGATATTAATATAGATATGGTGGGAGTACGGTGTAGTTTTGAAAAAATGCGATTTTTGACTATCATCTGTGTGATTCATTTAACTATGTACCGTTTGTTTTTTGTCCAATATTTTACAAAAAGCTTCCAAAAATCATTTAAAAATCGATTCTTCATTCTTTATTATCCTTTATGCAAGTGAAACGCTTGCAAACATTATAGTTTGGTGGAAGTGACGGTGCGATATTAATATAGATATGGTGGGAGTACGGTGTAGTTTTGAAAAAATGCGATTTTTGACTATCATCTGTGTGATTCATTTAACTATGTACCGTTTGTTTTTTGTCCAATATTTTACAAAAAGCTTCCAAAAATCATTTAAAAATCGATTCTTCATTCTTTATTATCCTTTATGCAAGTGAAACGCTTGCAAATATTATAGTTTGGTGGAAGTGACGGTGCGATACAGTTATAGATATGGTGGGAGTACGGTGTAAATGCGATTTTTGACTACCTTTTTTTGAGTTCTTGCGCTTAATTAAGTATATTTCAATAAAAAATAGATTATTGAAAAGGAGACTATATGTCTTTATTTTTATAATTAGTTAAATACTTAGTGACACTGACTTTAAAGTTTTGTCAGTTTTCTGTGTTGCTAGATTTTTTGAGTTTGATCGCGTAAAAAAAACAAACAAAACCTGATAACTCCAATTAGAGCAAGCGAGAGAGATAAAAACAAACCAGCTGCCACAACAATGCGCAGAACGAAACACGCATCGGTTCGCTGTCTACTTCAACACGAGCTGCGTTGTATTTATCTCTCTCACTTGCTCTAACGCAGGGGTGTCAAACTCGTTGGAAGTGGAGGGCCAAATTAGATATTTTACATGAAATTGCGGGCCTCAGTATAATAGTATTAATAATAATAATACTTCAACAAGTATAGTCCTGCATAATGCGCATCTAATGACATGCGCCCAGGCTGCGCTTGCACGCGGCCTGGGCCCGAGGGCCGTGTGTTTGACACCCCTGCTCTAACGGGATAGGTCTACTGAGATTGAGAAAGATTATTATTTTTTTAATTAAAAATTATTGTCATTTTAAAAAATTATAATAAATAATTTACGTAATATAGCTTTAATTTAACTAGCGACTATAATGACATGTGCCGCTGAATTGACAGATTAAACCCAAATGCATATTGTAATCCCCTATACCACTATAATACCGACGGATCACGTAGACTTAAGGTCACATGAGACCAAGCTGAAATTTACTTAACCGATTTGAATGAAACTTGGCTTGCGTCTTTAAATAATGTTTAGAATAGATTGTTTAAGGTACGTTTATCCATCTTTTACAAAAGTCTTTTTAAAAAGACAATGAAGTACTTTGGTAAGATTGGATTTTTAAGTGTAAATGCGTCGGCGCAGAAAAGATACCTGAGTATGCGTACATTAATAAATTCTCAGAAAGTTAGGTTAAGGGTTCAGATTTTCGCTCACAGTGTTCCACTAGCTTTATAATAAGTGTAGCAAGGAATACAACAAACGTACGAGTGCAGACTGCACCCAGTGTAAAGAAATAGTGTACTTATAATAACAGACACGCTCGAAGTTAAAAAAAAATATAAAATAGTACTTAAAGATTATTAGTTGTTTTTCACTCACAGTTTAGACATCCATTAAAATAAGTGTAGCAGGGAATACACTAAAGAATCAAGTGCTGATTACACTCGGTGTAGAAAAATAGTGTATAGCATACTAGGGGTTGGATTACAAAAAAAAAGAAGAAAAAAAAAACGATATTTAGAGAATATATTAGTTTAGTTTATGTTCGGTTTTTGTAGATAGAGATAGTGCAACTAAACAGATAATTATACGAAGCAGAATTTCCTCCTGGGCTTTTCTAGTTGTGTCGGTGCTTTTTATCGTATCTATTAATAGAATAGTCATTTTATATCATTCAACAAATCTAACATTATCTTTGCTTTTATATAAAATAAAAATAATTTGCTATATAACATTCATTTTTAATATCATTATAATATTTTACCCTTAACTCTTAATGTAATCATATTTATAATAAGTTAATATTGCATTATTTTTCATATATAAAATTTACGTAAGCTTAAATTTAAATTCTTTCTGTTGTGTTTGGCGATGTTAACAATGAGCCATTTTCCTGAGAATGGTTCCTTCAATTATCCACCAGAGGCAGCACTTGTGGTAGGTACAAACATTATTTATTCCCCATTAGTGTCGTGTCATTTTAGAGGTATAACTTAATTATTAAATTAATTAAATAATTAAGTTATACCACTGAAATGACACGACACTAATGGGGAATAAATAATGCTTGTACCTACCGCAAGTGCAGCCTCTGGTGGATAATTGAAGGAACAACTCTCAGGAAAATGACTCCTTAAAATATGAGTATGAAAATATGCATATTTGATGTATTTTGCGTTTGTTGGAGCCAGATATTTGCACTCAAGTCTTTTTTTTTTAACATATCATTTTTACTTGCCATTTTTTTTGTATAAATGTACTTTAAGAAAATTAAATTCATTGCAAATAAAATGATCGTTCAAATTACGAAGATAAAATGTTTCTTTCGTTTGATTGGCAGCATTTATCAAAATGTTAAAATTTAAGTATTAAAAATTCAGACATTTTTAAATTACTAACCTAACAAAAAAAATTGTTTAATATTGTTTTTTTTTACATATGTAAAAATGTGCGTTTTTGTTGCAATGATTGAACGAAACATTTTCGCTTCGAATTATATAATTAAAAAATCAAAAATAAAATATATTAATACATTATTTCGTTATAATATGTTTGTTATTCAAGTAATTATAGTAATTAGATACCCAATTTAATATTTTCTATGTAAAAACGGTCCGAATATTTAAATTATAATTAAGTTAGTATACATTTAGCAGTCACTAATCAGTTTATTTTTCATTAATTTGATCTTAACTTAATTAAAAATTAGTTTACAATAAAAAATATTCAACATATTCCAAAACTGATTTACACAAAAACTGTTTAATATTTCTTAAACTACATTAACGAATAGGTATATAATTGTTTCCACTTTTTTACCATATCTCAAAACATTTCTTTTAAAAGTCAAATTTAAAATTTATGGCACGATCTCATGTCATGTTTGATAAATTGTCAACTAAATTTAAAAACACACTGTATATTCCCATGCTTTAATTTAAATATAATTTCCGTGCTCAAAATACAAAGTGATTTTTGACAGATTTTTTAAATATAATAAATAATGAAATTATAAAAGATACTTCAGTCGATTCTTGTGTTAATTTCAGAATATAAATTGAAATTTATCTACTGTATTAACGAGCCAGGTGCGTTTTTTTTTGTACGCTTATTTCCTCCTGAACTGCTGGACCGATTTCGACGATCGAGGTGTCAATTGAAAGGGTTCGCAGTACAGATGTGAAATAAAGTCTTAGAATTGCGATAAAATGTTTTTAAGGGTTAAAAATAGAATTTTAAAAAATCGATTTTTAACGTTACAAAATAGATTATATATTTATAAGCAGGCTTTGGAAAAAAACAACAAAAAATTTGCATTACGTCAAAATAATGACAGTTTACTTTTAGTTATCAAAATAAACACTAAATTATTTGATTACGAAGGGGAAAAATTTGCTCAATTTTAGAGCAACATGGCGGCTAGTTTATTGTAAATTGTCCTTTCACAAAATATCAATAAATTTTTTTAAAAGACGACGTGTTTCGACAACTTAATTGTCATCATCAAGTCAGTAAAAAAGTTTAAAGTTAAGAAGAATAATTCTAATTTTCTCATGTTAAAATTTTGTAGAAATAGTTTTCTTAACTTTAACCTTTTTTACTGACGGTGACAACTAAGTTGTCGAAACATGCCGTCGCTTTTAATTAAACTATTATTTTGTGACAGGAGAATTTACTCAAAATAAATTTCAATTCATTTTCTATGATAAATAAATTTTATCATCCAATCGGCGCGGGAATTAACGAATATTATCTACTTTTCACTGCACTAAAAAATTGACAGCCCTGTCAAAGGATTTCTTCTTACACGAGCATCATAAATGACAAATCGAACGAGAACGTCCATTTTACATAATAAACAGGCAATTCTGTGCTTTCCGAGCCCCAAGGGGATCCGACAGTTTTTGTGAAATTATTTAGATAAAAAATGTACATCCGCGAATCAGTTACGTTCAACTCGTCATTTGTGACTCTTGTGAACAATTTTGACCTCCAATGCCGTTTCTTTTCATTGCAATGAAAAATAGACTACTGCCCGATCAACGTGTCAACTAAAGAACCGCTTAGAATTTGTATAAAACTTTTTATACCACAAATAATGTTGCATGACATACTGTACTAACTTAAGGAGCATATTCCTGAGGTAATGCAATCAAAACGTGCCCTATGAATAAATGTCCTATTCGCCATTTTGTTTTTTCTTTTTTTTTGCAATAAAACTGCTAAATATTAAAGCTTGTACCTTAATCTTTGAACGTCTGTAGCGCTGCAATAATGGCGAATTGGACATTTGTTCATAGGACATTTTTTGCTTGAAATGACCTTACGTATATTATGCTCCTTAAGTTTGTACAGTACGTCATGCAACACCTTGTATATAAAAAAATGCCATAAACCATTTTGTCTTGCGACTACAGATTTGTTATCCAATACGAAGTGATCTAATCGAAACGAAGTTGTCACAAAAAATCTAATTAAAAGAACAGTACTTTTTTGGGAACAAAGCTTAAAGCAATGTGGTATGTATTCTAGTTTCATGTTTTTTTCTATCATAATTTTCAACACGAATTTTTAAGTAATAATTAAAAATGATGATGCGATATTACAAGACCCTATGAAAAAATTGACAACACTGATTCTATGTTTAGTATTTTACAGTAATATAGCTTGAAAGTGTAGTTATTGTGAAGAGAATGACCAATGATAATGATGGATTCATATTTACAATTTTATATAATATAGAATAAATGAACCAGTTCCCGATCAGAGTGCCTGTCGTCAATCCCTTTGATATATTTCCATTGCCGGCCGAACCACCGAATTGAATTGAATTGTAGATTATAGACGCTCGACAACAGAGGTCATTAGCGTCTAACCGAACCACCGACCTTATAAGACATATAGATGTAGTTCCCTTCCTCCATAATGTTACAGCTACGCATATGACCAAAATATGTCCAAACTGTCATATCAAACACAGTCAATCGTCGATCGTTGTAGCATACACATTTAGTGTTTTCAGTGATAAAAATTAGTTTTTTGAACTTAAAATTGTGAATTGTACTGTAATAACGTCCAAGAACAGAAGTGTGAACATGCAGGTAGTTATTACACTTGGCACAATGAATTAAGATAGGACACACTCGACACGCTAACGGACTGAGCTACGTACACTGTATACATCTGAGGGCTTAAAAAGCGTTCTTAATATAATGTTTGCAGTAGCCTGCTACTCATTGAAGTTAAGTTTGCTACACAAGTGAAATGTCAAATAGTCGTGGAAAATTAAAAAATGAGTGCTGAAAGTGTTAAAAATGCTGGAAACGAAGACAAAAACAGTAATTTTATAGAGCGTAGGACAAAACATACCAGTGTGTATCAGGGGCCAAATGCCTGGTGTGATTCTTAATGCGTCAAAATCTACTTCATTCTGTCAACTATAAATATAATGACACCTCAATTATGAAAATCGGCCCTGTAGATTTCGCCCTACGAGGTAACAATTTAACATACATATTGTATACATATTATAATATACATAGACTGTTAAAATTATAACCCTCCTTTTTTCGTATTCTGGTAAAAAGGTCAACCACAGGCGTGCTGGTCGAGAACCGGTGCTTTTACCTTATACAGTATGTAAACCGGTAAGGTATACATAGGAAATTTAGCATTGGGAAAAAATGATAGGATCAGAATGAACCATGACTCATAATGTACACGTACGTATTTATATGGGGTTGCTATCGTAATTTTATTTGTTCTATTTTAGTTTCAATTATTTTTATTTTACTTGACGTTTAAACAGCAAGTAAAATAAAAATAAAAAATTAAAATTACGATAGCAACCCTATATAAATACGTACCTACATTATGAGTCATGGCTCATTCTGATCCAATCATTTTTTCCCAATGCTAAATGCCCTATGTATACCTTATACCGGTTTACACATTACTGTATGTATTTTGCTTATATAATATATATAGAAGCTGCGACAAAATATGTTATTTACAGTTTAATAATAGTTAAAATATTGTGCGCATCGTAGTGTATAAAAAGAGGCGACTCTGTAACGAATCCGATTTGAATCCTCCACTGAGCGCGCGGTTGTCTATTTTTTTACCACAATGGAATGACGCAGTACAGTTATGGTCATCAATTTAGAGTTCCTTAAGTATAAGTTCAGCCGGAATCGCAACTAGTTATAGGTTATATTATAAGTCTATAGCTAATTGCGTGTCTCTCGCGCTCACTGTCTAACATGTATCATAGACTCTCTATGCTACACGTTGACGTGAGTGCGATAGAGACGCAACTAATGTAACATAGACCCTCTGCTATAAAAAAACAATGGTAAAAAATGAAAATTTATAAAATTGCTTTTGCAGAGATTGAGCAGCATGGTTAAAAGAAAATGTAGAAAATAGTAGCCGATTAAAAATGTGATTCTTTAACGTGCTTTCCACGATTTGAAAAATTTCGAATAAATAAAATATTACTCGAAAACTATTGACTTTACAATAAAAAGTCTTTGAACATTTATTGTTGCAGTTGGACTTAAGAATATTAAAAAAATATTTCCGAAGTGGAAAAAGATCGTGTGACGTGTGTCGTGTTTACGGTAAAAATGAAACTTTTTATTTAATACAACTTTATTATATTTTGTAGTTACAAACTGACGTCGCACCCCATTTGGGATATAGGATTTTAACAAGGACTTATGATAATTTTTATTTGTTCCCTGTTAAAGGTTTTTGTTATTTTTTTAAACGGAATGGGTCTAAATATACTTAGTAATGATTCCCTTTAATAAAAAAAAAATATATATTTTTGAAAAATAAAATTAAAACTGCACTTTGTAATTTGTATACCAGTTTTACAGGCATCTATTAAGAAGAGTTAGCTCAGCTCGTTAGCCGGCTGCTTACTAATTGTTAGCAATGTCAAAATTTTTTTTTCAATAATGACAATATTTTGGATAACTATAACTCTTACTTGAGGAACTTTAGTCTTTCCACTTAATACGAGGTTGTTACAAACGTATTGAATAATTCAACCCATTAAATATATTCTTAACTTTGAACTCGAAAAAAGGCATGATTCGCCGTTTTGAGTTTATTTAAATTTAGAATTTATATTGGCGAATAAATCTAATTCGTTGTGTTATCAGCAACCTCGTTCAGTGGGTTAAAGTACCTTGATGAACAGTGGTAGTGTTGCCGTCTAGACAAGACAAGACAAGACTTTCAAAGTCTTGTCTTGTCTTGAAATATCAAGACTTCATTAAGTCTAAGTCTAGATTAACAAACTCTTGTCTTGTCTAATATCAAGACTCTAGATTATTTTCAAGAGTCTAGATTAGTAGTAGTAGGTAAAGTAAACCTTTACATACTACTACTTAGTTTATCCAGACTCTTGAAAATTGTCTAGAGTTTTGGCAAGAGTCTTGATCTAGATAAAGCAAGTCTTGTCTTGTCTTGAAAATTTCTAGACAAGACAAGAGTCTAGAAAGTCTAGATCTAGACGGCAACACTAAGTTACAGTGGTGCTGTTTTTCGATTGTAGTTAAAAATGGTAGACTTAGGTCACGCTCACTGCAGAATTATTATATTACGTATTTTGAGTGCGTACTCGAAATATTGTTCTTTCGTCTCTGGATTAGTTTAGACCAGTGGTCCCCAACCTTTTCAACATTCAACATTACAGCGGTACACATAATTAAAGGCAACATTTTATAGTTGGACATAATTAATAATGCATATAATACACAAAAAAACGTAATATATTATTCCAAAAAAGTGTTACGCTGTCAAATCAAGTAAAGGAATTAGTATAGCACAGCAATTCTTATTCTATTTAATTACTTGTGAGAAATACATACGGTATATTTTAATTAACAATCAATATGATTAGATTCCTAGACCGTCAATATATTTATATAGTTACGGTCTAGGAATCTAATCATATTGATTGTTAATCTCATTGTTAATCCTTATTCTGGTATATAATTAATTTGGATATGAGTCTATTATAGTATACACCTGTTTTCTGAGGTTATGACTCAAATAAATGGCAGACAAGCGATTTAAATACAAATTCTAACGAAATTAGTTGTGGTCAAACAATGGACCGACGCGACTGGCACTAAAGTACCCACATACATAGGGTTGGGGATCCTTGGTTTAGACATACTGGGAAGTGGTATGACGCGACGTACCAAATTTATTCACCAACGTGTATTTTGAATTGACCTCGCAAAAACGCTCCAGTTTTTCGATTTGTTCTTTAGAATGCATTTTGTCAAAGAGTGTGCAACATAATAATATAATAAGTGAAATCATGTTTTTTGACTGTAATATATTAGTAGACTGACTGTTTGACACGTAACAAAAAGTTGTACACAAATTGTTTTTTTTTAAGTTGAAGTAGTGGTTACAGTTTGATCTGCACTGAGATGAATCCGGAACCCAAATCTGCACTCATTTTTGCCATTTATCCATATTATAATATTTACTGCATTTTTTTGGTATTATTTAGAATTCATATCTGCAGCCATCTTTGCCATTGTGTAAGTTCCATATATAAATATTTTGTAACTGAATTTTTTTGGTGTTATTTAACATTCTAAATTTGTAGGATTTGGTTTTTTGTCTCGGTGTACATGTGCTCCAAAGTATTTTTTATTGGTTCAAAATTGAAATTTTGATCTTAAATTTAAAAAACCTACTTGATATTTTTTAGCATATTCGCGCCTAGAAAACGTCTTAATAGTAAAGAGTATTGTTTGTTGTTATCATTGACGCCGGAATAACTAATTATTTTTTGTGGTCACGATCACTTATAATTAGGATGCTTTCCATTAACAACTGTGATTGAGAATTCTATGCACATTTGGGGGAGTACTAAAAAATACTCATCATTTGCAGTTTGTATTGTTTAGTTTTTTTAAAATACTATCAAATATAGTTTAATGAAAAGTAAGAATTAAATAGTCAGTCTCAAATGTGATTAAGCATACTGGGCTAACAATTCTCTCAAGTGACCTTGATAGAATCGTGCAGTGGGTACGCTTTTTAAATTTTATGATTATTATAGTTTAAGTATTTTATTGTAGTTTATTTAAAATTTTGGGGTGGGCTGGACGCTACTTTAGAATGGGTCCAGCCGCCTCTTTCCGTCGCCAATGGTTGTTATAAATAAGAAATTTGTTGTGTTGCAGTAAATTTTAAGCTCGGTCTCAGATACGATTTTCTGCTTTAAAACTAGATTTAAGAATTTGCTTTCAACTAAATGGAGATCCTTAAATCTAGAAAGTTGAAAGTCTTTTCGGATATCGAGCATAAAGGTACGTGCAGTACGCAGCTGGGATTCTAGATGGTATAGCATGTATAGGTAGATGGTGGCTGAAATTATAAGAGCATATAGGTTTGCACAACGAAGTTTTGATACTAGCATTGATACAAGCTTAAGTCGCGTTTGAAATGTCAGATAGCGAAGACGAATATTTCTGTTCTTCTGCTACAAAGTAGTATATTTTTTAAATACAAATTTGGGTAGGAGCAATCATGTCCACCCTATTAATAGAAAACGATTTAAACATAGCGAATTTCATCATTTATATCAAGAATTAAAATTTTACCCAAACCGGTTTTTTGAATATTTACGTATGGAACCTAACACTTTTAAATACGTCTTAGAAAAAACTCAAAACAAATTAAATAAAAACTGGCAAAATTTCACTTATTAAACTAGTTACACCCATTGCGAAACTTGTAATGGCCATTTGACAGTTGTCACACGTTGATTGTAGTAGTCAGCGCGCTGAAAGAATGGTGAGATACAAATTCTTGTATCTAGCAGCTCTTGTAACAGCGCTTATACAGCTGCTACACTCACTGCTTCGTTGTGTACGCTCGCATATATAACAATGCATTAATTTAAGCAAGCCCTGCTATGATCTACGCTACCATCTAGAATCCCAGCTTCATACTGCACGTACCTTTACTCTGGTCTCAGATGTGTGGAAACTGCTTTTAGAAATAACAATTTACTCTTGTACTACTGTACAAATTTCACTCGAAAAGATAATGAGGTGCGTTCTTTACTTTTGGAAGAGTATCTTATCTATGGCAGACATTTAACGATCCCTCCAATTGCCACCTAATTATTTTGAGGCCACTTTCTAAAAGTTAAATGTTTTTTTATTACTTAACAAAAGATTTTAATTTTCTTGTTGGTTTTTTTTGGCTCCGTGCGATATTAAGACCTCCAAGCGCGTGATTCTTGTACTTGCGCGGTCATCCACCATTGTCTATGTGAATGGTCAGTGTTAAGATCCATGCGTCGTTTTATATAGATATATATGACTAATATTTTATCGGTGATACTACAAAACAGCTGAACGTCACTGTACAATACCGCGTAACGATACTCTGAAATTCCGCATAACTGCTTGAAGTGGCAAAATTTCGTACAGACGCGATTTACGATCTCTTTGATATTACAGGGTGTGGTATGAGGATGGGAAGGTTTTCTGAACAGTACTGTAGGAATAATTTTAGGCATAAAATACAAAAATATATGTATCAATAAACACAGATTAACATTTGCCATTTTTGGCAAAATTATTATTTTTTAAAAATTACATTTTTTAAGTGGGCACACCATGGCGTTGAATTTCTTCGATTCGTCGACGAAAACTCCTCATTTCTGTTGGTCGAACACCTTCACCAATGTTTCTAATGTACACGGAAAACGCACGGAAGACGGAACTCGGAAATGCAAATGGCGGAGGTTGACCAATCAGTTTCTTTCCGTAAAGTTTGAATATTACGGGAAGAATCTGATTGGTCAACCTCCGCCATTTATATTTCCGAGTTCCGTCTTCCGTGCTTTTTCCGTGTACATGGGACTGCTGCCTTAAGGTACGTGCAGTACGCAGCTGGGATTCTAGATGGTAGTATGTATGGTAGATGGTGGCTGAAATTATAAGAGCTTATAGGTTTGCACAACGAAGCTTTGATACAAGCTTAAGTTGCGTTTGAAATGTCAAATAGCGAAGACGAATATTTGTGTTATTCTCCTACAAAGTGGTATATTTTAAATACAAATTTGGGTAGGAGCTATCGTGTCCACCCTATTAATAGAAAACGATCTAAACATGGCGAATTTCATCATTTATACCAAGAATTAAAATTTTATCCAAACCGGCTTTTTGAATATTTACGTATGGAACCTAACACTTTTAAATACGTCTTAGAAAAAAGTCAAAACAAATAAAATAAAAACTGGCAAAATTTCACTTATTAAATTAGTCACATCCATTGCGAAACTTGTAACGGCCATTTCACAGTTGTCACACGTTGATTGTAGTAGTCAGCGCGTGAGATACATTCTTGTATCTACCAGCTCTTGTAACAGCGCTTATACCTGCTACACTCACTGCTTCATTGTGTACGCTCGCATATATAACAATGCATTAATTTAAGCAAGCCCTGCTATGATTTACGCTACCATCTAGAATCGCAGCTGCTTACTGCACGTGCCTTTGTACGGTGCTGCGACATGGCGTTACGCGGTACTGTACAGTAAAGCGACTTTAAGTGATTTGGCAGTATCACTGACGATTTATGATTCTAAAAAGTGTTAAACTTCGTTTTAATCAGACTTTCTTAGGGTGCGTTCCACTTGGCGATCGCAACGCCTACAACGACTAAACGTAATAAGCGCGGCCATAAGGCGTGAGCGTAGTGGGCGCAATGGTCGCCAAGTGGAACGCACCCTTAATATGTACCTAATAACATATTACTATAGTTATGTATAACATTTGAAAGACGAATTGAATGAATATTTTCATTTGCATTGCTTTAAACTTAATGTTAACCCATTTTTTTTGTACCGTACTTGGAACGCAGAGATCTCTAACGGACACAGCTAAAAACACATGTGAACCAATTGAACGGCGTTTATTTAGAACGTGATAACGACCGCTCTATGGACTTAACTATGTTTTATCCATAGACATAGTTCTCTATGTCTATGGTTTTATCTCATCATCTAAAGTATTTAGAGAATCATGATTCCATTAGTTAGTTTTTTTTTAAATTTATTTTTGATCTGTACTAAAAACATACGTACACAGAATTTTTCACAATATTTTGTTCTATTTAACATTTTTTTTTATTTCGATTATATTTTCATGTTGATCTGATTTTCGTTCGGCATTATTTAGTCACTGTAAAAAGAATTAATTAATTAATAATAAAAAAAATATAATATTGAACATGTTTCTATGTATTGTTTATCTTTTTTTTTGACGGCTGGTTTCTTTTATCATTTAGAAGGGCTAAATAGTGCTGCTAGTTATAGAAAATATTTTAGCGATAATTGATTGGAACATAAAATAGCTTAAAACTTATTTTGTTGTAAAAAAATGTTTGTTTTTAAAACTTGAAGATATAATAATTATTATTAAAAATAAGCGATTTTTTTGTCATACTGCTTTTGTAGAAATTTGTGTTTTTATTGCAGTGAAATTACCTAAACAACGCTAAAATATTTTCAATTTGTTGTTTTAGTTAGACATATACATTCTACGTAGAATATAATTGTATTAATATTTTGTTCAACATTTTATTTGAATAACTTTCGATATATTGTTTTTCGATAGATCTATTAGTAATTTATAAGTAATTTTATGACAAGAGAAAACTAAAATCATACCAGTATAGTGTGATTCATGTGTACAAGTTAGCGGCACTGTATGAACGTCCATTTTGATATGAATGTTGTGCCTCTTTTTCAATTGTTTAATGTCTTTTTTGTTTTAAATATTTTATTTTTTTTAGAAAAAAATAAAGAAAATTAGAAAAACAAAAACACTTTTTTATATTGTCAATCGTCTCACATACAAAATTAACCATGCTTTTGGCAGTAATCGTATTAATAAAAAATCCTTGCACTTCAATTATTACTTAAAAGTAAAACAAATGAATGGTGTTTATTTACCTAAGTTGTATGTATTTGATACTTGAGTGATTTTCAAATGTTTTGCCTGAATATATTATTATTGTAATTATTATTTACTAAGCAACATTCAATTTTTTTTAAAACATTAACAAAAAGCTTGACCTTTACAGGGTCATTGGTGTTGCATTTAAGGAAAAAGAAAATAACTATTAAAAAAAATCACACGCAATTTATAAAAAGTGTCTGTCTGTTATTGTTATTTGTCGCTCTAAAAAATGATCATAATTTTACTACAGATCTGTGCCTCTCTTGTGTGACAGGAATTAATAATCACTTTTGTATATTATCTGAAAATTTAGTGTTTAATAAAACAAAATGATAGGCGTGATTTTTACCTCTCCTGTTTTAATTCCAATCGTTCATATTTTGCTGCAGTGGCAAGAATCAACACTACTAAGCGTCATGAACGACGCGACGAACAAATATTACTCACAAACGTACATATTAATTCCAAGATTATTAATTAAATTTAAACGGTTTGTTGGATGAGCTGATTCCGGCTTTACTAGATACCTAACTCGTTTCTAAACGCACCCATAAAACTAGAGTTTATTATATTACTATACTAGCGGTCCGGTTCCACCCGGGTGCTACGAATTTCTGATTTATAGCGGTCCCGCCCCCTCCGCCATATATACATGTACTTCCACCATGCACGGTAATTTAGCGGTCTCGCCCTGCTTTGCTACAGAAACCTTCCCGGTAGTGAGCACAACAACTCATCAAAGTTTCATCGCAATCGGATGAATGGTATTAGGAACGCATACGGGACAAACAGACAAACATTCATTTTTATATACTTACGTAATATAGATTTAAAAGTTATCCGCACGGATTGAAATGCCATATTTATAAATACTTAGCATTGATAGCATTTAATGGTCATATTTTTGTTTTTAGTTGATACTTAAATGACGTATTTCTGAATTTTCAGCGTTTATTAATGTTCTTTGTTTACATTTGAAAAAAAAATCTAGTCAAGCCGGAATTAATTATTGAGTCATGCACAGTCTTCCCACAGACCGACACGGGACAGCGGGAGCGAACGTGGTGCGGAATTAAATTTCAGGGCGGGTTAACGCTTGATTGTAAATGAAAACACATTCCTCCATATACAGGGTGTTAAAAAGAGTGTAACATATTTAAAGAGGTAATAGTATGGGCCAAAATAAACAAAACAGTCTTAGTAAACATGGGTCTGCAAAGTAACGGTTTCGGAGATATGGAAGGGTGCGAAACTGTATTATGGTGTGCAAGATCGCCTGATTTAAACCCTCTAGATTTCTTTTTTGGGGATATTTGAAAACATTAGTCTATGATACTCCTGTAAATAGCCTCGAGGAGCTGCAGCTACGAATTAATCAAAAATGCCAACAAATCCTAGCCAATGAGGGGGTTTTAGAAAGAGTTCTAAAATATCTTTCAGACAATGATGTCGTGCCTGCTTGGAAATGGAAGGAGGGCACTTTGAACATCTTATGTAACTTTATTTTTTTGTTTTGCTAGAAGCTTCTTTTGTTTGTTCGTACATAATAAATAAGTAATAAATAATTGCAAATAAATGTTTCAAAAAAGAATAACATTCCATATCTACGAAACCGTTATTTTGCGGACCCATGTTTACTAAGACTTTTTTGTTTATTTTGGTCCATACTATTACCACTTTAAATACGTTACACTCTTTTTTTAACAATTTGTATAATTATTAATATGGCGGGATGTGTTTTCATTTAGGACTCAAGCAATAACCCGTCATTGAAATTTGATTCCGCTCTGCGTTTGCTCTGGCTGTTCCACGTCGTTGGCTTGTACAGTTTCGCGTATGATTTTTATGAATATCGTGAAATCAGGAACTCAGGAATTGTCAGCAGTGCTGTATCTTTAATTTCCAGTGAAATGTGTACAGCTGGATCACAACTGCAGGAGGGCTTAATAACAATATTAACTATACATATTATTATATAATTATGCAGGGTGGTGACCGTGACTGCTGCACCATAGGGATTTAACCCGTAAAATCAAACTTTCGCGATTTCCTGCTTCCCTAATGGCTTTAGGAAAAATGTCTTCAAATACGTACTAGTTTTAGAACATAAAATTCTGCATCTAAATCATTAATTTTGTTTAATGAATTAGATGCAGAATTTTATGTTCTAAAACTTTTATTTGAAGATATTTTTCCTAAAATAATTAGGGAAGCAGGAAATCGCGAAAGTTTGATTTTACGGGTTAAATCCCTATGTGCAACAGTCACGGTCACCACCCTGTATATGATTATATAATTGTTATTCAAAGAATAAAATAACAGGCCAACAATTGTAATCCACTCAATAGTTTAATTTAACTATTTTTAATATAATTTTCTACACGTCATTTTTTTTTTAAATTCGCTACTTATTTCAGTAATCGAATCACATTTAACAATATTTTTTATCTTTAAACTTTCATTGCGTATTTTTGTGTTTTATTACGTTTTATCTAAACTGCATGGGGTTTCATTCTACTAAATATTTAACAGACCTTAAAATAAAATTTGTAAAGTTCGCCATTTTGTAACAAAATTAATTATTAACATGTTTTTGAAAACTATTGCGACTGAACAATTCTGTGAATGTTTCTACGCTTATAAAAAAGGCGTGTGTGTTTTATACACTGCGGAAGTTATACTCCTTAAGATATACTCCGCGACATCTATGAATCGAGGTACAAAATGTTCTTGGCGTGACATCTAACGGAATTTTTCTAAAGTTCTTAGTTCAACAACTACCTGCAGAGGGGCGTAAAGTCGCTCTGGGTCTCATAAAGCAGTATAACTTCGAAAAACATGTTTCAACACAGACGTGCGTTTATCTAAAACCGCGCATTCATTAATAATTAATTAATGAGTATCTCCGTGGAAATACACGCGCGTACATGTGCGACGGAGATACATTTTTCATATACACAAGAACGTTTATGAACGCGCGGTTTTGAACGTACGTGATTTGAGACATGTGCGTGCGTCTGTAGTGGACTTGTAATAATAAATCGACAATCCACCGACGAAATATAATAAATTATGTTAGTATACTGTATGTCAAACATTGATTTACTTACAATTTTATGGCCAGTATTACACGATCAAATATATTTTATTATAAAACATGACAGTGTTTCATAAAAATCAGTATTTTTATTCTTATTTTTTACAAAAGATTTGACAATTTTTTTTAATAAAACGTTAGAAAAATTTAACCAAGTATCTGTTTTATTTTGTATTATTTAATCATGTTCTATTGAGTGCCTAATCGACGAATCAGTTCGTACAAAAAATGTTCTGTTGTAAAACATCTTTGTTAATGTAATAACTGCTTATGAATTGTAAGCTATCACCTTAAATGTGACATAGAAATTGGTTTTTATGTATTAATTTATACATTCTATGCTTTTTGAGCTATTTTGCCTGCTGTTTTTATTATTTTTTAATTACGTTATTATCATAATTATAAAAAAAACTAAAGATGGTAGCAATTTTTTATTGTAATAGATTAGAAAGTTATTTTTTCTTGTTAATAAGAAATCAAAATTTTAGTCATCGATTAAACGTGCTGCGAATTGAATATTGATTAATTATTATAAATACCCAATTAGTTGTAAAAATCACAATTTCATCAAAATGACTTCTGGCTATAGATTGGGCCCTATATTCCATTCGGACAGCAATACGTCTAAATTGATTCAATTCAAGCCCGATCCACACTAAGTGTCAATGCCTTCCAACGTTGGTTTGGTTCACAGGGTAGCCGTGAAACGAATGTCGAGTGTTGGATTCTGAACGTCCAACGTCGTCACGCATGTTTTTTGTGCCTCCAGCCTTGGAATTTATTCCCACCACATTAGACACATAGACTGAGGCAAATTTTGGATCAACATTGGATCCAAAGTTCGACACTTAGTGTGACTCCGGCTTTAGATATATTAAATGTTTTTATGATTGTTTTAGATTGTTAGAAAAAGAGTACAATGAAAAAATAGTTTTAAAAATTGTTATCAAAATATACTAACAGTGATCATATTGATGATTGCATCTTTGATCATTACAAGTCTATATCATCCTTTAAATGTAATTAGTATTGGTGAACGTCGATATAATACAATCTAAAAGCTGAATTCAGACTGTCTTAGAGCAATCAATATCAATATATCGAAACATTATCCCAAGAACTTTTTGAGCATTGCTCAATGACGGTAGATCTTTTTATCATGAAACACAGTGGACACTTATGATTCACTTCAATGGAAAGATACGGCACTGTCGCTTACACGTCATGGCGAATGCAATTCAATCTTTGCATATACATTTAATATCTAAATCAACTCCGAAAAACGGTTTGCCTATTTAATTTTTAAATGTACAAGAAAGATTATAAGTGATATCTTTTCATTGTAGCAAAAGTTGACTACTGTGTGGATTCACGGGTTCACTGAAAGGTTAGCTAAGTTAATCCTAATTTCAGTTTTTGAGAACTGGGGAAGAACATTTGCCTTTGCTTCACCGTCCCATGCAATGTTCTTGGCAATAGTTTGCTTCACCGTCCCATATAATGTTCTTGGCAATATTTTGGGCCCATTCTAATACTCATTCAACAAGTTTAAAGAATACATTAATATGAAAAAAATTTAACTCGAATCCAACCGAATTTGATAATTCCATCCGAAGCTGAATTTCGTTATTTTTCCGACTTCAGCTGAAGCTGAAGTAAAAAATAAAGAAAACCATTTTAAGATAAAGTGTTTACCTATAGGACATGTCTGCCTTTGGCTTCGGCGGAGCCTTCGGTTTTCTAACCGAAGGCAGCCGAAATCGAATATTCGGTCGAACTCTAGGTTAACGCGTTCTTTAAATTCAACGGATTAATATAGCTCCATTTATATGTTAAATTAAGGCATTTTGATTGAATTTAAACTTTATATAAAAAATCGATTTGTAGAAACGTTCACAGAAATAACAAATTAAGTAATACAAAACAATCTGAACGAAGGTCGATTTGTGATTTTATTAATTGCACGCTTTCCAATGCGCTTAATTGACGTACTTTTTCATTAATTCATTCAGCTTGTTTGCGTTACACAGTTACAATAGGTTTTCTCTTTTAATACATATACTTTGTTATAACTACAAAAATAGTCTGTGCTCTGAAATAACAATATTACTAAATTATACTTTGAGATATACTTTGAATTAAATCGTGAATTTCATTTCTGTTTCTGCTTTTGGATATTTATGTTGTTCACAATTCACATTAACTGAAAGAAATACGCACGTTTGAACCGTGACGTTCCAAATAGTGATGAGATAATTCGAATTAAAAATAATCGATTTTTTTTTAAATAATCGGTAACATCCGATTATGGAAATAATTCGAATTATATATAACTTAAATGGTATATATAATCTGAATTGTATATAATTTGAATTACAATAATCGGAAACATAGAGATAAGAGTTTGTTATGATTGGAAATTGCAATGAAACGTATTATCTACACTACACTCTCTCTACTGTTTGACATCGACGCAACAGCGATTGGCTACTGAATACTGGTTAGTGAACTAGTCTTAGGTCCGCCTATTATTACCTATATGAAATGCTGTACTCATAATTCAAAAGAATCGTTTGATATAATTCGAATGAAACATCCGATTATTAGAATCATTAATAACCGAAAACTACGATTATTGAAATAATGAGATTTTGCCCGTCACTACTGAATATTGGCTAGTGAACTAGTGTTAGGTCCACCTATTACCTCTATGAAATGCAGTACTCATAATTCAAAAGAATCGTTTGATATAATTCGAATGAAACATACGATTAATAGAATCATTCATAACCTAAATATCCGATTATTGAAATAATGCGATTTTGCCCATCACTAGTTCCAAACCGGCGGATCAGTTTGTGTGTGTATATGGCCGCCTATTGATTTGAGATGCGTTATTGACAGCTACTGAACAACAGATGGCAATGGCGTTTCCATTCGGCAAACATTTTAGTCCAAGAGCTCGAAGGCAAAAATTGTAAGAACTTTGTAAAGGCTAATATTTTGAGAATAGCTAGTATTTACGGTGTAAATAAATATAGGTACTAATCAGCCAATCAGCGGTTGGGACACCTGACGCCGAGACGCTTTAAAAGGCGTCAAAAAACTAGTGATGTGTAAAAATTGTAATTTGGCACTGGGTTAATTTAGTGAATATAATTTATGAAAAAAACAGTCAGTTAGAAGTTTCAAACTTCTACCAACTGTTGATTAAGTCTGTTTTATCAAAATGAGGTCTGACTATTTTTTTCATAAAGTATATTCACTAAATTAACCGTGCACTAAATTTCAGCTCTTACAAATCACTAATTTTTGAAGTGAAAACTTCCTTAGGCGCACTTTGCCTGAGTAGTGAACGAAATTGAACCGTCACGCTTCGGGTCGGTGACGCTGAATTGAGTTCACTCGGCTCAAACACGAAAAGGTATTTGTTGTATGCTGGTAATAAGTTTTTTTAGTTCATAAGTGCGCTAATAGATGACACTAAAACTTAGATTTTTGTATTTGTAGTTCATAAGTGCGCTAATAGATGGCACTAAAACTTAATTGAAATTGAATAGTGTGTTGGTAATAAGTTATTTGTAGTTCATAGGTGCGCACTAAAACATATATATAGGTATTTTAAAATTAGAAAATCAGAAGTTTTCACTTCTGTCGTGTGGTCATAAGCACACACCCATTTTTTTACACTTTTTAAAGCGCCCCGACGTCAGGTGTCCCGACCACCGACTAATATATTTATTTACACCGTAAAAATACGAGCTAATCTAAAAATATTAGCCTTTAACTGCACAAGCAGGGCCGGATTAACCATTAGGCAGAGTAGGCAACTGCCTAGGGGCCCCGCATCGACTAGGGGCCCCGCGCTCACAAAAGAAATTGAAAATGTTTCATAGAGTGAAAATTTAATTGGAAAATGTGTATCCTCAATGACAATAAGTATTATTGCTTTTTTTCGATGCATGCTGTCGGTTGATGAAATACTTCATACTTACAGAACAGAACCATCTAGTATCGAGTAGTAGAACTAATAATATGGATGCGTTATGTAGCGTATTGTATGAATCATACAATACGCTACGTAACGTATCCATTATTATTAGTTCTACTACTCGATACTCGATGGTTCTGTTCTGTAAGTATGAAGTATTTCATCAACTGACAGCATGCGTCGAAAAAAGGCCCCGAGTATTGCATGTTTTGGGGTCGCAGCACCACTGGACTGCATAAAGTGTTGTTGTTACAAAAGCGAGCAATTAGAATAATTTTCAAGCTAAATTCACGTGAGAGCTGTCGTGATACTTTCATTTCTAATAAATTTTTAACTATTCCATCAATATACCTATGGGTATCACTTTGCTTTATTAAAAAGCATATTGCTGAATTTCAAACTATAAACTCCCACCATTCTTATTTAACTCGTAACTGTGGCAATATCTTATTACCTAAATGTAATCTCTCTCTCTTTAAAAACAGTCCGCATTATGCTGCCTTGAAGCTTTTCAATGATTTGCCTAATGACTTTAAAGACTTGCCTTTCAATACATTTCAAAAGAAACTTAAGAAATCATTGATTGCACAATGCTTGTATATCGTTGATGACTTTACTATGAAATAATTTATTGTACTGTTTATACTTTATTTTTATACTTATCATGTCTGACAAATTCGACTCCTTGTAGTCTTTTGAACGAAATAAAATAATAATACTAATAATAATTGCCTAGGGGACCCGACATGGTTAATTCGGTCCTGTGCATAAGCTCTAGGACTATTATAAGATTCATGTTGCGCCCCACCGTAATATCTGGTTAATAAAATGGACACTTCGAGAGCTATAATAGTAACAGTCCCAACGGTAGTGTTTGTTGTTAAAGTAAATAGTTAACAGGGATATTATAGTAAAGGCTAAAGTAGTTGAAAAGCATTTAACATGTTTAACTGTGTCCGCTGAAATTAATGTACAGATCCACTGTTTATGCATGTGAATGTACTTTAGAAATACATAGAAACAGAAAATTTATATTTTCGGTTATGCTTTTAATCCAAACTAATATTATAAATGCGAAAGTGTCTGTTTGTTACCCTTTTCACGGCTTAATCACTGAACCGATTTCGACGAAAATTGTCAAATTGAAGTGCGACAAAGGACATAGACTACTTTTTATCCCGATAAACTGTTCCCGTGGGAGAGCATTCAAGCCATGATTCCACACTACTGTGCATACAGTGTTGGAAAGAAAGGAGGTCATGAATTAATGATGCGTTCTATGTTTCCATAGTTACGCTTCATGTATTTTGGAAAACAGATTATTGCATTTTTAACAGGCATTAAATTCATAGCACCCGGGCGAAGCCGGACCGGGCAGCTAGTTTCTTATAAAACTGGTAATATTTATTGGTAATTTTTTTTGTTATGAATCGTCAAAAGTGATTTTAAAGATTTTTGAAAATGTTAGTAAGTTTTAAATAATGTTGCCGTCTAGACAAGACAAGACTTTCAAAGTCTTGTTTTGTCTTGAAATATCAAGACAAGACTTCACTTAAGTCTTGTCTTGAAATATCAAAATAAGACTTCACTTAAGTCTTGTCTTGAAATATCAAGACTTCACTAAGTCTAAGTCTAGATTAAAAAACTCTTGTCTTGTCTAATATCAAGACTCTAGATTATTTTCAAGAGTCTAGATTAACCGAGTGATTTACTTTACCTACTACTACTTAGTTTATCTAGACTCTTGAAAATTGTCTAAAGTTTTGGCAAGAGTCTTGATCTAGATAAAGCAAGTCTTGTCTTGTCTTGAAAATTTCTAGACAAGATTTTTGCAAGTCTTGTCTTGAAAATCTAGACAAGACAAGACACGAGTCTAGAAAATCTAGATCTAGACGGCAACACTAGATTTAAACTTGATAAGTATATCTTTCATTTTTGAGTATGAAAAGTATAAAAAAGTCTCACTTCCGCACAAGATGACCTTGAAGAAATTCGACTTTTTACAGTAAGCCTACAGGGTGTTGCAAAAGTAACACTTGTTCTCTTGAGGATCGGTTCAGTGATCTAAAAGTAATCAATGACGTAACAATTGCTATTTCTGACCACAGAACAATAATTATAATTAATAATATAAAGGCCTATCATTTTATTGTTTTAATAAAAACATTTGGTTTTTATAACAAAACGCTTCTGGATTTTTTATATTTTTTATACTATTTGCTATTTATTGGACAGAATTAGGACGTTTAATAACCGTGGTTAAGTAAAATTAAAAAAAAAACATTATGAAATGTTCACCAGTAAAGCTATAAATACAACAAAATATGGACATTTTAAAGAAATCAATTTTTATGTAGGGTAGATACAGCCTATTTCATGACTACCCTGTTAAGTCACCACTTTTTCATTAATCGTATCGTATTGATTTTTCGGATACAAAATGGCCGTTTTCTAATTGAACTGAATTGGAAGGCTGTTTTCGTAAAATCAGTTAATGTGTTTTGGGTCATTGTTTGATATATTTATAAAAAGAAGTCCATAAAGATGTAACATTTTGCATGTCAAAATTTAAATAAAATGAGTAATGTTGAAAATTTTAATCGGTTGAGAAATATTTTTTAAAGTACTTAGGTACTCTTTTTAACTTATGTATAATTTGACAATGTAATTGCACGTGATCGTGATAATTTTTAGGGTTCCGTAGCCAAATGGCAAAAACGGAACCCTTATAATTTCGTCCTGTCCGTCCGTATGTCACAGATATTTTACTCGGAGACTATTGGCACTATATTTTTTTAACTTGATTTGACATAGTTTTTAATATACTCACAAACTTGAGACAAAAAACAAATATGAAAACTTATTGAATGAAAATTGACATTCCAAAATAAATGTCAGTGAAACCAAAGCGGTGGCCTTTAAGACATATTTTGTTGTATTAATACGTCACCAAAATCAAACTTCTTTTGTAGAGTAATCTCTTTTTATTGACAACAAGAAAATATATTTCTTTTCGTTGTATAGAACAAAAATAAAATAAAATTGTGTGACCTTGGATATTATTTATTCGAAATAAACAATTCTAGAAAATTAAAATGATTAACTTTGATGGTCCCACTTTCATAATTGTGGGTATATTGTCGTCTTGAAATTCATTTGGGTGTGGCGATAAATTTTAAAATGAGAAATAGTTTTGCAAAGTTACGTTCTTGCTTGATTTCTCATTGAAATCTCCCAATAACTGTCGATGTTACATTTTAGTATCGATTTACAAAACGTTCTAATTTGTCCACAAAATAATAAAAAATTAATTGAAACTGACTTTATCGAACTTTAAATACAGGCATACCACGTTTAGCGTTGACGACGCGTTCCTGAAATTAAACAGGAGCGTTTATTGAATCAGTACTGCACGGGATCGTATAGCATAGTCTCAGCATTGTAATTTCTTATTTTCGACTAATATATTGGGGCTTTAATAAATAATATAATTTACTTAAGTTAGCCATTCTTTTAACATTAGGAACACCCATTGAGAATGACTTTACATTACAATGCAATATTTAAAAAAAATCATTTTTAATCTATGTCACCGTCATGCGACTCAAGCCCGAATCTTCCATTATTGAGTTCCGACGGTGACGCAGGTTTAAAATAATTTTTTATAATATTGCACTGTAATGTTACGTCAATCGATGGGTTATCCTAATGGTTAACTCTTTATGATATATGTTTTATATTGTCAAAAGAATAATATAAGACACTAATGACCTAAGTTGTCGACGCGTCTATAATCTACAATAAATAAATAAACCAAAAGAATAATAATTTGTTGAAGACAAATGCAACCCTGATCATGGCGGAGATACGTTTCGTAAAACAAATTTAATGATATCTAATAATAACATTTTAATCTTCTATTGGGCGTATGGATTACAATTGTGTGTTTTTTGTAGACTACTTGATGAGTCATACGCCCACTAAAGAATCAAATCATTATGAACAACATTTCAAATTTTCCTTAGAATTTGTGTTTACATAAGATTACATGAAACAGAGTTAAAAATAAATTATTTTTATCCGATTACCACAAAGCCAAAAGGAGAATTATGAAATTATAAAAAAATCCGACATGAGCGAATTTTGTTTTTTGAGACAGCGTTAAAACGCTGCGCCGAGGAAAAGCCATTTCACAGCTCCGTATTTATAATTATTGAATCACACGACGCGTTTTACAGCGACGCGTACAGCCGGCGGACCGGCCGAGACACGTCCGACCGGTCGAAATATCAGCCGCGCGCATTAAGGTCAATAAAAAGAAATTGTAGATTATAGACGCTCGTCGTGTTAGTAGATCTTATACAGCAAGATATGATGCAGTCATGGCGGTTGATTCAGAGCGCTTGATCTATTCTCTTCGATTACACACGCGAAACTGTGGAAATAAACGGAGTATGCCGGTAAATTTCGATCCATAAGCGTTTTATAAGAACAGACCGAGCCCAAGTAGGTACAACAATTAAACAGCAATCTAACAAATAACAATAATAAATGACAGTGTAAACTGTAAATCGAAACCAACTCAAAATTATTGTTTTAAATATACAAGAAATAAAATAATAACATAGGTAGATTGATTTATGTATTGTTATTTTAATGTTGTAAATTGGAGATGATAATATTCTCATAAGAAAGTTCTCCGTGAAAATTAAATTCTCGAAAAAATTATGAAAATGATTTATTTAAACAATTCGTAGTTTCATTGAATCTTTTGTGATACTGTTGGGTCTTTTTGAGTCAAAATTAATACTCTACAATTTACATTGTCGACTACAACATTGTTTTATTTTGCTTACGCTTTGGAAACAACCAAGTAGAATCAAAATTTTGATCTCGTTGTGATCAGACATATTTAGACTGTCTTGATTAAATCAAATTTTATTGTGTTTTATTTATTTTTATTTTATATAAAGATCAACGATATTATTCAATTTCATCAAATAGATCTTTATAATACAATATACTACCCATAGTTAATTATGTAACGAGTCAACGTCTCGGTTTTTTGGCAGATTTTTCCCAGAAATTCAATCAAATTAAAAAAACAAAGATATTGAAAGACTCTGAGTACAAAACACATGTTAAACCAAACGGAACACTACGTCTAAATTGTAAACATGTACATTTATTTTTTATTTTATGACAATAAATTATTTCGTATTAATTTGGTCGTTTCAGTCGAAAAAGAATTGGTATTGATCGTGGTGGTATTAAATTGCCACATATAAAACAATTGCACTGAAGAACAAAAGACTGTTGTTTAAACAAACGTAAAAAATAGAGTATAGAAAGAGGTTAGAAATTTATGTTGATTATTATGTGATTTAAATATCAAATTTTGAGGTTATGAAGATTCTTTGTGCGACTCTCAGTTAAACGTAACCTTAGTTTAAGTTAAATTGCATATTTAAATATTCTTATTTTGTTATCAAAGTTTTATCGAACAAAATATGTGGCATAAAATATGTTTTTAACCACAATCCTTCAAAAATCGATATATTTGTTGTATTTCAAGGTTACAAAATACAGCAAATATGACTTCACAAAATCATTGGTAGACAATATGAATTCTGATTTTTCCGTGACTAAATGCAACATCAAACTGTATAAAGAAAAAACAATTTTTAAAAGAATTTTCAGAGAACTTTCTTCAATCGTGAATTGTCGTAAATTGTCGAGAATATTTCCCATCACTAAGCGTTAATGTCTGTATGTGTGTGTGTTGTGTTTTACGTAAAACCGTTATAATAAATATGTAGGTACTTGCATTTATCAATTAGTGCAAGTAGACACACTCTACCTATGAGCACGGGAGACCACCATCACTATAATAATAATAATAATAATAATTTATGTTATCATCACTACAACTTGTTTGCACTTTGTTTTTTCTTGTCACTAATTTTCTTGTCCATTTGGCAACTATGATCGTGATTATTGTTTTCAACACTTTTCCATAGAGCGTTCCGGCGACAAGTCTCCACCGACGGTCGGCCTCCAAACCTCGACCGCCGCCGCCATTCCTCGACATATCGTAATATAACATTGTCAATTTGACAGAACAAGACGATGCTAGTGCGCCGCCATTATTGTTGTGCCTGACGCAAGCTTTTGTTTTGGTCGGCGGTGACGGGTCGGAACTGCGTCTTCTCTGTCGAAACGAACCGTCAACAATAATAATAATAATAATGGGCGACGGCGACGCAACTCTTTTTGGCGCACGTGCGACGACACTGCTGCGTCTTGGATTCGTCAAATTGACAATGTTTACAAATATGCAGTCTACGTCAGCTATAAGTATATAATAATAATAATAGTTGTATGCCACCGAAACAAAATGTCTTGTTGACTTGATTATGTGTAATTTGACAATGTTTTTTGTTACGCGAACAAAATGCATTGTCAGCTTAGCACATTTGCTCGAGATTCCGGCAAAATGATTTGTAAGCGTGGCATAGCGTTTCGTCGAACCGTTCGCCGGAACAATGACCACCGGCAAAACAATCCTTAACACTCTGCAACAATAATAATTGGCTTTTGTCACTTTAACAACGGCGAAATCAAGAAGCCGTCGCCACATAACGTATGCACCGTCCACCAACATTAACAATAAACTGTATAATATATTAATTACGAAAGTTATCATTAAGATTTTAATAATTAATTGTGCTTTGTTAAAAGTCCACCATGTTGTTGTCCACGTAGCGGATGTGAGTACGGTTAAGCAGCTACTTCCGGTGAGCATAATGAGCATTATAGCGCGTCGGTCGCATGACGGACGGACGGTCGTAGCACGGCTCGGTACCGATGTCGCCGCTGCCGGCACACTTGGCAAGGTGCAGGTCGGCGCACTCGCTGCGCTCGTTTCGCCGCTACTGCCGTTCGCTGGTAGTCCGCAGTTTACGCGCCAAGCGCTCTCGTTGTACCGATCGCCGTCCACCTCGTCAGGTCGCAGCAACGCACGTCCGCTTGCCGGACATTCGGCTCGCACGCCGCCCCTCTCGTCGTCGTACAAGTAACAGCACTCGTCGGATCCATGCGATGACTTCGTCCTCTGCTCTCCGGTCTCCGGGATGTTGGGATCTGTCACAAACATTACGTTTATTATTAATATAATATACGTTACTCAGGGCCACCCTAACTAGAGAACTAAGGCCCGTATTCACCGAGCTTAGTTAGTTATTTATTCCGTTGATTTATTCCCCTGGTAACTATCACACGGAATAAATAGTGATAATTCAAATTACCAAACATAGTTAAGTTTACTGCAGGTATAAATCGTAAGAATAGTTATTCTGTCCAATTTCAAGGGTATAAATATTTATCCGCCTAGTTAAATAGGGTGTGCACGAAATGCATAAATTACTTTATGGCCTGGCGACCTTTTCAGGTAAATATTACTTTCATATCTTACAGGTAAAGGTTTTTGTCAGTAAAATATGTCAATATTCACCATTTTACATTTTCGATAGATGCGCCATCGGTCGGATCTTTGGTAATCGTGCTTTATTTGAAAAAAATCTGCAAGGCGTATAGTATATAGTAAATTTTTACCTGCAGTTACTATTCTATCGAATGAATTGCTTGGTGAATAGAAAGTTTATTTTATTCCAAGGAATAAATTTATTCTAAGGTTAGTAACTTCTATCTTTAACAGTGTTTGGTGAATACGGGCCTAAATGGGTTAAATAACCCCGAGGGCGCCAGTCTTTTGGGGCGGCAAATCAGTTTGACAATCAAAGCCTTGAAAATTTTGTAAAACTTGACCGGTCAGCTCGTTCCTGCTTCCCTTTTCGTATGTAAGAGGAAGGCATTGTTGTTTACGGGCGCCAAATGTCTTAGGACGGCCCTGTACTTTTTATACAGTTGAAATGACAGCGCTGTTCTTCGCACGGAATTGGTTCCTGTTCTGTCGTAACCTTGACACTCAATTGAGAATATAAGAAGGATGAAAGAAGTTTCTTGCCCCAAAAAACCCCAAGACCCAACTAAAATTCTACTGGACTGGTTTCACGGAAAAAGCAAAGAAAAAACATAATTTTTGAAGTGAAAACTTCCTTAGGCACGTTAGGCACTCTTTGCCTGGGTACTGAAAAAATGTGAAGCGTTCGCAATCTTGCGTAAGAATTCGCACCGTATAAGAATATCATAAAAACGGCGATGCATACTGTTGTGTCAATAGGTCAGTTAGCAGCGTGTTTGCGTTCTATGCATAGGAACCTGGGTTCGGAAACTGATCGTAGAATTTTTGACGTATTTTTTTTCTAAATTCTACATGATATTTATTTTATTCATTTATTTTCCTTACATTGCACATGTTATTTAATTACAAAAAATATATATAAAAAGGATACTCCCTCTCACTAGAGCAAGCTCTGTGTCGATGTTTTTTAATTTTTGTTATATTCTTTGACAATAATTATAATTTTTTTGAAACCAAGGTGAAATTAATTAAATATACAATTTTAGTATTTTAGTAGGTAATAAATTATTTTTAGTTCATAAATGCGCTATAATAGATGACACCAAAAATTAGAAAATCTGAAGTTTTCACTTCTGTCGTGTGGTCATTAAAGCACACACCCATTTTTTTTATTACTCTACGTATCGATACACATACCTGCTTTGGGACCTTAAATTCTCTCCAAAATTTTGATATTTACATTGAAATATATTTTATAAGGCTTGTAGTAAACGTCATGGGTATCTATGATATAATTCGAATGATCTTGACCATATTCTCGAAAAACTTTTTTAATAACATAGGAGCCGTTCGAGTATTACGTATGCAGATTTTTTGCAATTATTAACCCCCCTCCTCCCCCTCGTCAGCAAAAGTAAGCAAAGCTCTTAACCCTCCCTCCCATGCTTACGTAAACATTGGTACATGCATTTTTCAATGTGTTCTGGTTTTTTATTGATTCATGAGCAGTAGTTATAAGTCTAGAAATAATGAATAGAGGACTTTAACGCACATAATATTTATTTAAGCAAATTTTATTGACATGGTATTCAGTTATTATAATCTTAATATATTAACGAACAAAGCAAACTTCTTTTAAAATGTTGGTATATTCATTCAAATTAACAGTCCTCAGTCCATGACACACGAATCCATGACTCTACTTCGATGACATTGGATGTTTGCTGCTCAATGAATAACGCGCGGTAATTCCCCTACTCGGTTCTAAGCGAGTAAACGTATCCATTATTTTCGGGAATCCCTGGATGTTTGCTGCTCAATGAATAACGCGCGGTAATTCCCCTACTCGGTTCTTTTACTCGGCTCTAAGCGAGTAAACGTATCCATTATTTTCGGGAATCCCTGAAAATGCGTTTCGTTTTCAAGCATAGACAAGTAGGGTTGCCATATGTGTTCAAACCAAAATCGACTAAATTTTGTAGAAAATCCGAAAAAGTAAAAAAATAAATACTGCTGACGTAATCACCATCCAGAGCCCCCCATCCCCCATGTCATCAAAAATAAGCAAAGCAAAGACCCCCCCCGCCCCACTGTAGTGCTTACGTAATACTTGAATGGCCCCATATGACCTAGTACTGAATACATGTGATATTTCGTTTAGAAAATAACAATAATTAGGAATGTAGAAGTAAATACTTATATTCTTTAACAAGTCAGTTTGACAGAGATCAAAGAAAATGGTGGTATATTATTTTTATATGCAGCTAAAAGACTATATTGTAAAAAGACGAGATAAAATTGACTATATATGTACTGTATGACAAAGCCTTCCATATATATAATAGTTCAAGCTACCGTACAAAAGTCTACTGGACCACATTACTAAAATTTTATTATTGTATTTCATAGATAATGTGATGAAAAACACCAAATCGGTGGCAGACTAATTCAATTTTTATTTGTCAGTATCTCGAATACGACTCAACACCATTTGATGAAAATGCAGATTATAGAGAACCAACATACTTATACCATAAAAACGGCCGTTTACACAGTTCCACTCATAGCGCAGTTGGTTACGTCTTAGCGTTCTATGCATAGGAACCTGGGTTCAAGACTTGATGGCAGCGTAGAATTTTTGGCGTTTTTTTTCTAAATTCTACATGAGATTTATTTATATATTTTTTTATTTTTGTTATATTCTTTATATTAGAAATCGTGTCCATCGTGATTATAATAAATTTAAGAAAAATCGCAGGATAGTGGACAAAATATTTGATTTATTAAATTAAATGTACGACGTTTCGTCTATATATTTAGACTTTTTCAAGTACATAAAAATAATAATATTTATCTTATGTTAATTGCTATGGTTAGTAATTAATATTAATTTTCATAAATATTGTTATTTTTATGTACTTGAAAAAGTCTAAATCTATAGACGAAACGTCGTACATTTAATTTAATAAATCAAATATTTTGTCCACTATCCTGCGATTTTTTTTAATTTTGTTATATTCTTTCTTTGACAATAATTATAATTTTTTTGAAACCAAGGTGGAATTATTTAAAAATACAATTTTAGTATTTTGGTAATAAATTATTTTTAGTTCATAAATGCGCTATAATAGATGACACCAAAAATTAGAAAATCTGAAGTTTTCACTTCTATCGTGTGATCATAAGCACACACCCATTTTTTTTTGCATACCTGATAGACCTCTCTGTCAATATGAGGTCTGCCAGGTATGCAGCAAAATTTGCATGTCAGACGGTTTGAAATGTAAATAATTGATACCTACTTCTCTATAATTATCGTATCGTCAAGTATACACGAGATACTGACATCAAAAAATGATAATAAAAATTGAATTGGTCTGTCACCGATTTAATGTTTTTAAAAGTCCCTTAAGAATGGTTTTAAAGTCTCCATTTTACAGGGAAAAGTCGCCAAATGTGTCAAACATAAGATTTATAAACATTTAAAAAAAAAAAGGGTGTGGGTCTCGGGACCCCCGACAGATGTGAAACATCAAAGAAAACGTTATTGAACTCGGTGGTATTCTCTATGTAGTAGTATATATTTTTTCAAAAGCAGCAACTAACTGTTGTGCTGACGTAATCCCATATACTGCACTGTAACACACGCGTTTGCCCGAGCGCGCGGAAGCCGAGAGAGAAAGAGTGCCGAAGTGGTGGGGAGAACAGCAGCGAAGGAGCGGACCAAATATTTCGTTGTATATTTCCCCTCACGCGGCTGTTCACTACCCGACATAAGATGTTTCACATCAAAAAAACCTGTAGAAACGACATAATTTTAAGCATAGATTTTTATTATAATTGCTCACATTATTTAGTAGATTTTGTGTCCATATTTATATAATTTTAAAGTAGTAAATTCGCAGGTATGTGGACAGTAAATAATAAAATAGACAGTTTTTTTAAAACTAAGACGTTTCGTTTATTGATTTAAACATTTTCAAGTACTTTATACTGGCAGTATAAAGTACTAAGTACTTGTTTTGGTTCTGATGTTGATTACGATTTGTATTTCGTACAATCATCAATTTTATGTTATAATTTACTAATTGTGAAAGTCTCCAAATATTCCCCGATTATTTTGAAAAAGTATCTAAAAATGTCGCTAATCCCAAAAAAAAAGTATTGCCAAGGACAGTTCAGAATCCCCTATATTTAGTGACTTTCCCCCAGAGTTGACAACACTGCATAATATTATGTGTTAAATTCAATAATAAAATTTTAGTAGTGTTGTTCAGTAGACTTTTGTTCGGTGGGAGCTTGCACTATAAGAGCTTGCAGCGTTTGTCAAATTAAAATATGAATATAAGAGTGAAGTAGGCTGTGACTAAACTTGCAAACAAAAGAGATCATTGGGTATTATATGACGACAAACTTGCATTTATTTAATTTAGCTTCCGACATGTCTTGGCTGAAAGTCTTTTTATCTTTTAAAGAAAACCGTGTTTGAAGGGCTACTGTATTCCTTGAAATTTGATCTGATAATTGATAGTCAAGGTTTAACCTGTACAGCAGTACAACCGACATTTTCTGACAGTTCTTCAAAGCTCGATTCCGGATTGCGGAACGATTTTTATCGGGTGCTCTTGTGGCTAAAGCTCGATTTATATTATCCGGTCAGACACGGCGCGGGAACGTAGCGTTTCCGTCAAGACAAACATTTTTTCATGCATTTCAAATATGAGTATTGATACGTGTTTGAATTACGGACGGGATCCGCTAAGTATAAATATTCGTATTTGAAATGCATGTAAAAATGTTTGTCTTGTCGGAAACGCTACGTTCCCGCGTCGTGTCTGACCGGATAATATAAATCGACCGTAAGGCAGGGGTATTCATCTTTGTTTGTTTTCGTGCCCCCAATGTTTGCATGAGTTTGGAATCGTTTTGCGTCTTCTTTTAGGGGGCAGCTTTGTTCTACATTGTCCACAGCTGCAGCCATTCATGTTTAGTGTTTCTTACCAAAATTGGCAAAAATGAAGCACTTATGGAATTACCTCTCTCTCTGTCTGTCTGTCCATCTGTTTCAGAGAAAGATGAAACTTGGCACAGGTGTAGGAAGTGGCAGCTCAATTACAGACGTTAAGTACAAAAAGTTGAATTTTGATTTTGGGGTTCAATTATGGGAGGTGGAAGGAGAGGCAAAACATTTTTTTTTCAGGTCATCGTGTGGGATATCAAAGAGCGAATTTCTTTTTAATGTAACCTATCTATTTATACTTTTTAACATTTATCCAAAAAATCACCTAAATTTAAAAAATTGCTGTCCCTCACCCTATCTCAAAACATTTGGCTTAGAAAAATCTGAAAAAAATCAAGAATATTGGTAATGAAGTCTACGTTGAAGGACAATTATCGGCATTGCATTACATAAGATATAAGATAGTTTTTTCAGGATTGCATTAGGTACATAAAATAATTTTTAGTACCTAGGTACAACAAAAATTTGAAAACTCTTTATAGTACGCTATTTATAATGCAAGTTTGGCTTGCACTTGACCCGACGTTTTTCCTATTAAAAGCTATTTTTTTTATATTTACACCCTTAATTATACACTGTAAAAAATTGATGTAAAAATACTATGAAAGTTAAGGTAGAATTCGCTCGATTTTGTAAGTGGTTTTACATTATTATTTATTTTTACACAGAAAACTCATAAAAACTTGGACTTTTACTGTAAAGTTAAACAAATTTGTGATTTTTACATAAAGGAAAATAAAATTACATAATTTCTGTAATATTCCAATAAAGTGTGTAAAAATTACGAAATAAAATGTATATAGTTACATATATAAAATGGATGAATACAAAACAAATTAATGTAAAATTAGTAACCACGCATGCGCAATGTGTTTTTATGGAACCACGCGATGTGCAGGCGATACCTGTTTGCGACGCCATTGTCTCTTTGTGTGTCTATTCCCAGATTAATCGCTGGCTACAAATGGACCATCGATAATCTATGTAATCGGCCTTCTCATTTCTTATAGTGTAACGCATTTTTCGAACATGCTCGCTCTCATTATATTCGTATTGAGAAGTCGTAGATTTACATGCTGTATGTGCATTTTTCGTATTATTTTAAACATTTTTCATAAGACCTTTTCTCACATTACCTTAGGATAACAGGTTGAATACCACTGCTTTAAGAAATAGCCGTTATATAAAGTGGGGAGCAAGAGATAAGCCGAAATTTTGATATTCCAGTTTTATAGCGCTATTTCTTTATCATATAAATGTGAAAATTAATAACGCTGTTTTGTTTGTCTTACTTTAGCCCATTCAAAATTCAACTGGTAAGACAATGACAGAAATTTAATAGCACTGCGACTATACTATAGTTTAGCATTTATGGTACAGAATAGCATCATTAGCATCCTCACAATTTCCCTTATAAATACAGATGATTCTATTAGGTAACTAAATGCGAACGTACATAACCTCTCTTTCAATTTCTAACAGAATTGTAATCAAATAAATAATTAAGTCACAACGATTTTTGTTCCCTTATGTCCACACCATATTCACAACAATTAAGTACCTAGTGAATAATGTATACCAGGCAGCGCTGCGGCTACCCTTCTACACTGTAAGAAATGAGAAGGCTGATTACATAGATTATCGATGATTCATTTGTAGCCAGCGATTAATCTGGTAATAGGCACACAAAGAGACAATGGCGTCGCAAACAGGTATCGCCTGCACATCGCGTGATTCCATAAAAACACATTATGCATGCGTGGTTACTAATTTTACATTAATTTGTTTTGTATTCATCCATTTTATATATGTAACTATACATTTTATTTTGTAATTTTAACACACTTTATTGGAATATTACACAAATTATGTAATTTTAATTTACTTTATGTAAAAATCACAAATTTGTTCAACTTTACAGTAAAAGTTCAAGTTTTTATGAAGTTTTCTGTGTAAAAATAAATAATAATGTAAAATCAATTAGAAAATCGAGCGAACTCTATCTTAGCTTTCAAAGTATTTTTACATCCATTTTTTACAGTGTACTTTCGGGAACTGTAGAGTAATTGATAACTCATCCAGCCGGAAACTGGAAGTTTCGCGTTCAAGTCCCGACAGTGGCATTTGCTTTTTTCTTAAATATAGCCAACCAACCAGGGCACCCGCAGCGTTACCTGATTTATTATTCACTATACTTAATTGTTGTAAATACGGTGTGGACACAAAAGGGAACAAAAATCGTTATGATTTAATTATTTATTTAGTAGCCGTCCACCGTAATTTAAAAAATTGTTAATTTTAATCAATATACAAAGAAATCCTAACTAGAATATTATAAATCTGAAAGTGAGTTTATTTGTTTGTTTGTTGCGCTTTCACGCTCCAACTACTCAACCAATCTCTGTGAAATATTGCACACGGGTAACTTCTGCAATGGAGATGAACTAGCCGGCCCGACTTCGCCCGGGTGAAAATCGGGAGTAATCTCAGATAATTTCGTCTGTTTTTAACGTTTGTATAGATGTACAGTTATGTCCAAACTGATTTGACAACTTTAATAAGTTTTGTCTGTCTGTCAGTCTGTTTCTTTCGAGCTAACTCAAAAACCACTGAACTGATCTTAATCGAATTTCTAGCGAAGCGAGTGAGTAATGTATTAATAAATCATAAATTCATAGCACCCTGGCGAATTTGGACCGAGCTACTAGGCTAGAATAAATAATAATAAATAATTGATAATAAATAAATAAATAATAAATAAATGATAAATAAATAATAAATAAATAATAAATAAAAAATAAATAAATAAATAATAGATAAATAATAAATAAATGATAAATAAATGATAAATAAATGATAAATAAATAAATAATAAATAAATAAATAATAAATAAATAAATAATAAATAACAGTTTAAATCCATTATAAACCAAGGGCAAGAAAATTGTCGGTCATACCGAGACACAGAAAGGTTGGTTCGCCGGCATACTGCGTTGGGTAGGCCGGAGCCCTATCACCGGGCAGCATGTAGGGACACCGCTGCTCGACAGTCTGGCACACGCTGCGACATGGCCGCACGCGAATCAATCGCTCGCCGTCGTTTGCCGCCATCGCTGCCGCTGCGACGCTGCTGTTGCGACCGCCGCTATTACCGACGACGGTGTCCAGGTCGTTGGACTTTGCCAGGTATGGCACCAGAGAACTGCACACCCAACGTCGGTATGCCTCCTGAAACACAAATATAATAACAATTTATTAATAGTTGATCGTATATCTAGTTTCGTAATGAGGCATATTACTGACGAGTAGGGACAGTATGTTTAAACGAGCGATAGCGCGAGTTTTAACTGTTACACGAGTCATATAATATCATTACGCACAAGATATATTTGATATTTTTTGCCATACCCACTATGCTTTTCACTTCATTTTCAATATTTTCTAATTTTTTTGGATAATTTAATTTGTGTTACTACTTCACTTCTTTAGTGGGCCGAGAGGCGAGAATAGCTGTCAGTAGGTTAATAAGGCGGATCGAGGCAAATAAACAAATTTTGCCATACCCACTATGCTTTTCACTTCATTTTCACTATTTTCAAATTTTTTTGACCAATTTATTTTGTGTCGCCAACTTCACTCCTTTAGTAGGCCGACAGTACCTATAGCTATCAGTAGATTATTAGCGAGCGGATCAAGGCGAATAAACAAAAATTACTACGTGGAAATACTTTTCTTTCCGACACTAGTGTAGGAAAGATACGTTCCCTCAAACCGGCCTGTAAAAAGTCATGTAAAGTAGCTATTTTATAGTGGGTATGGCAAAAATTATTTTACTGCTCAGACTATGAGTTAAAACACGGTAAAAATTAAATTTTAAACACACAGGAAATGAGAATAACCGAGCGTGTAACAGTGTCGTGTTTATAAGGCATTTCCATGATTCCTCTATTACAAGCCCCCAGCTCCCAGGTTGTAATCTTAGAACTGGTAAAAGCATCAATGAGGGCTATGGCCCAGTTACTCTTAGAATAACACGCAGTGACGTTATCCGTCTTTTAGTGGCAAATCACCGCCCTCACTTAGCAACGGACTGTCTGCTTGACAACCGTTACCCTCTCTGCTGATCTCTAATGGTTTTTACCATAGACGGCGTGTATTTTTTATTGTCGGAGCCGTTGCGTTATAACCGGAACAATAGCCTTTGTCGAATGATGACGTTCTCGGTTTCATTCTTGTATTATTGTGTCTCTACAATTTTTTTTATCATCAGAATGCGTTAGTGACTAGTAAAGCATGTGTCAAATGTTTACATTTTTATTATCAGATGGCGCTAGTGGCAAGTAAGGTATGTGTCAAACGTTTAGAGATTAACGGTTTGTGTTGAGTAATTCTTCAAAAAATTGAAATTAAATTGTGTTTTAAAGACCACCGACAGCTAAGGTTATTTGGGCCTAGCACCAGTTCATATTTTCAAATCATTATTTCTTTTTTGAATAATAAATTGAAAATCCAATTGACACTTTTACCAGCTCTCGGGCTAGAACCCGGGAACTGGGGACTTGCAATAGAGGAACTATGGCAACGCCATGTAAACAACAGCATTGTTACACGCTCGGTTATTCTCAAGCCCTTTCGATTCTATAATGAAATATGATTAGTATGGTAACGAAGTAGATAAAATATTGTATCGAGGCAAATGTTTTTAGTATGAGATGCACTGCTGTCAGTGAATATACAGTGTTGTTTACATGGACCAACAGCATTGCTACATTCTCGGCTATTCTCAAGCCCCAGTAATTTTTCATTTATTCATTATAAAGGAATAAATAAATACTAAACTGCGATTTAGTCGTTAAATGAGTATCTATTTAAACGGTACTAGCATTTGAGTGACAGATACTTCACTGGCTAGTGGCGCCATCGGGTGGCGGAAAATATAAACAGTACTGACATGTGAATGACATACACATGATACACCTCACTTGGTTGTGGTGCTGTCAGGTGGCAGCCCTCATCGTATTTGCAATTTATTTAAAAAAATAATAAATTGAAAATATGACTTGGTGCTACGTTCAAACAACTTAGAGCTGTTGGTGGCCTTGAAATAAAACAGATTTTAACACAGGAAATTGCTCCGTACTGCGTTACGTTTGATGTTTCCTACTTTACCTTCAGGTGCTTATGATCTCTGTTGTCGAGCGTCTATAATGTACAATATCTATTTAAATTATTTTACGTGCAGCGTCTCAATGTGCGCTAAGCTAAACCAGGCTGTTTATCAAACGCACGACAGTAAATCACAGCCACACAAATTATTATATAATTTGTTTGACGTTAATACAGCGTAACCATAGTGATCACGTGTCATTCATTCACAAAGCGAGCGTTTGTTTTCATTTTTCTCATTCATTGATGAAAACCGGTTCCATACAAATTGCGATTATCCATGAGAAGTGACATTTACTATACAGTGTAGTATAAAACTGGGCATTCATAAAACGTGAATAGGTACTCTAGTGCTGGGTTGCAGAACGCATTGTTAGAAAATTTGGTTTAACAATGACCTTAGATTGTGACCACAAAATTGTGTTATTTAGGTCTAGCACTAATTCATATTTTCAATTCATTATTTTTTTTTAATAATAAATTGAAAATCCGATTGACACTTTTACCAGCTCTCGGGCTGGAACCCGGGAACTGGGGATTTGTAATAGAGGAACCATAGCAACGCCATGTAAACAACAGCATTGCTACACACTCGGCCATTGTCAAGTCCAGATTGTGACTACACATATTTCTTCGTAAGAAATAACGTTTTCAGCTGGTATGTACTTTTTGACACTAGTGGCGCGTAGTTTTGTACGAGTGTAATACCAGCACCGTGTCAGTGCTGAGTAGTGTACACGCTCTTCGTTTTATTAAAACAGAAACATTTTCAGATCAAAAATATTATCGGGAACGTGTAATAAAGTTATAGGCTGGAGGGAGGAGGCTACCCCCCCAGCCTATAAGGGGCCCCCTCCTCCTTGGTGTGACGTCACATATTTTTTAATTTTATAATTAGAAATATTTAAAATAAAACAGCAGTTACAAATTTTTTTTTATTTCTTTAAATTTCGCGTTTTAATATTTTAAATATAAATTTTAAACATGTGACGTCACAAAGATTATGACCCCCCCTGGCCCTTGTCACACGATGTCACATTTTGTTGAGACCCTCCCCCCCCCCTTAACGTGTGACGTAATTTATGGATGGCCCCTAACTTTATTACACGTTTCCAATCACAGTTATAGGCTGGAGGGGGGTGGCTAGACCTTTAAACACTGTAAATATGGCGGGAGGAGGGGTATAAATGGTGGAAGAAAAACGTTATAACTTCAATGAGCCATTTTCCTGAGAGTAGTTCCTTCAATTATCTACGAGAGGCAGCACTTGTGGTAGGTACAAATATTATTTATTCCCCATTAGTGTCGTGTCATTTTAGTGGTATAACTTAATTTTTAAATTAATTTAATGATAATAATTTTACAATTAAGTTATAGTTAGTGCTATAACTTAATTGTAAAATTATTATCATTAAATTAATTTAAAAATTAAGTTATACCACTAAAATGACACGACACTTTGGGGAATAAAATATAAATAATGATTGTACCTACCACAAGTGCTTCCTCTCGTGGATAATTAAAAGAACTACTCTAAGGAAAATGGCTCATTTAGGATCAATGACAAAAAAATTATTATTATTCAGCTATTAAACAAAAAATTGAATTAACATGAAAACAACATTTACTAAGTTATTTAAACATAAAACATCATTATTTTTTAAGTTTTAAATATAATGCGATAAGATGTTTTAACAAAATTAGTGTCATTACACTAAACAATATTTAGTAGATTTCGTGTCCATATTTATATAATTAATATAGTAAATTCGCTGGTATGTGGACAGTAAATAATAAAACGGATAGTTTTTTCAAAAGTACGACGTTTCGTTTTTTGATTTAAACTTTTTCAAGTACTTTATACTGGCAGTAAAAAATTATACTACTTGAAAAAGTTTAAATCAATAAACGAAACGTCGTACTGTTTTATTATTTACTATCCACATACCTGCGAATTTACTACATTAATTACACTAATGACAAAACTTTTTTTTTGAAAAACCAATAAAGAGATACATTCAATCAATTTTTAAATAACGTGCATTTCGCGTAATTGTAGGTATATTGTATAATACTAAACTAGTTTTATAGTTTTTTTATTCTTTTTAATTTTCATTCATTAATATTTTATAAGACATAAGTAGTATTTCATACGTAGGTACTGCCGATTTTGTGTACATCTTTTTTTGTATTTTTACTTGTCTTGTATTTTCAGGACCGGATTAAGCATTAGGCAGAGTAGGCAACTGCCTAGGGGCCCCGCATCGGCTAGGGGCCCCGTGCGCGCACAAAAGAAATTGAAAATGTTACATAGAGTGAAAATTTAATTGGAAAATTTGTATCTTCAATGACAATAGGTATTATTGCTTTTTTTCTACTCATGCTGTCAGTTGATGAAATACTTCATACTTACAGAACAGAACCATCTAGTATCGAGTAGTAGAACTAATAATATGGATGCGTTACGTAGCGTATTGTATGAATCATACTGTAAGAACAAATTTATGTTCTTACTTTAATAAAATAATAAAACACAATAAATTCAGTTGAACAAAATATCAATGAAATAAGTGTTCTCAATATTAAATGTTGATTAATTCTGAATCAATTTTTTTGTTGTTATCCAAAACAAACTTCAATTTTATAGCGTAACTAAGAAAATATAATTTTGACAAATTCATATCGAGAACGCGTGTTATTATAACAAACGAGTTTGCTATAATAGCACCCCCCCTACGCGTGGAAAAAAAATTGAAATGGAGAATTTTATTGGAAAAACGGATAAAAAGTGACATTTTTTAATTATTTTTTCGCAAACGCTTCATTTATTTTTAAGTACAATAAATTTATTTACTTATTTTCCTAAGTCACTTTTTCAGATTATCATCCATGGTAACTCTTTATTGATAATTTTTTCATTTTGACATTTATATTTTTTAATAATTTTATGCTTTTTATGCTCTTTTAACGTATATTTATAATCATTCACATTACATTTCACAACATTATATCAAACAACTCAAATCTATATTTGCACTAATTGCACTAACACTACGAATTTTGATATTTGGTATTTATAATTATTCAGTATTTAACATTTTTTATTTTGTCTATCAAATATTTACTTTTTTGATTCAGACATGGGTTTGCTGCCTTATTTTCCTCCGTGCAACGGATTAGCGACATGCTACCGTCATTTTTTACGAAGTGAACAACTAGTTCTTATTCGTTATATTCTTTCAGGTTACTCCTGCTGAGGTCGATACACTCCTATATATGTTTGTACACTTCCAGGATATTACCTGTTCTCCCTGTGTTTGATCATCTGCATCGAATTGATACTTTTTGTCTTTTCAGCAGAATTATGTTCAACAATTTTTTTTTTACGCAAGCTCAAAGCAGAATGATGTTCAACTGATTTAATTATTATTTACCATTATTTTTCATCAATTCGTAGACTTATTTTACTTCATTGATATTACGTCTTCACGAACTTCATTAGTGGATTCCTGCTTTTGTCACGCCTTCTACAACGTGCCTAGCTGTCCATCTATGGTTCTCAGACAAAGATCACCATGATATATTAATTTTTTTTATCATAACAAACACTAGTATGTATTTACTAATGCGTAATAAACTATACATCTACTCTTTGGTTCCTTCCTGTGGGTTTTGCAGTTAGTTTTGAAAACTGGCCACTTTCATTTGTAATTTTCCCATGCGAAGGGGGGTGTTATGTTGTGTCATTTTGAGTCAACATAATACTCTACATTGTCGACACAACATTGTTTTGTTTTGGCAGTTTCTATTAGCTACGCTTTTGAAAAAAACAAAGAATTCAAAATTGTAATCTCGTTGTGAGCAGACATATTTTAGACTTGTCTTGATTAAATCAAATTTTATTGTGTTTTATTTATTTATTTATAATTTTATATAAGGATCTACGATATTATTAAATCAGATCAAAAAGATCTTTATAATACAATACGCTACGTAACGCATCCATATTATTAGCTCTATACTACTCGATACTCGATTGTTCTGTTCTGTAAGTATGAAGTATTTCATCAACTAACAGCATGCGTCGAAATACAGTATGATAAATAAAAGTTTTGAAATGCTTGATCTGTAATTGCGATTTGTGAGTTTTACGACCGTGAATGAATTTAATTTAAAAAGTTTTACTGTGCTCTGTGTTTCAAAACTTATGAATTTGGATATAAGAGTGCTAGATATTTTTCAAACGGCTGAAAAGGGGCCCCGAGAAATTGCATTGCCTAGGCGCCCCGACATAGTTAATCCGGTTCTGTGTATTTTATTGTATTCTCTGAACTTACCCTATATCGGTAAAGACAAATTGGGAACAAATATATATTCAGAGTTGGGCAATTTACTTTGAAAATGTAATTAAATACAAATTACATATTGGAAATATAATTAATTACAAATTACTTTACATAAAAACTGCAATTTAAATCAACTTCTTGCGAAATTAACGTAGATATAATCATATAATTATTCGTGTGAACGATAATAGAGCACATTAGTGATGCGCGATACGAGATGTTTTAGTCGATTGTCTCGATTGTTCAAACATCTCGATGACTCTCGATGGTTGTCATTTGGACTCGATTGTTGTTGTTTCATAGTTCACCGAGACCGAGTCGCATAGTACTGAATTGTACACTGTCGAGAGCCACATAATATACAATCGTTCATCAATCTGTGGTCGAGTCGATGGTCGATTATATATATATATGTGTTCGCGGCATAACTCTCGAAAGACTTAATTGATTTGAACGAAATTTGGTAGACACGTTGGAATCCATCACCGCACGGAACCTATTTAAAATGGGCCCAATCGGACCATTTTAAGGGTAGTTTTTAGGGGTTGAAAAAAGTTTTTGGGCCCAAAAACACCGAAAAAAATCTCAGAATTGTTTCAAAATTAGAATTTAACCCTTTAGTAGAGATTAAAATGTGTTGCTAAAATTTTAACAAAATCGGCACGACAGGACCGGACTTACAAATTTTATGAAAACACTAGTTTGCGGATAGTGCTTTACTTACTGAAGGGTGTATTTAATTTGGTACCGAGGTTGTATTGATAAAAATATTGAAATTAAGAAAAAAAATATTATTTTAAGGGATGTATTAAGGGGTTAAATTTTTTATTTTGTTCAAAAACAAACTTAAGTTCACATAATAAAGCCACAATGCCAGTGTTAGCAAATACACTATATTGTCGGCAGGGTTTTGGCACTGCGACCCGAGTTTTATTAAATTGGCACAGACCTCAAAATTTCATTATCTTCCTCTTTTTAGTGGTTTTTGAAGGAGGTTTTTTTTTGTAAAAAAGTTTTTTATTTTTTAGTGTCAAAAAGTGACATTTACCTTAAAAGAATCACACGCCGTTACTCACTATTTTTAAACCGACTTTCTTACGCTGTCTGATATGTCAAAAATTGACATTTACCTTAAAGAATCACACGCCGTTACTCACTTTTTAACAAAAAAAAACCTCCTTCAAAAAACCACTAAAAAGAGGAAAATAATGAAATTTTGAGGTCTGTGCCAATTTAATAAAATATGAAGTCGGTTAAAAAGTATAGAATACTTAGTGATTAATATCTTCTTCTTAACCAACTTCATATTTTATTAAATTGGCACAGACCTCAAAATTTCATTATTTTCCTCTTTTTAGAGATTTTTTGAAGGAGGTTTTTGTTTGTTAAAAAGTTTTTTATTTTTTACTTTTTAGTGTCAAAAAGTGACATTTACCTTAAAAGAATCACACGCCGTTACTCACTTTTATTAAACCGACTTTCTTACGCTGTCTGATATGTCAAAAAGTGACATTTACCTCAAAGAATCACACGCCGTTACTCACTTTTATTAAAATCAGCCGAACTACAGAACCGATTTTGATAAAATTTCTATGAGACCAATCTGAAAGTATATCCTTTTAAATAAAAAAAATAATTTTAAAAATCAGTTTATAAATGACTGAGTTATGAGGTAACAAACATAAAAATAAAAAATACAACCGAATTGAGAATCACCTCCTTTTTTTGAAGTCGGTTAAAAACATCTCGTATCACCCATCACTAGAGCACATACCGGTGGCAGTATGTGCAACATGAACGTTGTCTACATACTTTTCAGTGTAGTAAACAAATTACAAAACGACATACAATTACAAATCTAGTTAAAGCTCCGTCCTCTATGAGAGGACGCCTCCATATTATGTCTGCGGCAATTTCAACAATAAAGTTCTTTGGAATACAAATCATGTAGGTATATTGTAAAATGTTTCCGTTTATATAAATGTTGGGTAATTGTTACTTGCAATGACACAATGGCTATAGCGAACAATAGATATCAAACGCATACATATCTACCCGTATTGCACACACACACAGACATATCGACATACACAGCTGGCATATTGTGATTTGGCATATTGAATAATATGAATATGAACGTAAACTCAAAGTTGTCATAAATATCTTAAAGACCGATAAATGTTCGACCGACAGGCGCGGATCGAGGTTTTAACTCATGTGGGGGGGGGGGACAATTTTTATGAGAGTTACTACCTAATAGACCGAGAGCTAGTGACAATTTTTTGGTGTTATTTATTCAAGGCCTTATTTTTGTGAAAATGTTGAGGGAGGCATATTAAAGTGCCCTGTGTAAGAGATTTTGCTAGATAGCGGTATGGGAGGAATGCAGACCGTCCCCAACATGTAACAAAAATAATGGTCACAATTATTATTGCTTCAAGGCTGAAATTGTTTGTATAGCTTGTCGGTGACCTAATAATGCCATTAAAATATTTGCAGATCGATTGGTCTGTATTAAAGGGGTGGCAGATCATCCTAAACGTGTCATGTACCCGACGAAATTTATATTATTAGTTCCCCACCACCTTCCATCAGCTGAGCACGATCCCGTGCTTTTCAAAATCGCTCTTTACTCTGCCCCACCTTGTATTTAAAAAATAAATTGTTTTTGTATAATAATATTATTTACGGTAAAAATAATATTGTCACAGTTTTTGTGGACTGAGCATAATTTGCTATAAATTAGAATCTAATGTAAATTAAATGGAGACATTTAATATGAAAAAGTCAATATAATATTGATTGAAATCAAACGTACTGTAACGCCATTTATTCAATTACAATAATTGACATCTGATATTATGCACTAAGCACTGCTTTTAATTACATTTTAAATATTAAAACATTTCGACAATTAGTAGAAAATACATATTTATGATATTATGTTGGTGTATACAGTTGTAGACGGAGAGCTGGTGACGTTTTTTTCAAGTGGTTACGTAAGGCAAAATATTATTAAAAATACCTGTTCTCCATTTGAGAATCTGGCAGCCATTTAGGTGGCAGGTAGATAGACAGGTAAAATATGAATTTTTCATGTACATATCTAATAATACATCACTTTTTTATTCTATATTGATGAGTATAATAATTTGGAATACTTAAAATAACATTGCCTACTCGATTGGTCATTCTTATCGTGTCGTCAGACTTATTTATAATTAAATATTTTTTTCCGTGTATCTACGTAAAGTCTAGGATATTTTTGAAGTGAAAACTTCTTTAGGCGCGTTAGGCACTCTTTGCCTGGATACTGAAAAAATGTGAAGCGTTGGTAACTACTTCCGTAAGAATTCGCAACATACTTAGAAGCGTTCGCAACTACTTCCGTAAGAATTCGCAACATACTTAATACTTATATCATAAAAACGGCCATCTACACACTTCCACCCATAGCGCAGTTGGTTACGTCTTTGCGTTCTATGCATGGGAACCTGGGTTCGAGACCTGATGGCAGCGTAGAATTTTTGGCGATTTTTTTTCTAAATTCTACATGATATTTATTTATATATTTTTTTATTTTTGTTATATTCTTTATTTGACAATAAATTATTATTATAATTTTTTTGAAACCAAGGTGGAATTAATTAAAAATACAATTTTAGTATTTTAGTAATAAATTATTTTTAGTTATGCGCTATAATAGATAACACCAAAAATTAGAAAATCTAAAGTTTTCACTTCTGTCGTGTGGTCATAAGCACACACCCATTTTTTTATTTTTTTTTTTGCCATACCCACTACAAAATAGCTACTTTCGATGTATGTATAGCGGCCATTAATGACCCATTTAACAGGCAGGTGTGCGGAAAATGGTTTACTTTCTGCACTAGCGCAGAAAATAACGGTTGCCATGGCAACTTCTGTTCAAATTCGCTCTATATGCCTGCGTACGCCTGTCATTACTTACTTGCACGAACTTCGCGGCACACTAGAAGAAAAGATGGCGCCGCAAATGAACTGTCAGAATTTTTTGAAAATGACGTAAAAAATAGGTATTTTGTAGTGGGTATGGCAAAAAATACCATATATGTCTCGTACGTAATGGTATTACGGCTCGTGTGACTAAACACTCGCTATCGCTCGTTTTTACATACTCTCATCACTCGCCGTAATATGCCCCATTACGTATCTAGACATACAATCTACTATTACATAATGGGTGACATATTATATATTGTAATTCTAAAATGTCAGACCAAAATGTTGCTGCGAACACAAATTATAACAAACGAAATTTAGGTGGGTACCTTTGTGACGAAAGTGTTTAAAGATTACAACTAGTGATGTGCCGGATCGTTAAAAATGTATATCCGCGGATACGGATCTGAATACGGATATTTGGTCTCAAGATCCGCGAATACGGATACGGATACGGATCTTAACTTTCTTAGAGTACGCGGCGGTAAATACTAAATATTGCACATCGACCTTTGGAAAGAGACTATCTGTCATGGGAAAAAGTTATTGACCACGATATTAAAAAATAAAAAATAATCTTAATGGAATTTAACTGTTTTTCATTATTACCTAATTACCTATATATATAAAATTTTATCTATGAATTGAAAATTGATAAGGTAAAAGATCCGTAAAAGATCCGCCAAAAAACTAACGGATACGGATACGGATCTTTCTTTTCCCTCGGATATCCGCGGATACGGATCGGATACGGATATCCGGCACATCACTAATTACAACATAGACTCAATAATTCAATAATTTAATATCTAATTAAAAAACAGTGTTAGATTATTACATGAAAAATGTGTTTAATTTCTACTTGCCACCTAGAACGCAAGGGAGAAAGGCTGCCAAACTAACAGATTCTCAAACACTTAAACAGGAATTGTTGAGATTATTTTGCCTTACGTAGACGCTTAAGAAAATCCGTCGCTGTCTCTTAGACTATTATATGCGTTTAAAATCTCTCCATTTATCAATAAATTAACGACATCCGATGCTGGATTTATTACGTTAACGTTGCTGCAACACAATTTATGGTGTATGATACTGTGTGCGTAATTACTGAAAGACCAAGTGTAATTTTCTGAAAAGGATGGGTGATTTCGAAATGTTGACGTTTACAAATATAAATGTTCAAATTGAAATTGAAATTGTGTTTTAAAGACCACCAACAGCTAAGGTTATTTGAGCCTTGCACAAATTCATATTTTCAATTCATTATTTTTTTTTTTTAATAATAAATTGAAAATCCAATTATGAGGGCAGTATAGCCTAGTGGTTAGCGTGCTTAGTGCCGCAACCTCTGGACTGGACTGCCGTGGGTTCGAATCCCACCTGCGCTCATGGATGTTTTGTGATGTTATTTAGTTTTAAGAAAGTTGTTATTTAGTGTAGTTGAAAGACGCTAATGATCTGAGATGTCGACGCGTCTATAATCTACAATAAATAAATGAAAATCCAATTGACACTTTTACCAGCTCTCGGGCTAGAACCCGGGAACTGGGGACTTATAATAGAGGAACCATAGCAATGCCATGTGAACAACAGCACTTCTACACGCTCGGCTATTCTCAAGCCCCTTAAATGTTCATGCGATCAATTATTAAAATACGAATTAATGCTTTTTATGTTAGAATTACTGTTAGCAAGTAGCGACACCTATCGAAAGACGTAACATTACAATCCATACTAGAAAAATTCATTTTAAACCTGTCACTTAGTGGCGGCGCTAGGATTTCCTGTTATGGTGGGCCAGAGTTGGGCATGGTGTTCTGAAGGTGAACCAATAACATAATACGCATGTGCTTAATATTATAACGTGTTACGGATACTCAATAGGGTGGTCAAAAGAGAATTTTGTAGGAAATTTAATGCTCTACAAAAAAGGTATCTTATATTTTTTTCGCAAACCTCACCATTTGAAAGATATTGAAGATTTATAATAGTCATTTATGGTCGAGTTATAAAATTCATAAACAAAAATGAAATTTGTCTTAAAATAATCAAACTTAAATCTTCAATATCTTTCAAATGGTGAGGTTTGCGGAAAAAATATAAGATACCTTTTTTGTAGAGCATTAAATTTCCTACAAAATTCTCATAAACCATTTTTCTGTACAATCAATTAGTGATGCGGAAGATCTTCCTATTAAAATTAAGAGCTCATATTTGGTGAGAATTTTTTTAAGGTGTCTAGCAACCTATTTTTCCGTGTCACTTGTAAAAAAAAATAATTGATATTTTTGACCCACCCTAATACTCAATGTGTAATTTTTAAAAAAATTTAACCACACCTGAAGATAGCAACTCGTTGCTGAAACGCGTCGTGTTAAAACACAGGAAGTCACAAGACGGACATCAAAAAATACAAGGTATTTCTAATACCTACTTCATAATATTCATATAGTGACTTGGAGACCCAACACTCTAAAAATGTATCACAATAACATTTGTTCCCAAAATTTCAGTGCTCGTTAAAATTTTAACCCAGATTACAAGAAAATTTGTCGAAATTTCGAGGGTTAAAACGTATTTAAAAGATAAACTAGACATTGGGGATTATTCCAGGGTGAGCCAAGGGGTAGGCCAAGACAGTTTAAGGTGGACCATAGACTATCCGGCCCATCCTCTAACGCCGCCACTGCTGTCACCGTCGGGAATGATGACACACACGGCGGTTTGTAAGGGGTTTGGGTCGACTCGGCAGCCTAGGCGGTTACGGACTCGACATGACACACACACAGCGGTGTCAACTCGGCAGTCAGGCGTTTCTTGTGAAGAACGATCATGTGTCGAGGCGGCTGAGAGTCGGCTTTCAGTCGGCAGGCAATTCTCGCCGCGGTGTGTGTTTTGCATCATAGAAAAACATTAACATACGTGCCGACTCGACAAACGTCTCGGCACAAACCTATGTGGGTCATCGCTCTTAGAGCTCCCTTGAAACCCGTAGCGCGGCGCGAGAGCTAAGATGTTCACACATTAGCCCAATCATTTTAGATTTTTTCATGAAATTAATTGTCGGATTAAAACTTTTGACGCAGTTAAGTGCCCCGCGGAGTAGATGAAGAAATCATATTTTTGCCCATTAATTAATTATGGGAACTGTCCGCCATGTTGACTTTTCACGCGTATTTTGCATTTCTCGATAAAAAAGCAAGTAACAAATTTGTAGACACTTTAATTGTCTACAATCCTCATATAGTCTATATTGTTGAAAAAAATTATTTATTGCTTATAATAAGCAAAAAGTATGAAGAATTTGGAGAGTGGCGCAGTTTTTTCAACTTTTGGACAATTTTTATTGAAAATAAGTGGCACATTTAAATGACAAAGTTATAGAGGACTCATTTGCCAACAGTTTTCGTACAAACAAGTTTTTCGTACGACGTGTGGATCACGGCCGGAAACGCGCTCAACACAACGATTTGGGGGAACTCGCGCTGCTGGACAGAATATTATATTATGTAATCCATTTATTTTGACGTAGCTATGGTTATTTGAAACGTCAAATGCGTAAGAAGCTTCGCTTTTGTCGGGTGTCCCACGACATTTTCATGTTTTTTTCCACCCAAATCGTTGTGTTGAGCGCGTTGCCGGCCATGATCCACAAGTCGCACGAAAAACTTGTTTGTACGAAATCTGTTGGGAAATGAGTCCTCTTCAACTTTATCATTTAAATGTGCCACTTATTTCTAATAAAAATTGTGCAAAAGTTGAAAAAACTGCGCCACTCTGCTAATTTTTGATACTTTTTGCTTATTATTAGCAACAAATAATTTTTTTCAACAATATTGATTATATGAGGATTGTAGAGAATTAAATTGTCTACAAATTTGTTATTCACCTTTTTTATCGAGAAATGCAAAATACGCGTGCAAATCGACAAAAACACAAAATCCAAGATGGCGGACAGTTCCCATAATTAATCAATGAGCAAAAATATGATTTCTTCATCTACTTGTCGGGGGACACTTAACTGCGTCAAAAGTTTTAATCCGACAGTTTTCTTGCTTCTTATATCCAATTTGATCTAAAGTGATTGGGCTGCATCAACAAGTTTTAATTCAATAATTATTAATTAATTCAACAATGAATTTTTAATCCACAAGGCATTCACTAAGGTAGTGAATAGTATTTCTTAACATATCAGTCAGCATATTATGCCATCATGATGGCATAATATGCTGACTGATATGTTAAGAAATGCTATTCACTACCTTAGTGAATGCCTTGTGGATTAAAAATTCATTGTTGAATTAATTAATAATTATTATATTGTTGTCCACAATTACCTAACTCATATATTGTTATTTATTTAAAACGGTTCGTTCGAGCCATTTGAGTTATTAATATTTAAGTTTCGATTGTAACTTAAAAAAAACTCGGGTCGCAGTGCCAAACCCTGCCGACAATATAGTGTATTTGCTAATACAGGCATTGTGGCATTATTATGTGAACTTAAGTATATTTTTTGACAAAATAAAAAATTTAACCCCTTAATACATCCCTTAAAATAATTAAATTTTTCTAAATTTCAATATTAGACATGGATTTTATCAGTATACGCAATTAAATACACCCTTCCATAAGTAAATCCGTATCAACAAACTAGTGTTTTCATAAAATTTGAAAGTCCGGTCCTGTCAGGCCGATTTTATTAAAATTTTAGCAGCACATTTTAATCTTTACTAAAGAGTTAAATTTCAATTTTGAAACGATTCTGACAAATTTTTCGGTATTTTTGGGCCCAAAAACTTTTTGGAACCCCTAAATACAACCCTGAAAATGGTCCGATCGGGCCCATTTTAAATAGGCTTCTTGCGGTGATGGGTTCCAATGTGTGTACCAAATTTCATTTCAATCGATTAAGTCTGTCGAGAGTTATCGTGTACACACACACACACACACAATATATATATATATATATATATATATATATATATATATAAACATTTTTAAAAATGGTGCCAAAGTGTTCAGGAGGCTATGAAATGTCGAGAAATTTTGGTCCGATCCCTAGGTCCCGCCATCCGACCGACGCCAATAGTGTATGTGCCATATTATGGCAAATACACTAATAAATCGGCTCTCGCATGAGATGTGATTTAGTATTGAAATAGGTATATATATGGGGAAGAAACAGATTTCACTTTCGGGGCACTGTGCGAGTAAGTAGCAACTCAACCAGCCGGAAACTGGGAATTTCGGGTTCATGTCCCGACAGTGGCTTCTGATTTTTTCCTTATATATCTTATAACAATCGTTTGACGTTTAACAATCATGATGGCATAATATGCTGACTGATATGTTAAGAAATACTATTCACTACTTAGTGGATGCCTTGTGGATTAAAAATTCATTGTTGAATTAATTAATAATTATTATATTGTTGTCCACAATTACCTAACTCATATATTGTTAAGTTTTAATTCGGTCCATCACTGTGACCTTTTATATTGGTATAAGAAGAGAAACGGACAGTTGAAAACACGTTACATTTGTTATTTGAGTAACAAGACTCAATATCTCCCGGTGCGTATGATATAGGTAACATAGAATTGTGTCGATACGTAACAGTGCCTCAGGTGGCTGTAGACACACGACGTGCCAATGGGTGCAGTCGGAATATCCTCCATTGCTGCATAACAACTGCAGGCTCACAGGTTGACGAGTGACTCATAAATATTTGTCCTCACCCTTTTTAGAGAAAGGGTGAGAGAGTTCTTCTCTCTTACCCTTTCTCTAAATATGTGTTACGGTCACCGATCTCTAATATATGGATACACGTGTTTTTAAATTTATCTTTTCAACATTGTATATTAATTGTTGGAATTATTGGGAAAATTGAACCAAATAAAGTGTAAACTAATCACTTAATTACCGACGTTTCGTTCGTTTCTTTTCTTTAAACAAAAAAACAGTTGGACCGATTTTGATAAAATTTCTTTCGGATCAAATTGACGTTAACACGCCTCGATTAACACCCTTAAGAAGTCAATATAATTTTTTATTCGCGAGATATTGTGTAAAATCTACTTTTTGGTTAAGAAAAAAGAACGGCTGAACCGACTTTGAAAAAATTTCGTTCAGATCATATATTTACGTTAATACGCATCGATTGACACATCAACGTAGTCGATATCATTTTTCATTCTCGAAATTTCGTCTTAGAAAGAAATGACCACATACGTACGTACGTACACACACACATACACACACAGCCATCTTTTCAAGAATAGTGTACAAATAGTGTAGTGACCTTGAAACAAAAAAAAATTTGTTATACATTTTGATTTCGATTTTCGGACCCATTACAATAACTTCCAATGGGAAGTTTAAAACACGAATTGGTACTAGGCCCAAATAACCCTAGCCGTTGGTGGGTTAAAAATAAAGTGAGCATAAAATAATTGAAAAAGATTGAAGGATTTAATCAAAAGAATTCTCCTGTTTACAGCGAGATTATGCAGTCTGTAATAGCTAGGTAACGACACCTATGTAACATATCACGTAACAAAACAAAATGGTTTATTCAGCAGATGCATTGCTATAAACGAGTTATGAAAATTAACTTAACGACAGGTTAATATACATAATAGGATAACCGGACATGTAACGGGCCATTCGACTGCTTTAATAGTCTAATAAAACACATTATGTGTCATCACATTCGTCGTCCGTCCGTACCCTAACAGACTTTCCTATCCGTCTGTCCGTCCGTCGTCGTGATGTCTCATTTTACGCGTCAGATTCTTTCATGAAAAATTCAATTTCGGTCGTTACCTTGCAACGACAACGCTAATGATGCCTTTTACACAGTATGAAGAGTACAGGGGATAAATGTTTACATGGCGTTGCTATATGGTTCCTCTATTACAAGTCCCCAGTTCTCGGGTTCTAGCCCGATAGCTGGTAAAAGTGTCAATTGGATTTTCAATTTATTATTAAAAAAAAATAAATAATAATAATGAATTGAAAATATGAATTGATGCTAGGCCCAAATAACCTTAGCTGTTGGTGGTCTTTAAAATACAATACAATACAATACAGGGGATAAACCATAAAGTATATTATATAGAGACGAATCTGTGTACATTGGACAAAAATCGAAGATTTACTCGCTAGGGGCGCTGCGACACGTACTGACTCATCGACTTATATACTAGAGCCCGATCACTCTTAGAATTACACAGTGACGTCTCAGCCTATTGGCAGCAAAGCATCGCTCTCTTTTCAAGGGTTGAATCTTCTCTTTTCAAGCGTCGAATCGTCTCTTTTCAAGGGTTCAATCTTCTCTTTTCAAGGGTCGAATCGTCTCTTTTCAAGAGATGAATCTTCTCTTTTCGAGGATTGAATCTTCTCTTTTCAAGGGTCAAATCGTCTCTTTTCAAGGGTTTAATCTTCTCTTTTCAAGGGTTCAATCTTCTCTTTTCAAGGGTTCAATCTTCTCTTTTCAAGGGTCGAATCGTCTCTTTTCAAGAGATGAATCTTCTCTTTTCGAGGATTGAATCTTCTCTTTTCAAGGGTCAAATCGTCTCTTTTCAAGGGTTTAATCTTCTCTTTTCAAGGGTTCAATCTTCTCTTTTCAAGGGTTAAATCTTCTCTTTTCAAGGGTCGAATCGTCTCTTTTCAAGAGATGAATCTTCTCTCTTCAAGGATTGAATCTTCTCTTTTCAAGGGTCAAATCGTCTCTTTTCAAGGGTCGAATCGTCTCTTTTCAAGGGTTCAATCTTTTCTTTTCAAGGGTTGGATCGTCTCTTTTCAAGGATTGAATTAAACACATTTTATTAAGATAAGTATAATACCTATCTATTGTACACTGTTAGGGTTCCCTCTCTCTGAAAAACAAAACCCTTATAGGATCACTTTGCTGCCCGTCTGTCTGTCCGTCAAGACCCTTTTTCTGAGTAACAGATAGAGTTATCAAGCTGAAATTAATATTTTTAAATGTCTACAAAATTATCATTTTTCACTATTAGTGTAAAAATGCTTTGACGCATGGCGCTAAACTTCTAACGCAAAATGACATTACGTAATTTTTTATTTTTTTATCCCCTATACTCTTCATATACGGCTTATTCTCATAAACAAGGCTATAAAGGTGGATTAACATTAAACGTAACGTTACATCACGTAACCAAAATTATATGTCAAAACATTTTATACGGTCAACGTTTACATCGTTAACGTATACATTAGTATATTTGAAGAACTAAAAATGAAAATTATTTTTTTTTGACACAATGACCTCAGATAAACAACACAATGCATTCTACACTGTAAAGACAGATTTATATTACACGTAACGTTACGATCAATGTTATGCTAATTAACGTTGAACACACGTAACTTCAAGAAGCATTGAAGAATTGAAAAAGAAAAGCTCTCCGAAGTTAATTTGAAATTATTTTATATTTTTGACCTAAAAAGACAATAGAAGTGAACGAAATTTGGTACACATATTCCCCCCAGGGGGGACATTGGAATGAGGTTGCTATCGCAAAATGAATTCCAATGTTCTTTGGGAATTAGCGCTCCCAGGGACTGGTACGAGAGTCGGTTTGTGTATGCCAGCTGGCGGATTTAATACACAAATGGATTATTTGTTGTGTTGAAGACGCTAATAACCTGAGTTGTTGACGCATCTATAATCTACAATTAATTAATTAATTAATTGGTACACATATTTAAATTTATATCATCGCACGAAGCGTAATTAAATGCCCGCGCAATCGTACTATTTTAAGGGTTATGTTTAGGGGCTAAAAATTTTTTAGGCCCAAAAACACATAAAAAATGATCGTAAATATTTCAAAATTGAAAAATAACTCTTTAGTAATGGTTAAAAAATGCTTCTAAAATTTTAATAAAATCGGCCGCACATGGAAAATTTATAAGAACACTATAGACACAACTTAACAATTGCAAATTCTAGGGTTGAATAACCTAGAAAGAGATAAAGAAAAAAAATCAAGAGGTGTCATGGGACACCCGACAGAAGCTATGCTTTTTACGTCAACACATGCGATGTGCTACGCAAGTCCAGTACAAAATATAAGTACAATTTAATTGAAATAAGAATGAACATACTTATATTATTTATAAACACAATTTAAACAATACACACATTGAGATTTTCACGTAATCAATTCAACTTTACTTGTACACACAGTACTAATGTTGTACAACTAGTGTTGCTGTCTAGACAAGACAAGACACGACTTTCAAAGTCTTGTCTTGAAATATCAACACAAGACTTCACTTAAGTCTTGTCTTGAAACATCAAGACTTCACTAAATCTAAGTCTAGATTAACAAACTCTTGTCTTGTCTAATATCAAGACTCTAGATTATTTTCAAGAGTCTAGATTAGTAGTAGTAGGTAAAGTAAACCTTTACATACTACTACTTAGTTTATCTAGACTCTTGAAAATTGTCTAGAGTTTTGGCAAGTCTTGATCTAGATAAAGCAAGTCTTGTCTTGCCTTGAAAATTTCTAGGCAAGACTTTTGCAAGTCTTGTCTTGAAAATCTAGACAAGACAAGACAAGAGTCTAGAAAGTCTAGATCTAGACGGCAACACTATGTACAACACGTTCTCTTTGTGTTTAATTTTATTTATTGTAGATTATAGACGCGTCGACATCTCAGGTCATAAGCGTCTTTCAACTACACTAAATAACAACTATTTTAAAACTAAATAACATCACAAAACATCCATGAGCGCAGGTGGGATTCGAACCCACGGCAGTCCAGTCTAGAGGTTGCGGCACTAAGCACGCTAACAACTAGGCTATAGTGCCCTCTTCTCTTTGTGTTGGTGCATATACGTGTACATATGCCACTGCGCGTGCGTATATCTAAAGCTATGAGTATAGCTATAGATATACTTTTAACATGAGCATGTCGGTGACGTGACGGTGACGTGACGCGAACCCATAAGTTTTTCCCCTCCCAGAAATCGTCTAACGCGCCTATAGAAGCATAGCTTCAAAAATAAAATTGGAAATATAAAAAAACTTTCGTCGACTAGTTGAAGACATTATAAATCACTACAGAATTTTGTGTTAGTGGATAGTATACTATCACATCACAATGTATTTCTGATTTTATTTGAAGTTGATAGGTATAGTCGAAAAATATTTTTGAATAAAAATATTGACAGTCATCGGATACGAAACTTAACATCTGGCGATTGTTCGGAAGCAATTTTAAGTAATGTTTTTATTTATATTAATTGTTTTACAGTTTTTTTTAATTTGTAATTTTGTGATAAATCCGCTGTAGTTATAATATCGTTTTCTTTTTGTTTTATAAACACATCAAAATTTAATAATCGCACTTCATTTGTTTTTAGTTTTATGCCATTAGTCATTATCATATTTTATGTTATTTTTAGTGCCTTCTATCTAAATATTTAAAAATATACAGGGTCTTCGATATAAAAAATGGGTATGTGTTTCACCCACATAAGCGCACGGTCGAAGTTTTAATTCATATAATCATGGCCTTGAATGAAGAACCATGTTGATATTTAATTAGAATTATTTAGGGAAACCATGGAAAACCTTAATCAAGAAGCCCGGTACATGAATTACCGTTTCTCAGCATGAGGCAGTAGGAAAAATTCCTAGCCACATCTTACTCCGCCGGGATTCGACCCCAATATACCATCCGAATGTGAATATCTATTTCTAGAATTATTGAGGGAAACCATAACACGATAATCTGGAAATTACCGTTTCTCGGCATGATGTAATAGGAAAAGTCCTGGCCACATTTGCCCCGCCGGGATTTGATCCCAGTACGTTCCGAATATGAGTATTTCTGGAATTATTGAGGGAAACCACAACACGATAGCCCGGTACAAGAATAACCGTTTCTCGGCATGAGGTAATAGGAAAAAGTCCTAGCCACATCTCCCCCCGCCGGAATTTTATCCCAGTACCTTCCGAATATTAGTATTTATGTTGAATTATTGAGGAAAACCACAGCACGATAGCCCGGTACAGGAATTACCGTTTCTCGGCATGCGGTAATAGGAAAAAGTCCTAGCTACATCGCCCCTCGCCGGAATTTGATCCCAGTACCTTCCAAATATGAGTATTTATCTGGAATTATTAAGGAAAACCACAACACGATAGCCTGTTATAGGAATTACCGTTTCTCGGCATGAGGTAATAGGAAAAAGTCCTAGACACATCTCCCCCCGCCGGGATTTTATCCCAGTACCTTCCGAATATGAGTATTTATCTGGAATTATTAAGGAAAACTACAACACGATAGCCTGTTATAGGAATTACCGTTTCTCGGTATGATGTAATAGGAAAAAGTCCTAGCCACATCTCCCCCCGCCGGAATTTTATCCCAGTACCTTCCGAATATTAGTATTTATGTTGAATTATTGAGGAAAACCACAACACGATAGCCCGGTACAGGAATTACCGTTTCTCGGCATGCGGTAATAGGAAAAAGTCCTAGCTACATCGCCCCTCGCCGGAATTTGATCCCAGTACCTTCCAAATATGAGTATTTATCTGGAATTATTAAGGAAAACCACAACACGATAGCCTGTTATAGGAATTACCGTTTCTCGGCATGAGGTAATAGGAAAAAGTCCTAGACACATCTCCCCCCGCCGGGATTTTATCCCAGTACCTTCCGAATATGAGTATTTATCTGGAATTATTAAGGAAAACTACAACACGATAGCCTGTTATAGGAATTACCGTTTCTCGGTATGATGTGATAGGAAAAAGTCCTAGCCACATCTCCCCCCGCCGGAATTTTATCCCAGTACCTTCCGAATATTAGTATTTATGTTGAATTATTGAGGAAAACCACAACACGATAGCCCGGTACAGGAATTACCGTTTCTCGGCATGCGGTAATAGGAAAAAGTCCTAGCTACATCGCCCCTCGCCGGAATTTGATCCCAGTACCTTCCAAATATGAGTATTTATCTGGAATTATTAAGGAAAACCACAACACGATAGCCTGTTATAGGAATTACCGTTTCTCGGCATGAGGTAATAGGAAAAAGTCCTAGACACATCTCCCCCCGCCGGGATTTTATCCCAGTACCTTCCGAATATGAGTATTTATCTGGAATTATTAAGGAAAACCACAACACGATAGCCCGGTACAGGAATTACCGTTTCTCGGCATGCGGTAATAGGAAAAAGTCCTAGCTACATCGCCCCTCGCCGGAATTTTATCCCAGTACCTTCCGAATATGAGTATTTATCTGGAATTATTAAGGAAAACCACAACACGATAGCCTGTTATAGGAATTACCGTTTCTCGGCATGAGGTAATAGGAAAAAGTTTTAGTCACATCTCCCCCCGCCGGGATTTGATCCCAGTACCTTCCGAATATGCATTTATTTGGAATTATTGAGGAAAACCACAACATGATAGCCCGGTACAGGAATTACCGTTTCTCGGCATGCGGTAATAGGAAAAAGTCCTAGCTACATCGCCCCTCGCCGGAATTTGATTCCAGTACCTTCCGAATATGAGTATTTATCTGGAATTATTAAGGAAAACCACAACACGATAGCCTGTTATAGGAATTACCGTTTCTCGGCATGAGGTAATAGGAAAAAGTTTTAGTCACATCTCCCCCCGCCGGGATTTGATCCCAGTACCTTCCGAATATGCATTTATCTGGAATTATTGAGGAAAACCACAACATGATAGCCCGGTACAGGAATTACCGTTTATCGGCATGCGGTAATAGGAAAAAGTTTTAGTCACATCTCCCCCCGCCGGGATTTGATCCCAGTACCTTCCGAATATGCATTTATCTGGAATTATTGAGGAAAACCACAACATGATAGCCCGGTACAGGAATTACCGTTTATCGGCATGCGGTAATAGGAAAAAGTTTTAGTCACATCTCCCCCCGCCGGGATTTGATCCCAGTACCTTCCGAATATGCATTTATCTGGAATTATTGAGGAAAACCACAACATGATAGCCCGGTACAGGAATTACCGTTTATCGGCATGCGGTAATAGGAAAAAGTTTTAGTCACATCTCCCCCCGCCGGGATTTGATCCCAGTACCTTCCGAATATGCATTTATCTGGAATTATTGGGGAAAACCACATGATAGCCCGGTACAGGAATTACCGTTTCTCGGCATGCGGTAATAGGAAAAAGTCCTAGCTACATCGCCCCTCGCCGGAATTTGATCCCAGTACCTTCCGAATATGAGTATTTATCTGGAATTATTAAGGAAAACCACAACACGATAGCCTGTTATAGGAATTACCGTTTCTCGGCATGAGGTAATAGGAAAAAGTTCTAGTCACATCTGCCCCCGCCGGGATTCGAACCCAGTATCTACTGAACGCGAGCCTGGTGCTTTAACCACTACGCTATATCGTCCAGTTGTTTTGGAATATTTATTTGCAATCAGTTAACGGTGAAGTTGTCTTTTGTTATCCGTCTAACAGGTTGAACAATGTAAGTTTTCTGTGTATTTTAGTACGACATATAAACAAAATATATAGGTATGGCTCTTTTGCATGGCACATATTCTCATTATATTCAGTCCGTCAGTGGAGAATTCGTTGGCTAGATGCTTCCTGCAGGCGAATATAGAATAAGAGTGAGATAGGGAATAAGCCGACGGCTCCACATACCTAGTTTCCCCGCAAACATCGATCGGGAACACACACACACACATACACAAAGCAACTGTTCACAGCTGGCGCTTTGCATCGCCATCTCCCTCCCTCTTATTGTATAGCTATCTATCTCTTCCACTCTTTTGTGCGCTCCGGTTTCCTTTCTGGACTTCTCTTTTTATCCCTTGTCCCTGTTCGTTAGCCATACACACAACCCCAGACACTAAAAGGTCCGGCTACTGAAGAACTTCACAATATCGGCGCATTGTCGGTTTCTTTAGTTCTGATCCATGGAAATAATAATAATTACGTAAATTTAATTAGGTCTTGAACATAGGCGTAATTAGAGCGAGGCCGGGTAGGCTTGGCCCTCTCCAGTGTGCCGTCTGGCCCATCCTAGAAATAAGAATAATAAAAAAAATACGTATATGTTGTCCGTCTGTTTGTCCGTCAAGACACTTTTTCTCGGGAACACGAACGACAGAAGGTATCAAGTTAAATTTAATTTTGATATCAAACACTAAAGGTCTACAACCCTATAGGCTTGTAAAAAATTCAAGCTTCTTACTACAATAAAAAGATAAAATAAATATTAGTAAAAAAACTTTTTAGAGACAAGCTTTTATTTATTAAATGCACTAAAAAGGAAAAAAATAATTTTTAATAAATTAGGTTCATAATTATAAAAACGTGGGTCGTGAACTCTATGATAGTTGATTAGTCACGACCCACCCGTTTATAATTATGAATCTAATTTATTAAATATTATTTTTTCTTTTTTAGTGCATTTAAATAAAAGCTTGTCTCTAAAAAGTCTTTTTTACTAATATTTATTTTGTCTTTCAAAATTTTACCCCCCTTTGACACCCGTAGGGGTTGAATTTCGAAAAATCCTTTCTTAGTGGATGCTTACGTCAGAAAAGGAACCAACTATCCAAATTTCAAGTTTCTAGCTTCAGCGATTTGGCCTGGGCGTTGATTAGTCAAAAAAACCCTACATCCCCGATTGAACCCCTTAGGGGTTGAATTCATTTCTAAAAACGATTTATTCATGTGTTGTCATCGGGAATACATATGTGTACAAAATTTCAAATCGATCGGATACGTGGAAGTCGTTCAAAATTGACTTGCAAGATTTGACCTAAACAAACACACAACCCAACAAACAAATATACAAACTAACTAACATACCTTGCAAGTTAAATAAAAGCTTGTAAAAAACACGTATTTTGTGAAAACTACGACCGTGGTCAAAACCTATAGGGTACTTCCAGTTGACCTAAATCGTGAAATTTTGAACGAAGGAAAGTCTCGTAGCACAAGTAAAAGAAAAGGTCCGATAATCAGTCGCGCCAAAATTTTTGAAAACATCATAACAGATAAGTAGATTTTTATTTTCATTTAGTTCAATAAAAAATGGTGTTCCTCTTAAAAAAATTAAAGTTGATAGCCATATCTAAATGCAGGGTGACCTTAATAGGTCCCTAGCTAGCATAATAATATGGCCCCCTTAGGACCATACAACTTTTGTCTAAAAAGTTTTTTTTATCTTTTATATTTTTCGAATTATTTCAAGTCGTCGTTTAAATGTCTGGAAAGTTTTTTTATCTCTTGTATTTTTCGAATTATTCAAGTCGTCCATATATTACCTCGAAATATTTTGACAGCTGACCAAGGATGTAAACCGAAAGTAGAATGGCACGTAAAGTGTTGATGGATCGTTCATTCACAGGACATTTTTTGAGAATTAGAAAATATTCAAGGAGAACTAAAATATAGATAACAGATGAGATGATAACACGCAAGTAAGCGGACGTCATGTCCTTGTCTCCACTGGACTATTTTCAGTGAGCCTGAAGTGAACTGAGCCAATCCTGAAGCGGAGGACATCAAAATAGTGTCACACCTAGTCAGTAATATACTTCATTACGCCCTAGGTATACAATCTACTATTAATTATCTACTTCAAAGTCGTACCAAAAATCGACCAAAATCTTGGATTTCGTTTCTTTTTTTTATTTTCGTTTCGAACTTTAATAACAAAAGTAGGGCTTGAGAATAGCCGAGAGTGTAGCGGCGCTGTTGTTTACATGGCGTTGCTATGGTTCCTCTATTACAAGTCCCCAGTTCTCGGGTTCTAGCCCGAGAGCTGGTAAAAGTGTCAATTGGATTTTCAATTTAATATTAAAAAAAAAAAAATAATGAATTGAAAATATGAATTGGTGCTAGGCCCAAATAACCTTAGCTGTTGGCGGTCTTTAAAACACAGTTACCAAAAAATAACAAAAGTAGAGGGCAGTTTGGTGTAATGGTCAGCGTCCTGGCTTTTGGAACAAGCTGTCGTGGGTTCGAATCCCACCTCACTCATGGATGTTTTGTGATGTCATTTAGTTTTAAGTTTATATGTTCTTTGATGTAAATAAGACGCTAATGACCTAAGTTGTCGATGCGTCTATAATCTACAATAAATAAATAACAAAGGTGGTAACCCTGGCTTCAGTAACTGAATAGGTATACCAACTGTAGGTATCTGGATTTTGGTAACGCTTCCGAAAAGGTCACACGCTCTGGCATTGATCGCCGGAAAGGTTGAACACTTCAATTATACATAATGCAAAAAGTGTAAAAAAGATGTAAAGATTATGTAATCGTAAAAAGGGTGTAAACCGTGTATTTTGAACCTTACAGACCGGAATTCCGCATTCGGTATCAGAAACAGACAAGAATAAAAAGTATATTACCAAAGCTATAAAATACTAAATTTAGCTAATTAAAAAAATGTTTAACTTTTGAAGCGTTTTTTCATTAAATTTTGAAACATTTGCAGTAAAGAAAACTCCAATATAATGTTCTTGAGGGGGATGCCTCGATTTTGTATTGTAATTTTATTTTATTTACTTAGATACTTACGTGAATACACGAACATTTTCAAAATGAGTTAGCCTTTTAAAGTTTTCAGACAATTCAAAATGAAAAACTTTGACATGTCACCACATGATCCGGATATAATTTATTTAGCGGGGGATTTGTTTTTAGACTCTCCCTAAATTGTAAACCTCCATATTTAATACTATTTACAATATAAGCTTTAATAATTGAAGGAAGGTTTGCTTGAGGGTCAAGATAATGAAGCTTTACCAAAATATCGAACTTGAATTTTAAATATCTGGACATCTGTTTTGAAGAATGTTCGACAATTTTCTATTATTATCATTCCAACTCCACAAGTTGGGAGTGGTACTAATTTAGGTTAAAATTCACTTTTCGCTACTTGAGGTCATTGGCGGCGGAATGACTTTTTTATGAAAGCTTATATTCAGTATATGTATAGTAGTGTTGACCCAATGAATGTTAATAATTGAAAGAAGGTTTGCTTGAAGGTCAAAATAATGAAGCTTCACCAAAATATCGCTTGTGGCCAACGTTTCGAAATATTTAATTAAATCTTCAGGGCCTCAAGCCAGTCAAATAATGGTAAATTGTTCCAATTCTAAATTGTATGATCATATTTAAAAAATCATATTTAAATGATCATACAATTTAGAATTGGAACAATTTACCATTATTTGACTGGCTTGAGGCCCTGAAGATGAAATTAAATATTTCGAAACGTTGACCACAAGCGATATTTTGGTAAAGCTTCATTATTTTGACCTTCAAGCAAACCTTCTTTCAATTATTAACATTCATTGGGTCAACACTACTATACATATACTGAATATAAGCTTTCATAAAAAAAGTCATTCCGCCGCCAATGACCTCAAGTAGCGAAAGGTATGATTGTGAAAAGTGAATTTTGACCTAAATTAGTACCACTCCCCACTTGTGGAGTTGGAATGATAATAATAGAAAATTGTCGAATATTCTTCAAAACAGATGTCCAGATATTTAAAATTCAAGTTCGATTTAAATCAATGGCTGTCAAAACGGTTACCATATTTAATCGATGGTCTCGACCGACCTTTCTAAAGCAGGCTCCACATTATGTGGCGACAAGTTAACATTGACGATGTGTGATGTTTTCCAAACTTGTGCGATCATTAAACTTGTGTCAACATATACACACTGTGTGCCGAATCTCCAAACAGATTGACATTGTCCCGCAAAATAATTAATGAACAAATGGGCATTTGTGTACTGAAAGGGCTATACTATTACCTATACAGACATGAGCGTTTCCTTTTTTTTTCTTTAATTCAGCTACGGACATTGATACATTAAGTTCATTTTTAACTTCCCATTGGAAGTTATTGTAATGGGTCCGAAAATCGAAATCAAAATGTATAACAAATTTTTATGTTTCAAGGTCACTGCACTATTTTTACACTATTTTTAGAAAGATGTATGTGTGTGTGTGTGTACGTACGTACGTATGTGTCCATTTCATTCTAAGACGAAATCTCGAGAATGAAAAATGATATCGACTACGTTAGGGTGCCAATCGACGCGTATGAACGTAGATATGATCTGAAAGAAATTTTTTCAAAATCGGTTCAGCCGTTCTTTTTTCTTAACCAAATAGACTCCAAAAAAGTAGATTTTACACAATATCTCGCGAATAAAACATTATATCGACTTCGTAAGCGTGTCAACCGAGGCGTGTTAGCGTCATTTTGATCCGACATAAATTTTATAAAAATCGGTTCAGCCGTTTTTTTTTAAATTATTGTTAAAAATAAATAATAATTATTATGTTTGTTCAACACCCGCAAGAAATATGTAATTTCGTGGCTCTACTGAGAGTGGGCGAAATAATGAATTCTCTGACTGTAAACGTAGAGAGTGGGCGAAATGCCATTTCGCCCACGCTCATTACGGAGAACGTTTACGCAAGTGTTGATAGTTTCGTCAATCAATCAGGTCACCCATTATTTCGCCCACGCTCAGCAGAGCCACGAAAAGACAAATTTCTTGCGGTAGTTGAACGAAATATTGTGTGCGACTATTGGTCGAAAGAGGAGATTCCACTCGTGTGTTTTACCGCACTCGCTACGCTCGTGCGGCAAAATTCACACTCAAAAAATATCCTCTTTCTCCCACTAGTCGCACAATATACTATTTAATGATTAAAATGATTACTTTTCTAATTTAATTATTATTATTAAACTGGGAAGTTCGTCGTGTGGACCTCAAGGGTCGCACTTTAGTCCTAATAAACGACCCACCTCACGGCTTGTTTTTCTTTAATTCAGCTACGGACGATACATTAAGTTCGTTTTTAATATTATATTGAGCATCCTCCACTGCGCATTCCTATTTTTGTGACCCCCATGTTTCGAAATTCAAATTACAGGATATCATTCATAAAACTCAAGAACTCCAAAATAAGTCTGCTAGACCACTCAATTTCAGTAAAACTTCAGACCGAAAGAGACTAAATAATAATTTTGATAAAAAAATGCTAGTACCATTTGCCAAACATGTGTCACATAGTGTGTAGATGGACTGAATTCTCCATACAAATTATGCTATTGCACACTATACCAACGTGCCTTTGACTCGTGCATCAGTTACCGACTTCTATCCAAACGTCCGTGTGCGCATATGTTGGAAGGAGTTTGTCATGTGTTGTCCATATCAGGGGTGTTACGAATATTCGCATCCGCATCCGTAAATGCGGAATATTCGCATTAATTCAGACATCTGCATCCGCATTCACATCCGCATCAATCAATGCGGAGTTTTTACGGATGCAGATTCACATCAACAAGTAACTACATGTAAAGAAAGTGGGCGGAGCCAGAGTGGCACGTGCTAAAAATATGATTAAATAAATAAAAAGTTAAAATTAAATTGATTTTCAGTTATTTATGCACTTAAAATTTAAATAATTATCATTTTAAAATCCCAAAATCCGCATCCGAATCCGCATCAAATCCGCATCCGCATCTGCATCCGTAACAACCCTGGTCCATATACACTATTTGGCAAACTTAACGCACGGCCAACGTTCGTCTAGTTCGCCACATAGTGTGGAGCTGGCGTAATTTATTGCACAAGGTCAACGTTTTTAAACGGTTTTATTTAGCTTGACCCCGTATATATTTTATTTGTTTGTTTCAAATCTTGCGACCGATTTTTCACCCAGTTCCCGTTATCCGATTGAGTTGAAATTTTGCACACATGTGTAGCTCCGGTGACAATACAATATTATGGTAACTAGCTGACCGACCCGGCTCCCGTCCGGGTGCAAATCGCATTCTTGAATTTTCACAGGCAAAAGGTCTTGTTCCGGTAACGTTTCAGTGGATCGAATAAATGTAATAAAATCAGACTTAGCAAATAAAGCACACTAAAAAATTAAAAATAAAAATAGATAAAAAACTTTTAAGTCAAACAGTTTTTTAAATGTACATAAAAAAAAAATATTTAATTTAGGTTCATAAGTATAAACGCGTGGGTCGTGACAGTCATAAACTATCATAGAGTTTACGACCCACGCTTTTATGCTTATGAACCTAAATTAAATATTATTTTATTCTTTTTAGTACATTTATAAAACCGTTAAACTTAAATATTTTTTAGACGCGTAAATCATTTACCAACTCCTTTCCGTGATTTTTTAGTGTTTTTTAATATGTTGGAAAGAGTTTGTCATGTGTAGTATTCGGTAAACATCATGCACGGCCAACGTTCGTCTAGTTCACCATATAATGTGAAGCCGGCCTTAATTCAGACGATTTGTGGTTTCATAATTCATTTATTGGGTAAGCGATCTTATTGCGGTGTTCCGTCAGTTCCGAACTCACTATTTGGCAGGTGTAAATAGTGTATATATGTAGTAGGTCCGGACTATACCTAATACATTTTCCATGTTCTCCTTGGCATATAGACGTTACTACATATCACATACCGTTACTACAGTTAATTAAGTCAATGCATTCTCGTTTCATTTATATTAATTATCACTTCGTGTCTATAGTCTATACACCGCCATTCATCGTCGGCATTTAACTGACTAACTGCTAACTGATTCTCAACAATTCATACACACACTCATATTTAACCCTGCAATCACACACTAAAGGTACGTGCAGTATGGAGCTGGGATTCTAGACGGTAGCGTAGATCGTAGCAGGGTTTGTTTAAATTAATGCATTGTTATATATGCGAGCGTACACAACGAAGCAGTGAGTGTAGCAGGTATAAGCGCTGTTACAAGAGCTCGTAGGTTCAAGAATGTATCTCACCATTCTTTCAGCGCGCTGACTACTACAATCAACGTGTGACAACTGTCAAATCATCAGATCATAGCAGGGCTTGCTTAAATTAATGCATTGTTATATATGTGAGCGTACACAACGAAGCAGTGAGTGTAGCAGGTATAAGCGCTGTTACAAGAGCTGGTAGATACAAGAATGTATCTCACCATTCTTTCAGCGCGCTGACTACTACAATCAACGTGTGACAACTGTCAAATGGTAGATCATAGCAGGGCTTGCTTAAATTAATGCATTGTTATATATGCGAGCGTACACAACGAAGCAGTGAGTGTAGCAGGTATAAGCGCTGTTACAAGAGCTGCTAGATACAAGAATGTATCCCACCATTCTTTCAGCGCAATGACTACTACAATCAACGTGTGACAACTGTCAAATGACCGTTACAAGTTTCGCAATGGATGTGACTAGTTTAATAAGTGAAATTTTGCCAGTTTTTAGTTAATTTGTTTTGAGTTTTTGCTAAGACGTATTTAAAAGTGTTAGGTTCCATACGTAAATAAGTTGGTATTCAAAAAAGCGGTTTGGGTAAAACTTTAATTCTTGGTATAAATTATGAAATTCGCCATGTTTAGATCGTTTTCTATTAATAGGGTGGACACTTTGTAGCAGACGAACACAAATATTCGTCTTCGCTATCTGACGTTTCAAACGCGATTTAAGCTTGTATCAATGCTAGTATCAAAGCTTCGTTGTGCAAACCTATAAGCGCTTATAATTTCAGCCACCATCTACCATACATGCTACCATCTAGAATCCCAGCTGCGTACTGCACGTACCTTAAGTGGGGGAACATTAATATTTTATTAAATAAAGGTTAAAAAATGACATTTTTACGCGCTTTTTCTGCTTTTCGGCGCTGTAATACTAATAACGATCAAAGATAGAGCAAAACTGTGAAAAAACAGTTTTGTAGAGCATTAAAATTTTAGGAAGTTGAAAGCTCTATAAAAATATTCCTCTACAATTTTGTCCTATCTCCGATAGTTTTTGCAGCGCACCGCCGAAAAGCAAAAAAAAACGCATAAAAACGTCATTTTTTCACTTAAGTAAATGTTTATGTTTCCATTCTTGAAAATCAACAAAGTTTATGATTATATGTTCAGAATAATATAATTTATCGATTAGAATCAAAATCAGCCATTCGCTAACGATTAGTCACTTAATTTTCTACGCATTTTGTAGAGGGTAATTTACTCGCCTAATACCTCACTCAATGCCGTGCCGACAATATTCTGTGGCGTGCCACCTATGGCACGCGTGCCTATGGTTCGCCATCCCTGCACTAAGATCTATCATACCGTGTCGATTTTACCAGTCCAATAGGTCGTCCTACATTTTTTTTTGTTGGAGTCTATTGTTATTCTTTGACCTTGTAACTTGTTATTAACACCATAATATTAACTTTTGTGGTGGAGGTGCCGTGATTAACGACCGAGCTTCCACCACATGTATCTATATTTTACCAAACTCCACAATGAGCCATTTTCCTGAGAGCTTAGCTCTTTCAATTATCCACGTGGCACTTGTGGTAGGTACAAACATTATTTATTCCCCATTAGTGTCGTATCATTTTAATGGTATAACTTAATTATTAAATTATTATTGTTATTAAATTAATTTAATAATTAAGTTATACCACTAAAATGACATGACACTAATGGGGAATAAATAATGTATGTCCCTGTCACAAGTGCTGCCTCTCGCGGATAATTGAAAGAAATACTCTCAGGAAAATGGCTCATTGCGGAATGGCACTAATTTACGTCAAAATTCACTTCTCGCAATTTTACAATATTTTTTCTGGAATGTAAAAAACATGTTTTTGCAAAAAGTGCGTTCGTCTGTTTATTTGTTTTTCTGTCAGCACGATACCGATAGCTGTTTCGATACCGGCTAAGCGGATCGAAATCAAATTTTGGTAGGATGTTTGACACGTAAATAGGAATGAGTTATTTTTGGGGAAAACTGGCACATGCGCAGACGAAATGTGTGCTATAACTTTATTTTGTTTTTTTGTATTACAACAGTATCTATACTTATAACTTTTGTTCAAGAAAGTTTTTCGTAAAAAGCTTATTTTTTCAACCCCATTTTACAACCCTTTAGAGTTTAGCGGTAAAAATTCCAAAAATCCCTTGATACACAATCTACTACTACCTAAAAATATGAAAAATCACTTTATCTTGTGACCACAACGTAAGGTGGCTGGGAAGATGATATTATGATGCAAGACATAGTTAAAGTTCACAAAAATAACGAGTAAAGCCGGCTCCACATTATGTGGCGAACAAGTCAAACATTGGCGATGTGTGACGTGTGTCGAACTTATGTGGCCATTCAATATGTTTCATACGGAATATTTGCTGAATCTTCAAACAGATGTGTTATTGAAATTCGTCGCGCGAAAAATAATTAATAAACTCATAGGTATTTGTGTAATAAATGCAGGTATACTATATGTAAACATGGTCGACTTCTTTTTTTTCCCTTTAATTCAGCTATCGACATTGATGTACTAAGTTTATTTTTAATATAATACCATCCGCCACTTAATTCCTATTTTTAAATGGTTTTATTTAGCTTGACCCCGTATATTTGTTTGATTGTTTGTTACTAGCTTTGTTTCAAATTTTGCGATAGTTTTTTCAACTACTTCTACTTAACCGATTCTTATGAAACTTTGCACACACATTCAGTTCCCGTGACAATACAATATTATGATAATTTCAACTTGCTAACGAGGGTCTGATGGTGGAATCAGGAGGTGAACAGTTGAAAGGATGAAGAGTTTGCATAATGATACGGGCCAGAAATCAAACTAAAAACTAGAAAACAAAATAGGTAAAAAAACTTTTGAGTTAAACGGTTTTATTTTAAATCATCAGCTGTACCAAAAACTAGAAAATAATTAGGACACAAACCAAGGGGCACTTTGTGTCGCTGCGTCAGCGGAATAAGTAATAAAAACGTGGGGCGCATAAAAATCTGTATAACGACTGTATAATTATTAAATAATAACGGCTTGTCCTTGTCTAGAAAAATGTATTTCCAAGCCCACCAACAGAAATATTTCAAATGCGCCCCACGTTTTTATTACTTATTCCGCTGACGCAGCGACACAAAGTGCCCCTTGGTGTCTCTCCTAATTATTTTCTAATTTTTGGTACAGCTGATGATTTAAAATAAAACCGTTTAGCTTAAAAGTGTTTTTACTCATTTTTTTTTTGACAATCATGTTTCGAATTCCAAATTACATGCGCTCATAAATACTCAAGAACCCCAAAATAAGCCTGCGAGATATCACTCAATTTCAATAGAACTTCAGACTGAATGAAACTAACCAATAATTTTGATAAAAATATGCGAGTATTATATATGTTTACCAAACGTTCGCCTCCATTCTCTATAGTCTATACTCTATAGGCATGTTATTGCACATGGCCAACGTTTCTTTGACGCATGCGTCATTTGTCAACTTCTATCCGAACGTTCGTGTACGCATATTTATTTTATTTATTTATTAACTTCCCATTGAAAGCTATTGTAATGGGTCCGAAAATCAAAATCAAAATGTATAACAAGTTTTTATGTTTCAAGGTCACTACACTATTTTTACACTATTCTTAAAAAGATGTCTGTGTGTGTATGTGTGTGTGTGTACGTATGTACGTACGTACGTGTCTATTTCTTTCAAAGACGAAATCTCGAGAATGAAAATGATATCGACTACATTAGCGTGCCAATCGACGCGTATTAACGTAAATATGATCTGAAAGAAATTTTTTCAAAATCGGTTCAGCCGTTCTTTTTTTAACCAAATAGACTCCAAAAAAGTAGATTTTACACAATATCTCGCGAATAAAAAATTATATCAACATCGTAAGGATGTCAATCGAGGCGTGTTAACGTCATTTTGATCCGACATAAATTTTATAAAAATCATTTTTTTTTTTAATTATTGTTAAAAATAAATAATAATTATGTTTTAATGATTAAAATGATAACTTTTCTGTGTAATATCCAATTTAATTATTGTCATTAAATATTTATCAAACTGGGAAGTTCGTCGTGTGGACCTCAAGGGTCGCACTTTAGTCCTAATAAACGACCCACCTCACGGCTTGTTAATATTATGTTGAGCATCCTCCACTGCGCATTCCTATTTTTGTGACTCCCATGTTTCGAAATTCAAATTACAGAATATCATTCATAAAACTCAAGAACTCCAAAATAAGTCTGCTAGACCACTCAATTTCAGTAAAACTTCAGACCGAAAGAGACTAAATAATAATTTTGATAAAAAAATGCTAGTACCATTTGCCAAACATGTGTCACATAGTATGTATAGCTGGACTGAATTCTCCATACAAATTATGCTATTGCACACTATACCAACGTGCCTTTGACTCGTGCATCAATTACCGACTTCTATCCAAACGTCCGTGTGCGCATATGTTGGAAGGAGTTTGTCATGTGTTGTCCATATACACTATTTGGCAAACTTCACGCACGGCCAACGTTCGTCTAGTTCGCCACAAAGTGTGGAGCCGGCGTAACTTATAGTACCGTGTGAATGGGAGCGGTAGATTCAACTGACACAATTTACGATGCACAGTCATAAAGTCCACAGGAATCACCCCTCAGGGAGTTTTGGTGTTATGCCAACTATAGGCTGACCATCATCTTTTCTAAGAGGATGGAAAACATCTCCTGCTGGTACGACCGTCGTACAATTCAACTCACCAAGTATTGTAACATGTGTTTGTGTTACAATATTTTATGATGTACCTATATAATAATATCGTGATATAAAAATTTATATTTGATTCAAAATGTTTTTCTCGTAAATCGTTTTCGAATGTTTTGTGTTTTTATAATAGAATTATCATTTTTTAACCAGTGGTGTAACTAGGAATTTTTGATTTATTTATTTATTGTAGATTATAGACGCGTCGACATCTAAGGTCATTAGAGTCTTTCAACTACACTAAATAACAACTAACTTAAAACTAAATAATATCACAAAACATCCATGAGCGCAGGTGGGATTCGAACCCACGGCAGTCCAGTCTAGAGGTTGCGGCGCCAAGCACGCTACCATCTAGGCTATACTGCCCTCTAGGAATTTTTGGCCCGTATGCAGACATATTTTGAGGTCTCGTTCGCAGGACATTTTTTTCGGAGTAGGTATGTAATAATAATATTAATAATAATAATTTTTGTATCGAAATTTTGAAGCGCCGGCGCCGAGTACCTGCACACTGTAAAAAATGGATGTAAAAATACTTTGAAAGTTAAGGTGGAATTTGCTCGATTTTCTAAATGATTTTACATTATTATTTATTTTTACACGGAAAACCTCATAAAAACTTGGACTTTTACTGTAAAATTAAACAAATTTGTGATTTTTACATAAAGTAAATTAAAATTACATAATTTTTGTAATAATCCAATAAAGTGTGTAAAAATTACAAAGTAAAGTGTATAGTTACATATATAAAATGGATGAATACAAAACAAATTAATGTAAAATTAGTAACCACGCATTCGCAATGTGTTTGTATGGAATCTACACGATGTGACGATACCTGTTTGCGACGCCATTGTTTCTTTGTGTGCCTATTACTAGATTAATCGCTGGCTACAAATGGACCATCGATAATCTATGTAATCGGCCTTCTCATTTCTTACAGTGCATGATTTCAATAGAATTATCGCTAGACACTTGGTAGAATATGAGTGAATAAAATAAATCCACAAACACTTCAAAAATTCTACACATCAATTATTAATTTCAACAATCGTGTCGGGTTTCTAGCCCATCATTAGAGGAGTTCAAACTAAAAGTTTTAATTTGAACTTAAATCCAACTAACGATACGTGATTGTTTTTTTTATAAAGTAAATATTTTTGATTTTTTAGAAAAAGAAATTTAATTTAAAAACGATTTAAAAATAAATAAAAAAAAAATTAAATTTAACGAAGTGTATTTTAATTTATTACTTTCTTAGTTGTACGGAATCCTCTGCGCGCGAGTAGGACTCGCACTTGACTGGTTTTTATTTAATAGTTGATCGTGTAACCATTTAACTGTACACATATTTAAAATTTATGGTGGAGGCGCCGTTATTAATGACTGCACCTTCACCATATTTATCAATTATAATATTTTTAAATCTAGTTACTTGAACTTGAGTATACGTCGCATTACTAATTACAACTAGATACTTTGATTACATTAATTTTCAGTATAAATAACTAACAAGCAATTTATGAAAATGTAGAATTTTCATTTAACTTACAGCTGAACGGTTTAAGTTTCTACATGAATGTAAATAAATAAAATAAAGTTAATTAAAATTTAAATTACGATTCATACACAGTGTTTCACGAGGGGAGGGGTTTCGGGAGATGGTAGAGTATCATTTTAAGAAAAAAAAAGTTGGTGTGTGCTTATGACCACACGACAGAAGTGAAAACTTCTGATTTTTTAATTTTAAAATGTATATATGTTTTAGTATCATCTATTAGCGCATGTATGAACTACAAATATCTTATTACCAGCATACCAAAAATACCTTTTCAATTAAGTTTTAGTGTCATCTATTAGCGTACTTATGAACTACAAAAAACTTATCACCAGCATATTACAAATAAGTTTTCGTGTTTGAACCGAGTAAACCCGAATCAGCGTCACCGACCCGAAGCGTCACGGTTCACTTTCGTTCACTACTTAGGCAAAGCGCGCCTAAGGAAGTTTTCACTTCAAAAAACATGGGTAGGTCTGTATCGCGGGTACAGCGAGATGATGTAAATACCGTTAAACACAAATAATTGTATCCGTTGTCATGGAAAAGAATACTTACACCCACTTATCTTATAAAATCAAATGTTCCTGAAATATAATATTTGTATTTTTTTTATACTTATTTTAAAATTGTTATCCAATACCTATGTATTTTCATTATTAAAAAAATATATTAAAAGCCTTCGGGAATCGAACCTGGGATTGGTATCTGTACCTGTCGGTAGACCTTAACATAATTATGCATGCTGTGTTTTGTTTCATATGTGAACCACTTCTGACTATTTCCATTACATCTAATATTTCTAAAATTCCACCCCACTATTCGAGTCATAAGTTATTTTGAACATGTATCTAAAAACGGAATTATTTAGTTATTGTTTACCAGTTAGAGATAGACATATTTTGTCACGTATTTTTTTGTGAAATGCTCAACAAATCTTCCATATACACTGCATTGATATGTCTCTAACGGTTTAGACAGCGTATGCTAAGAAAGTCAAATTTTCATTAGTTACAAGAAAAAAGACACTTGAAAATTCTACAATATTTATTAACACTCGACGCGTTTCGGGCTATCAACCCATCTTCAGGAGTAAAAAACTATAAGTACTAAACTTATAAAATACAAAACCATCCTTATATAGAATCTAAATATACTAATTACCTACTATACTAATTACCTGCTCTATTTAACCTAAATAGGTACTAAATTCGTCGCGTCGAGTGTTTATTTATTTATTTATTGTAGATTATAGACGCGTCGACATCTCAAGTCATTAGCGTCTTTCAACTACACTAAATAACAACTATCTTAAAACTAAATCCATGAGCGCAGGTGGGATTCGAACCCACGGCAGTCCAGTCCAGAGGTTGCGGCACTAAGCACGCTACTAGGCTATACTGCCCTCGCGTCGAGTGTTAATAAATATTGTAGAATTTTCAAGTGTCTTTTTTCTTGTATTTAATCATGTTCTACCAAGTGCCTAGCGAGGAATCAGGAATCAATTCAAGTAATATTTTCATTAGTGTTTCAGATTTAGCTCAAAATAATTAATTTTGATAGGTCCAGTATTATTCATTTAATGCATATAAAATGGCTGGTAAAGATTACAGAAAAACTATAAAGAATGGTGTGCGGAACCCACGGCGCATGAAGTACGTTCACACTTTAAAGTAACTGTGTTGGTGTTAAAAGTTGAAATATTCTGTTATCTGACACAGAAGATTAAATATCAATTTTGATTTAAAGATTTTATAACGAATATTGTGTCTAAATTTTTTTCTTTTGTATGTTTTATAAATCACTCTATTATGCAAATTTGTCCTAGTTTATATTTAAAAGAAATGTGTAACCGAACAATAATAATAAAACGAAAAGATAAAATCGTTTAAAATGCAAATATTTATGTGATTGTGTATTTTTATTGTGTTTTAAATACCACCAACAGCTAAGGTTATTTGGGCCTAGCACCAATTCATATTTCAATTCATTATAATTTTTTTTTTAATAATAAATTGAAATTCCAATTGACACTCTTACCAGCTCTCGGGTTAGAACCCGGGAACTGGGGACTTGTAATAAAGCAACCATAGCAACTCCATGTAAACAACAGCATTGCTACATGCTCGGCCATTCTCAAGTCCTATGTGATTGTGATTTATACACAACTTAAGCGCGAATAATACGCGATTTCGACGTTATTGCGACGATAATCAAATGACAACTTGTCAGCAATCAGATGATAATAAGTTTCACGTCTTAGTATTTCTAGTGACGGGACAATAAAACCCTTTGTACCTCGATTCATATATGTCGTTGCCGTACTAGTCGCGGGGTACATGTTAAGGAGTATAACTTCCGCCGTGTGTAAAACACACACATGCTTTTTTTTTAAGAAGACGCAACAAAAATTTGACATGACTAAACAGGCGTAACATTGAAACGCTTGCGAACCACTGCTCTATAAAAATCTATACGTTTGTGTCAAAATGTTCATTTTATGGCTTCGCGTATTGCCGGGGGATTGGCCGAGACACGTCCGACCGGTCGAAATCTAAACAGTTTATACAACTCTCAGAGAAAGCCGTGTGATCTATTCTCCTCAGCTGGAGGACAGCTTGGTATAATGGTCAGCGTGCTGGCCTTTGGAGCAATCTGTCGTGGGTTCGAATCCCACCTCGCTCTTGGATGTTTTGTGATGTTATTTAGTTTTAAGTTAATTGTTATTTAATGTCATCAAGACGCTAAGTTGTCGACGCGTCTATAATCTATAATAAATAAATAAAATCTGCTCGGCTGCACACGCGGTACTGTCGCAAATATATATTGTAAACTATAGACGCTCGATAACAGAGATCATAAGTTGCAGTGCTGTGAAAACAAGGTCAATAACCGGCGAAATATTCAGTGGCGGACTAAGGGGAGGACGGAGGGGGCGGCTCGCCCCGAGCCTCGGATCCTGGACGGCCTCCAAATCTCGAGAAGTCCTTCTTAATCAAATCCCAAACAAGGCTAAAATATGTTTAGTAAGTAAGAGGCAGTTTGAAGTTGGAGGCCTCGTACGTATACAAAGTATAAACGTAGGTAGGTCATTTATTATAAATATTTGATTTTTTTGTCAGCCATTACATCTATATTATTCGTTTTTTACGAAAATTACACTACAAATACATCAATTTCTAAGCAGACCGGGGGCCTCATTTAGTTCTGCCGCCCCGGGCCTGCGACGGACTTAGTCCGCCACTGAAAATATTGAAGGGAGCGCGGGCGGCTACACATGGAGTTGTGAATCGAGCCTTACAAACAGTCTGAATAAAGAATAACCTATTCAGTACAATGGAACGTACCTTTTACAGTGCATTGTTCAAACTATACATAATATGCGGGGAACAAAATTGCTTTATGCATATTTTATTTTAACTGTACAAACCTTAAACAAGTCTTTCAGTAAAAGTGTTTTCTGGGATTAAAATATGGTGCTGGCGAAATTCTCATCGGCAACTTTTAATATTCCTTTTTGTAATTAATGCATGCCTTTTTAAGAGCTTGCAAGACTTAATTTAATCCACGGATCAACGCTAACGACAAATAAAAATGTTGCACTTGTTTTCGTAGTGGATTTCTCAATTGTTTCTCTTACAGAAATTTGACTCATTCTCGTTTATACAATTTTTAAAACAATTATTATTGTTACAAAACTGTTTTCTGAGTTGGCGGAATAAATATTTCTTTACAATATTTATTTACAATAATTAAAAACACAACAATAATAAATACAGCAACCAAAAGTCAGTTCTAACAATCAACACAAGTAATTAAACTTAACTATATACAATCGACTACACTAATATTTTTATTTTATCAGTTTATTTATTTCTATCACTGTATTTATATCAGATTTATTTCTAACGTTTATTTATGTCGGTCCTTTACTTAGTTACTTCAGTACTATTTATTTTTATCCACTCCACTATTTATATCACTGTACTGACTGATTCGACCGTAGATTGACTAATATTTATATCACTGATCCGCTTTGGTTGCACGACTCACCATTGACTCACCGTTGACTGCCTGATTTCCTCGCACTCGCTTGCTTATATAGGCCGCTTGGCTTAGGCACAGTGCGTTCTAGCGTTCTCTAGAATGTTCGTGCAGTTACTCGTTGTTCAGCAAGCAGATACCGCCTGCTTGACGTTTATATACAGGATGATCCGTACCATTATTATTAAGAATGAGATTAACAATCAATTATTATTTCCTTAGTATTTATTAACAATGAGATTAATAATGAGAATAGCCGAGAGTGCAGCAATGCTGTTGTTTACATGGCGTTACTATGGTTCCTCTATTACAAGTTCCCGGGTTCTAGCCCGAGAGCTGGATTTTCAATTTATTATTAAAAAAAATAATGAATTGAAAATATGAATTGGTGCTAGGCCCAAATAACCTAAGATGTTGGTGGTCTTTAAAACACAATTTAACAATCAATTATTATTTCCTTACTGTACCAATTCACTATTTTAGTGCAATTAACATAAGAACATCGGACGACATTATTCGTCATGAAATGCACTTATTATTATAGAAGGCTACATAAGAAAAATGTAAATGCACCGCCGGGACTCGAACCCGGAACTCCCAATTTCGCGTCGGGAAAGTTTCCAGTTACTCCACAGTGCCCGATTATTATTATACTTATTTTATTGGTGTTAATAAACTTTAGATATACAAATCGTAAAATAAACGGTTTGACAGAACTCGAACTTTCCCATATACCGGGTGGCGGCGACAAACGCACAGACCCTTTCGTATTTTCCTGCTTCCCTAATTATTTTAGGCAAAAAATCTTCAAGTAAAACTTTTAGAACATGAAATTCTGCATCTAAATCAATAAACGAAATTAATTTTACAGGCTTTTTAACGGCAGAAATTTAATATGAAAATGTAGAAAATTACCTCAGAAATAGACAACGATAGAAATTGGACTTAAGGTAGTTGTCGTGCTATGGGCATAGTGTCCGAAAATTCTAAATTTTCGTATACTCATTAAGGATACTACTTATAATACAAATACCATTAAATTTTGAAATTGATTGACCATCTCTAACTCGAGATAAACTTAATTAAAGTTCGGATAATTAACACGGAGAGCATAAGAAAGGTTGTGTTTTTGACAAGTTTTTTAATTAAAAAGAAAGTAACCGTCAGAAATTTTTAAAAAACTAACTATTCATTGATGTTTTTGTTCTGAGTTTAAAAAAGAAAATCCAAAAATTATTGACCTTTTTATTGTTGAGATATAATAACACAAAGTTCAACAATATTATTTATGAGAAAAGATTGACATTTTTATATAATCCAAGCGAACAAACTAAGTGAAATATGTGTTACTATGTGAACAACAGTTTAGGTACAATCTCTAACAATTTTTTTTTACATTTAACACTAGGTACCTATACTTATTTATTGTTTTACAGCGTATTATGAACGAATCTTTTGGATTTTTTTGCATTTTTTCTGTCAGAATAATTGACCTTCCATGGGCATCGCTCGCTATCTATTTCTGAGGTCATTTTCGATATTTTCATATCTAATTTTTGCCGTCAAAAAGCAAGCAAAATTAATTTTGTTTATTGATTTGGATTTAGAACACGTTCTTAAACTTTTATTTGAAGATTTTTTGCCAAAAATAATTAGGGAAGCAGGAAATTACGAAAGTTCTCCAGTCACGGTCACCACGCGCTATAGGAAACGAATATCATCGTCAAGTCTCAGTTATTTCTTTGACGATCTTGATGAAATTTACCCCCCCCCCCCAGGGGGGACATTGCAATGAGACTGCTATCGAAAATTGCATTCCAATGTTCTTTGGGAATTAGCGTTCCCAGGGACCCGAGCTCGTACCAGTCGGTTTGTGTATGCCGGTTGGCGGATTCTACACAAATGGATTATTTGGTGTATTGAAGACGCTAATGACCTGAGTTGTAACGCGTCTATAATCTACAATTAATTAATTGATGAAAATTAAAACTGATAGTTTTCAGAGCCACCTAATTTAAATTCGATTTTTACTTTTATAGTTTTTATTAATTTTACTTTTAATAATTTTTTTGTAAATTTTATGTAAAATTCTCAACTGGATTTTCTATTCTTATAAATATTTTTGAAACTCAATCGATTTGACCATTTAAATTGATTCAAAATGAATTTTTAGTAGATTGTATATCTAGATGTGTAATGGACTATATTACGAGGAGTGATGGCTGTATGTAACAATGAGCGATAGCGATTTTTTACAGTCACACGAGTCGTAATACCGCATTACGCACGAAATATATATGGTATTTTTTGCCACAGCCACTACAAAAGATCTACTTTTCACTTCATTTTCAAAACATTTTGACAATTCATTTGCGTTGCCATCTTTCATTCTACAGTGAATGTCGTGAGTAAGTAATGGTGCACCCAAGCGTATAGAGTGAATAAACAGAAGTTGCTATGGCAACCGTTTACTTACCGCCCTAGTGCGGTAAGTAAAACACTTTTCGCACACCTGCCTGTTAAATGACTCATTAAAGGCCGCTTTACATACATCGAAAGTAACTATTTTGTAGTACGTATGGCAAAAAAAATAACAATATTTAAGTAAGTTAGGCAAAGTTTTTAATGCTATTAATTATTGTAGTACGGTTTAATTATGAAGTTTTTAAATACTTTTTTCATTTAAAAGTTTTGGAAGTTTTTTTATTATTATTTCAACAGTAGTTTTAAACTTTTATAGGAAACAGCTTAAAAATAATGTAATAACAGGAGCTAATGAATATTTTTTAAAACCTGTAGGAATCAACGAAAAATTGTATGTTTTAAAATAAATAAAATATCGTAACACATAACAGTTATAGACCGAGAGCTAGTGACAATTTTTTGGTGTTATTTATTCAAAGCCTTATTTTTGTGAAGATGTTGAAGGAGGCATATTGAAGTGTCCTGAATAAGTGATTTTGCTAGATAGCGGTATGGGAGGGATGCAGACTGCCCCCAACATATAACAAATAAAAATTATTATTGGTTCAAGGCTGAAATTGTTTATATAGCTTGTCGGTGACCCAATAATGTCATTATAATATTTGCAGATCGATTGGTCAGTATTAAAGGGGTGGCAGATCACCCTAAACGTGTCATGTACCCGACGAAATTTATATTATTAGTTCAAGGTTCAAATTTTAATATGGTGTTACGGCAACTGTTTTAAGCATATAAGTATTTCAGTTTGCAGAACGAAATGTCGGTATTTACCCCCCCTCTTAGAGGAAAACTTGCTCATCTAGGTGCGTTTATATCGTTCTGCAAGGGGGTTAATACTGACATTTTGTTCTGCAATTTGAGATATATACTTGAAACAGTCGCCGTAACAACATATTAAAATTTATCCCTTGAAGTAATAATATAAATTTCGTCGGGTACTTGACACATTTAGGGTGATCTGTCACCCCTTTAATACTGACCAATCGATCTGCAAATACTATAATGGCATTATTGGGTCATCGACAAGCTATACAAACAATTTCAGCCTGGAAGAAATAATAATTGTGACCATTTTTTTTGTTACATGTTGGAGGCGGTCTGCATCCCTCCCATACTGCTATCTAGCAAAATCCTTTACTCAGGACACTTTAATGCGCCTCCCTAAACATCTTCACAAAAATAAGGCCTTGAATAAGTAACACCAAAAAATACTTACCTAGATCAAAATAGCAATGGTCATAATTTTTTGCCATACCAACTACAAAATAGCTTCTTTACATGTATACAGGCTGATTCTAAAGTTGACGTTATCCTTTCACCAGCGAATAGGGCTTCAACAAATAAGATTTTTTTTCCTTTGGCGCTTTTTCTAAATATCCACCTCAACGGAGATACAGGGTGTCAAAGTTTTATTTAAAAAATTAAAATTTACTAATAACTGCCAAACCACTTGAGATATTTAAGAAAAATTTTGTAAAAAAATAAAATACATATGTATGTATTTAAAACTTAATTTTAGGTGCCCATTAAAACGGTTTTATTTTTTTACTCGAAAATAAGGAATTCAATAATAATTTTTATTTTTAGAAAAATCAGTTTTTTTTCTACGCGCGCCACTGGTCAACCCAAAAATATTTTATTTATTGAAGAATTTCCCTCCCCCGTAGCTATTGATACCTACAAAATTTTTCTTAAATATCTCAAGTGGTTTGGCAGTTATTAATAAATTTTAATTTTTTAAATAAAACTTTGACACCCTGTATCTCCGTTGATGTTGATATTTAGAAAAAGCGCCAAAGGAAAAAAAATCTTATTTGTTGAAGCCCTATTCGCTGGTGAAAGGATAACGTCAACTTTGGAATCACCCTGTATATACCGGCCTGTATTGGGTTATTTAACAGGCAGGCGTGTGGAAAATGTTTCCAATACATAACTAGTGCGGTAAGTAAACGGTTTCCATAGTAACTTATGTTTATTCGCTCTATCCGCTTGCTATTACATACTCACGGCCTGCTGTGAATGTAAAGATGGCGACGCAAATGAACTGTCAAATTTTTTGAAAATACTGAAAATGAAGTGAAAAGTACGTATTTTGTAGCGGGCCATGGCAAAAAATACCATATATTTCTCGTGCGTAATGGTGCAATGACTCGTGTGACTGTCATAACTCGTCACTAATAAATCCCATTACGACACTAGAAATACAATCTACTATTATCTATTTGTCTATGTCAATTTGTTTGTTTCGGATTAACTCAAAAATTGACGAACCGAGTTTGATCGGAGTGTTACTATTGTGTTTGTTAAAATTCATTTTTCGGCTATAACTCAAAAAAGAAAGAAGTCACCAAAATTCCGAGATTATATTGTCAAAAACAACCGATAAAAATACAGTTAGTTTCCATCTATTTACTGAGTTTCCTATAGTGTAGATGTAATAATAAATAATTTTGGTTGAAAGTTTTTGACATCTTCCAGTGGTACCTTCTTTGAAATTGTTGTGTCTTTTTGAGTCAACATAATACTCTACATTGTCACAACATTGTTTTGTTTTGGCAGTTTCTATTAGCTACGCTTTTGAAACAAACAAGTAATCCAAAATTATAATTTCGTTGTGATCAGACCTATTTTAGACTCGTCTTGATTAAATCAAATTTTGTTGTGTTTTATTTATTTATTATTAATTTTATATGAAGATCTACGATATTATTAAATCAAGTCAAAAAGATCTTTATAAAATCATTCCCAAATTCAGGCAAAGACTTGATAACTAATAAACTTTAAGACTCTTCTGATTGTATAATATATTGTTATTAATAAATAGTTATAAATAACTAGTTATAAATAAATCGTTATAAATAAATTGTAATAAATAGACAACGTTAAGAACAGTCTTAAAGTTTAATAGTACATTTGAGGCTTCCACGATGTGTTTGATACATTTTTTTAAAAAAGTCTTAAAGTTTATTGGTTATTAAGTCTTTACCTGAATTTAGAAATGATTTAAAAGAAGGCTAGGCATTTATTCTATGGTACCACTGGAATCTTTTAATAACTGCAAAACAAAATGCTATATATTACACCACATACACTATTGGATGGACTATAAAAAACAACACAACAGGGACACATTGTATAATGTAAATATTGTATTTGAACTATTTAAGTTTCCTTTTTCACATAGCAAAGTCGTCAACCTTTTTAATTTTTACTTGTTTGATAATCGTTTGCTGGTAAAGTTTTAAAATGTTTATCATTATTTGCCAATTAATTTTGCACAGTATTAGCTGAGTCAGGTTATTATCTTCGAGGGTTTATTTTGTTACATCAAGATATTATTTTTGCAATTTTGAATTAATTATTTTGTGTTAGATACTTTACCATATATTATAGTACCTATAGTACATGCATAGAACCTATATGAGAAAATTTGTGCGGGCAAAAGATAATAATTTCTAGCCGTCCTATAAAAATAACATACCTGTTTAAATATTATCTAAAACTATACTTTCTGAACAGTGGCGGCCGGTGGTCAAAACGTGTGGTAGTGCGCGAAATACCTAACCCAAAAATATGATCTCTTTGTTGCGCTCATTAATTATCTACATCTCTTTGTTACTCTAATTAATTTTTTTTGTTCAGATTTGTCTTTCGGACAATCTGTATACTTATAATATTATGTAAATTTTGCAATTGAGTTTAAGATGAACTGTTTTTTACCATTTCAGATGCGTCGAATCATTAACGCCTTTTTTTGAGTTCAGTTAGTTTCACACGGAAAACAGAAAAAAAACTAATAAGTGTATCACATCCACACAACCATGATGCACCATACAATTCTTTTTTGAAAGAACGCGTGAATTAATTATTATTTTTTTAAATTAATGGTTGAAATTTCAAGTTTATTGTTGAAGAAAATCAAATATGAATTAAATCATAATCATTATATTATTACAGCTTGATTATTTTAATGCCGATAACCATAATTCACCACGAAACATTTTTTTACAAATTACAAAATAGAATTTAATTTAAAAAACCGGGAATTTTCATTGAAAAATGAAATATTATACTGAACTGTTTACTTTACGGTCTACGGATGCAACTGATAGGCAAGTGTGAAGTGGATAATAATATAAAAACTGTAACGAACTTAGTCGAAGTTGTTTCGGTGTCTTTCGGCTGTATTGGATCGGCGCGCGAAGTTCGTCTATATTAAACTACGTAAATATATCTGTCTCACGGTTTTTCTATCCTTGTCTAATTTAACATTGGGACAATGCTAGCTGTTTCGTGCGCTAATAGAAACGCTCTGCCTTGGGTAAAATACAACAGGTCAGCAGATTTGTTCAATGAAACATGATTAACCGATTATAATATTTGATTCTGTGTAGGCGTATGATGTGTCATCGTTTATCAATAAGTAAATTCATAAATTTATTTATTTTTTAATTTTGAGTTGCGTTGCATTTCAACTGGCAGTGCGGTGCACGAGCGCACTTAAAGACGGGCCGCCACTGTTTCTGAAAATAATATTCTCTTTGTTTTTCTAGCTTTTTCATTTGTAGTAAGATTCAAATAATTTATTATTTTGATAACTTAAAATTTATAACTGTCACTTGACATATAATGCAAGCTAAGACAAAATATTGAACTATGTTACACGTTAATCGACAGTGACAAATCTAAATATATTTTTCTATTGTAAAACAATTTGTAAAACTAAATACCTAAAGATGTGTGTTTAAGTCACACGAAACATGTCGTCTTGTCTATTTTTATTAAATAAATAGCTATATCTTGCTAATGGAAGCATTTATTATTTCGGTAATAAACAAATTTTCAACTATAATGCAAATTTTTTTTCCAAAGCATGCTTATAATATATCATCTATTTTGTAACGTTAAAAATCGATTTTTAACCCTTAAAATCCATTTAGGTATCGCAATTGTGACACCTTATTGTACATCTATACTGCGAGCCCTTTCAAATGACATCTCGATCGTAAAAATCGGTCCAGTAGTTTAGGAGTAGATAGCCGCCTAAAAACGCCTGAGCTAATATAGTATAAGGTTTTTCGTAACTTTATCTTTCGGAATTCAAATTAAAAATACCATATTAACACGGGCATGAGCGCCGTCAGAGGGAGGCAAGAAGGGGCAGTTGTCTAAAATCGATCGCTTTATATAATATTATATTATAGCTTTGCTACTGTGAACGTCAATTTCGCCTACAGATTTCCATTCAAATCCGTTCAGTAGCCTTCCTTTTATTACAAGATTTTATTTAACTTGCAATGTATGTTAGTTAGTTTGTGTGTTTGTTTAGGTCAAATCTTGCAAGTAAATTTTGAACGACTTCCACGTCCATATTCGATCGATTTGAAATTTTGTACACATATATATTCTCGATCACAATACACGAATAAATTGTTTTTAGAAATAAATTCAACCCCTAAGGGGTTCAAACGGGGATGTAGGGTTTTTTTGACTAATCAACACTCAGGCCAAATCGCTGAAGCTAGAAACTTGAAATTTGGACAGTTGGTTCCTTTTCTGACGTAAGCATCCACTAAGAAAGGATGTTTCGAAATTCAACCCCTACGGGTGTCAAAAGGAGGTAAAATTTTAAAAGACTAAAATGAACAAAATAATTACATATTAGTAAAAAAAACTTTTTAGAGACAAGCTTTTATTCAAATGCACTAAAAAGGAAAAAATAATTTTTTATTAATTTAGGTTCATAATTGTAAAAGCGTGGGTCGTGACTAATAAACTATCATAGAGTTCACGACCTACGCTTTTATAATTATGAACCTAAATTATTAAAAAATATTTTTTCCTTTTTAGTGCATTTAAATAAAAGCTTGTCTCTAAAAAGTTTTTTTACTAATATTTTGCTTTATAGTTTATACTATATGTACTATAAAGCTTCTTTTTCAGTAACAGTTCTAAAATAATTCTGTTAATTCACTAATTTAAATAAATCTGTCTTGTTGTTATGCTAATTAAACTGACGGTGATTGATTAAATTAGTAGAATAAATGTCAAAGAAATCAAGAAAGTTTTATTGCAACTCAATCAATTGTTTCCAGTGCAGAGAAAAAAGTAAATGAAATGAACAAGTTGAGATGTTGGCAGGTTTCAGGTATCCTACTGTAGGTGGAGGGGACGGGACGCAGAAGGGTGATTGGGGATAAAGTCTGATACCACAGTATAACAAATATCCAGTAGAAAAACTTGTGCATCGATCATTTTCTAATCGACATAAATACAGCTCTTATAATGCAATTTGTTTGTTCAGATTTCATGCAAAAATGGTTGAAACGACTTTCACGAAATTAGTCATTATGTACCTAATAGTAGATTGTATATCTAGTGGAGTAATGAGATGTACTTATTACTGACACGGGCAATAAATTTTTAAAATGAAGTAAAGAAGCTATTTTATAGTTGGTATGGCAAAAGATCCTGTTACGGATTACTCTGTATATAACCGGCAGGCAAGAGTTCTGAGAAACGGGGGGGTCCGCTTACTGTAACAACTGGTAACTGCACGAACATTCTGGAAAACGCTAGAACGCGCTGTGCTTAAGCCACGCAGGTATATAAACAGCGAGTGTGTCGTGTTGAAGCAGTCAATGAATGGTGAGTCGTGCAACCAAAGCGGATCAGTGATATAAATCTTAGTCAATCAACGGTCGAATCAGTCAGTACAGTGATATAAATAGTGGAGTGGATAAAAATAAATAGTACTGAAGTTACTGAGTAAAGGACCGACATAAATAAACGTTAGAAATAAATCCGTGATATAAATTCACCTGATAAAATAAATATTAGTGTAGTCAATTGTATATAGTTAAGTGTTAATTACTTGTGTTGATTGTTAGAACTGACTTTTGGTTGTTGTATTTATTATTGTTGTGTTTTTAATTATTGTAAATAAATATTGTAAGTAATTATTGTAAATAAATATTTATTGTATTTGTAACAATACCATAGGGTATCATTACGCACGAGATATATATGGTATTTTTTCCCATACCAACTATAAATTAGCTGCATTTCACTTCATTTTCAAAAGTTTTTGAGTTCATTTTGTGTCGCCAACTTCACTTCTATTGTAGTAGGCCGAGAGTAGCTGTCAGTAGGTAATAGCGGGCAGATAAGGGCGAATAAACATAAATCACTATGGAAATGGTTTGTTTTCCCACACTAGTGTAGGAAAGATACGTTCTCGCACACCGGCCTATCAAAAGTCACTTTACATGCATGTAAAGCAGCTATTTTATAGTGGGTATGGCAAAAACGACTTTTTTAATCGTTGGAATAAATTCCGTCTAACTTAAATAATGCCATGAATTAAAATTATTTTTTTAAGTTGGTTAAAATAAACTACACCTCTATTTTTAACACGCTTATATTAGCTTCACCTGTATGCGGGCTTGCTTGCTTGCTTGTTTGTCAGTTTGTAACCGACTTCTTTGAACTTGATTTTGACCAACTTTGAACGGTCAGATTTAGTTTAAACTTTGTCGACTTATCAAGGACCGACGACAATACAATAATTCAATAAGTTTGTCCCATTATCCTGACCAGGATCTCCAGGACTAAAAAAAAAGCAAAAAATTTCAGATTGAACTGAAACTTTGCACACTTATCAAGGACCGATGACAATACAATAATTCAATAAGTTTGTCCCATTATCCTGACCAGGATCTCCAGGACTAAAAAAAAAAGCAAAAAATTTCAGATTGAACTGAAACTTTGCACACTTATTAAGAACCGATGACAATACAATAATTCAATAAGTTTGTCCCATTATCCTGACCAGGATCTCCAGGACTAAAAAAAAAAAAATTATAATTTAAAAAAACTAAAAAACACGCTTTAATGAACTAAAAAGTAAAAAATAATTAATTTTATTGTAAAAAAGCGTGGGGTGCTTTGTATCATATTTTCATACTACCCCACGCTTTTTTACAATAAAATTAATTATTTTTTACTTTTTAGTTCATTAAAGCGTGTTTTTTAGTTTCTTTAAATTATAATTTATTCTTTTCGAACGGCTGATGTTATTTACGCCAAACATCACGGCCCACTACTATACAGCCCATACATTTAAAACGAAGGATCCTTCTTCAAAGAGATTCATTGACAAATTCTAATACATAATCTTATAAAAGAAGACAGCTTTGAAATGGCTTAAGGATCCAAAAATACTAAGCAAATACTGTTAATATTGCATTTATTAAGCTGACGTTTCGAGAATTATATTCTCATCCTCAGAGCTCAAATGCCGTCAAACATGACAGTAAAATTGTCCAAAAAACTTTTTAAAAAAACATACTAACATTTTATTTGGTTTTTATTGAAGTGTAAAAAAATTTGTTTTATTGATTTGATTTTGTACACAGAAATACTCAAAACTTTATGTTTTATAGAATTTGATTTTATTTTTTATTGTAGAAAATTTTTTAATTTTTTTTTTATTTGCCAGATTAACTGTTTTATATTTACGTGCTATAAGCTATAATCTTATAAGTGAAAGAAGTTTTATCAAAGCAAGCTGAAACTCAAATTAGTCGAACTGCTAGATTTCGCGAGTTTCCTACTGAATATTTCATTTGTATACTGTGTTACAACTCCTGTATAGTCACGCGTTCTTACCTCTGGGGCTGTTTTAGTTTCACGTGGTGTGACAGCCTGCTTGCCAGCGCCATATTAATTTCATATTACCTGCATCCAAATACACTTAGCCATACAATTATTAATGTAGAGATACCTGTCTTATGTTATTATACAGGGTGTTAAGTATGTGCTCAAACTTTAAGGAATTAATCTATGACAATAAAAAATGGTGGAACCTTTGGTGTAAAGATACGAAATGTTATAATTACCACAAAACACCAAACCATAACAAACACTCTCGACGTACGTTTCGCCAACCAAGTTGGCATCATCAGGAGATGATTAAAACTAAGTTTTAATCATCTCCTGATGATGCCAACTTGGTTGGCGAAACGTACGTCGAGAGTGTTTGTTATGGTTTGGTGTTTTGTGGTAATTATAACATTTCGTAATTAATCTATGATTGATTTTAAGACAAAACCTTCATAATGTAAGTATGGGTCCAAAACGGCTCTGTTTTCCAGATTATGCAGGGAGTTAAAATTTGAAAAAAAATTAAGATTTTTAACTTCCCATTGGAAGTTATTGTAATGGGTCCGAAAATCGAAATCAAAATGTATAACAAATTTTTATGTTTCAAGGTCACTACACTATTTTTACACTACTTTTAGAAAGATGTCTGTGTGTGTGTATATGTGTGTATGTGTACGTATGTACGCACGTACGTACGTACGTATGTGTCCATTTCTTTCTAAGACGAAATCTCGAGAATGAAAAATGATATCGACTACGTTGGGGTGCCAATCGACGCGTATTAACGTAAATATGATCTGAAAGAAATTTTTTCAAAATCGGTTCAGCCGTTCTTTTTTCTTAACCAAATAACCTCCAAAAAAGAAGATTTTATACAATATCTCGCGAATAAAAAATTATATCGACTTCGTAAGGGTGTCAATCGAGGCGTGTTAACGTCATTTTAATCCGACATAAATTTTATAAAAATCGGTTCAGCCTTTTTTTTTTTTAATTATTGTTAAAAATAAATAATAATTATGTTTTAATGATTAAAATGATTACTTTTCTGTGTAATATCTAATTTAATTATTATTATTAAATATTTATCAAACTGGGAAGTTCGTCGTGTGGACCTCAAGGGTCGCACTTTAGTCCTAATAAACGACCCACCTCACGGCTTGTTTTATTTATTTTTTGAATAGTGCTAGCTACATAATTATAGAACTTTGCACACATACAAATAGAACTTTGCATACACTAAAAGATAGAAACACCTTGTATACATGATTACTATTTATCTATCTATCTATGTATCTCCGAAACGGTAGCAGATATAAAAAAATTTGTTAAAACCTTTTTTGTTCCTTATTTTATTTACAACAAAAAAGGTCTTTACCAAAATTTGCCTAAAACCAAACGCAAACGAGTTACAGAGACAAAAAAAAGATTTTTGTTATAATATAGACCGTTCGTCAAAAAATTGGGCAAAACACCTGGTAGTATATGATTGTGTGACTCATGAGTTATCCATCCCACGTACTCACACTATTCCTTCATTCAAAATCCCACAGAATTACCTAAGCCCCTGCACTAATAAGCAAATGTCATGTAACATAACTAATTTATTTATTAGTTATGCTACGCCCCAAACAGTCACGCCACTGTTTGATTACGTCAACTCTCTCTCAAAATGTCGGTGTTACAGCATTCAAAATGTCAATCGAATTCTCTAGAATCAAAAATCAAAATTCTTTTTTAGTTAGTTGAAAATTAGTATCACGATGTCGTACACTCTAATGTTTTATTCAAGTTAAATTGAGTTTTCTCTTCATAATATTACGAATGTGGCGAGGCTTGCCCCGTTAAATATAATCCACATTAAAGTAGCAAGAGAACAGTAATATATTTTTTTTTACTTTGTTTTAATTTACGCATAAATTTAATCTATCATACACGGCTGCGAGCTTGAGTGGGACGAAGTACGATTATTTATTGTTATCACAGTACGATTTGTTATTAACTAAACCACACGTTACGAAATTCAAGTGTATCTTATTTTATCCTAAAATAAGTAACGGAAGAAACAGCACGTTACAGTCATTATAAACGGTGATTCACTGTATACGAGGATGTTATAACTGAGGTCTACTGTATGTTATAGTTGCTGATGACCTTAGCTGTCGAGCGTCTGTAATCTACAATCAATCAATCTATTGTATATGTAATTATTAGACAGAGCTAGTGCCTTACATGTTGGTACTCAAGAGTCAAGACGCTTTGAGATTACGTGTGCAATCTGACAGCTTGGATTTTAACTACCCATTCGTGACCTACACAAAAGTCCCATATAAAGAATGGTTAACAAACTTTATAGATTGCCAATGGTCAGTTCATTTAATTCCATAAGTGGACACTTAAATCGAGATCACTTGTCACAGATTTCAATTGTTCCCGATCGTCAATTGTAGACGCAGGCGCGTAAAACACTCATAAACAAACACATCCCGGCAATGTGTGACCTCTTTGGTGTTCAATATGCGGTCTGCGAACCATGTCAGAAAATATACCGTGGTAGAAAGAAAGGCGGTTCTTTAATAAAATTTTTAACTTAATTTGGTTGTTGATTTTTGATGTGAAACATCTTATGTCGGGCTGTGAACAGCCGCGTGAGGGGAAATATGCAACGAAATGTTTGGTCCGCTCCTTGGCTGCTGTTCTCCCCACCACTGCGGCACTGGCTCAGGCATGCACTGTAGCACACGCGGTGTTACAGTGCAGTATATAGGATTACGTCAGCTTAACAATTAGTTGCTGCTTTTGAGAGTGCGTATAAATATGACACGAGGCGAGGCTCTGTCTTAATCTTTTTCTTAATTTAAAATAATACATGCATTTAAAATTGGAGATCTTTTCACAGTTTTGAGATTAGCTAGTATTATAGGGCAGGGATGGTGAACGCGACAGAATATTGTTGGCACGGCATTGATTTTTCTACAATTGAAATTATTAAAAATATGTTAAATGCTGTCGAAAAAATTTGACAATCCTTCAAGTAACATAATATATTATGAGATCGACACAAGTCGATGAAAGTTTCATGGCACACAATGCATTATCGAAATAATTCTTTTCAACTACGTTTGAAACATTTTTTGAAGTGAAAACTTCCTTAGGCGCGCTTTGCATGGACCGTTAACAACAGCGATGTGAAATGCATCCGACGGTGACAATCGGGGTTACTCGGCTCAAATACGAACACGTACTGCAATATGTTGGTAATAATGTGTCGTTCATAAGTGCCCTAATAGATGACACTAAAAACTTAATACGGGTAAAAAGTCATTTGTAGTTCACAAGTGCGCTAACAGATGACACTAAAACATATATTTTGTAATTCACAAGTGAGCTTAACAGATGACCCTAAAACATATATTTTGTAGTTCACAAGTGCGCTAACAGATGACACTAAAGCTTAATTTGTTCACTAAATTTTTAAAGTGTTCTTGGCACATCATGGTCACATTTTGATTAAAATTGGCACGTAGATGTGAAAAGGTTCGCCATCCCTGTTATTGGGTGTATAAATAAATATACTACCTACAGTCAACAAGTCAGCGGTAGGGATCTCTGGCTTTGGGGCGCTTTAAAAGGAGTAAAAAGATTACTGTTTCAAAAAAACTAAAATTTGGCACAGGGTTAATTTATTGATTATAATTTATGGAAAAAAACAGCCTAGTCAGCAGTCGTTAGAAATTCAAAAACTTCTATCGACTGCTGACTAGGTCGGTTTTATCTGCTTATAAAAAATTGGACAGAGTTCCTTTTTTAATTGTCTAGAACAGGGTTTTCCTAACTGTGCGTTGCGACGCCCTGGGGCGTCACGGCGTTATTTTAGGGGAGTCGCAATTTCAAAACTTCAGCCCCAATTTGAGAAGTTATGCTCAGAAAAGCAAGCTCATCCTTCTCATTAATTGTATTTGACAGATAGTTTTTAGGTTTTAGTACAATGAATAATTTTGTTATTTATCCTTAATTACTGCTTGCCGACGTAAACACAAATATATCGAACTTATTAATTGTATTGTTTATAGTTTTTTTTATGTTTTCTAATTATTAGAATTAGATTCTAATAAATAATAATTAATATTCTATATTCTTTGGAGTTTTTTTTTGTATAATAAAGTAATTTTATTGTCTGCTAGAGCGACACACAGGTATTTTCTTTTTGAAGAACGTCGCAAAAAAATTGCAATCTGTAAAGGAAGTCGGAATAAAAAAAAGATTGGGAACCCCTGGTCTAGAACAATACTTCCCGAACTGCAGTATGTCGCTAGTAGGTGCCAAGTTTTTACTATCCACTGCACTGTTCATTATAGCAAAACCATTAAAATTATCACAGTAAAGTCGACTATTAAACAACCCAATTCCTATAAAGTTTTTCGCCATTTTCAAGTGTCTCGCGACAAAAAAAGATGGAGAAGCACTGGCCTTGAGAGAGTCGATCAAACGGCATGAATATTATATAACTGCGGGCATTTGCTTTTATTTGGATTAACAGCTATTCGTAAACATCTCATAAATTCCAAGTCTTCATGGTTTCCGGGCTTGTAGGCCGTGGTCCGGTGGTATTTCTACCTGACGTTTCGTCTACAACTGCGGTAGACATTCTCAAAGGCGATGTGGCAGCGGTCGAAGTGTTCTCCTTGGCCGCCAAGGAGAACACTTCAACCGCTGCCACATCGCCTTTGAGAATATCTACCGCAGTTGTAGACGAAACGTCAGGTAGAAATACCACCGGACCACGGTCTACAAGCCCGGAAACCATGAAGACTTGGAACAATGCCGGCCGTGAAAGCTTGCACACTTGGATCTCATAAATTGATTGTAAAGGAGGTCGGTGCGCCACTGACTACTCAATATATACAAGGTTAAACATCACTGACATAAAAGTTGACACAAAATCACTTATTAAACCGTGAATTTAATAAATGTGCGTCATTCGATTGTTTATATTGTGATGGCGTAATTATTGATGTACCTAACCTCAAACCTGGTATGACGTGGTAAACAACTGAACGCAGGTATTATTAGAGTTCCATGAAAAACTGGTAAAAAACGGAAGCCTTAAAGGTGAGACGTCGTCTGTCTGTCTGCCTGTCTGTCTGTATGTATGTATGTTACCGTTGATTTTCTCAGGTACCTCCGAATCACAAATATATTTTTTGTGCATTTTTGGGGGAGGGGACTACAATACAATTTTGTTGGAAATCGGACGAAATCACACACGTAACGACCTTGCAGGAGTACAAGTTTTGCTTTCAAACCATGGATGCCGTCAAGGGGGTGCAAGAAGGTGCGATTATATCCCCTGACCAAGGAGACAAAGTAGAGAAAAATAGAAAATCCCGGAGAGGGAAAGGAAAAAATATTAGAGTTGCGTTATAGGATATAATTTAATTTGAGTAAACAGAAAACATAATTAATATCAAAAACAAAATTTGAAAATCCAACTTTTTGAATTTGGCACCCTGTTGGAATAAATTCTGCCGGCGCTCATGTTTCAAACGCTAAACATGTCGGACTTATATTTTTAGCGACTCTTGCGCTTTGTAATAGTTAATTTAGGTTGTTTTTTTTTGGTTTTGCAGTAGTACCTAAATCGCACGATCCAACCAATAGTGTTGTAGACTGACATGTTATGATGTTTGTCTGCGATCAAATCGCGTCGACTTGGTCGGACGGCGAACATACACGACCAAATTGCGTTCGATTTTGTCGTACCCAACGCAATCGTACTGCGGTGTTGGATCGTAAGTGACGGGCTTAAAGATCGATTTATATTATCCGGTCAGACACGGCGCGGGAACGGAGCGTTTCCGGCAAGACAAACATTTTTACATGCATTTCAAATACGAATATTTATACTTAGCGGATCCCGTCCGTTTAGATACGTATCAATACTCATATTTGAAATGCATGTAAAAATGTTTGTCTTGCCGGAAACGCTCCGTTCCCGCGCCATGTCTGACCGGATAATATATATCGACCTTAATTCGTTTAAAGTTCAAACGAATCTATTAATTAAACTGTCTGAGCAGACGTTGTGTATACTGGGTTATGTAATACAAATTATACAAATAACATTGCACAAATTTGTATGTTTTCGTCAATATTGCAATGGACAGTATTCACACTGTATATATACGTAATATGTCATATTTTTATTGCCCACGTCATGTATACACTATATACACAACACCTGCCCCGTCTTTTGTTTGCTATTTTTATCTTTGTTTACATACGTTTTGTTCATTAATGAATAATGATGCGATTTCAATTTGATTTGTACGTTATTGTTATGTTTTTTTATTGACACCATTATGAATTACCTTATTATTTTTAGCAACTTATTAAACATATTTTGTTTAATTTGCTCGCGAAAATAAAAATATTGAAATGGAGACTTCCAGGTCTGAAAATCATGGAGGGGGCCATAACTACGGGCTTCACGTTTTTGAAGCTATGCTTCTATAGGCGCGTTAAACGATTTCTGGCAGGGGGTAAACTTTTAGATTCGCGTCACGCCACGTCACGCTCATGTTATTAAAAGTATATCTATAGCTATGGCCAGCGGTGAAAATAATATACTGGCGCACGCGCAGTGGCCTATGTAAAAATAATGTCTGAGAGTTTTATAGGACACAAAAAAATAAAATGACGCCAGATTTCAAAATGGCGGCCATATGTACTTTTGTAAAACTTATCCGATCTTTTTGAAAATTGATATTTAAGAGTTTTATAGAACTCAAAAAATAACATTGCATCAGATTTCAAAATGGCGGTCAAATAATAACTTTTCAATTGTATTATCTATAGCTTTGATAAATTCGGTTTTATATACAATGCGTACAAAGCATAGCTTCTGTCGGGTGTCCCATGACACAATTTGACTTTTTTATATATCAATGTCAAACATTTATTGTTTATAAATTTGTATACGTATTTTGTACTCACATAAAACAATTACTCTAATATGCAGGTAGTGTATAAGATGTACATGCAATGTACATATTATATACCTAATAGATATTAAATTGTTAGGGACTGTCAGTCCCAGTCGCTTACGGAAATGTTCACAGACAATAATATCCGACTGGGTTTCTCGAATCTAGAGGGACAATGCGGTATTGCCAACTTAATCGAATTTCAGCTATCTCTTGACTAATTGAAAATCGTTTGGTTGGTAATGGTAAATTTTTTTAAAACCACCGATTGTCAGAAATTTGCTAGATTTGAATCGCGTGAAACACTTATTCAAAGAAATAATTTGCTATTTTTGTGTAATTGTCAACTGACAACCCCTCCCCCCACCGAATAGAAATGCACTAGTTTGTAAAAAGTAAATAGCGAATTTTTGACGTATAAATGACGTCTAAATGTCTCATACTGGGGTGGTCTTTTAGAAATATTAGATGAATCGGAATTAGTCGGAAGTTGTTGACATGTGAAACAAAACACAGTATGTATAATGATGTTAAGGCCTCAGACACAGTACACCAAAGGGCTTGAGAATAGCCGAGCGTTTAGCAATGCTGTTGTTTACACGGCGTTGCTATGGTTCCTCTATTACAAGTCCCCAGTTTCCGGGTTCTAGCCCGAGAGCTGGTAAAAGTGTCAATTAGACTTTCAATTTATTATTAAAAAAAAAAAAATAATGAATTGAAAATATGAGCTGGTGCTAGGCTCAAATAACCTTAGCTCTTGGTGGTCTTTAAAACACAATCTACACACAATCCACAGTACCTACACCAAATGGTCGACAGGTGCAAACGCCAAACCCAGGTTCGATTCCCAAAGGCTTTTAATATATTTTTTTAATAATGAAAATATATTTGTTTTGGATAACAATTTAAAATATAGAAAAATAAAAATACAAATATTTTATTTATTATATTTTACGAACATTTGATTTTATAAGATAAATAAAAGTTGATGTATTTTTTTTCATGACATTTAATAGATACCTACAATTATTTGTTTTTAACGGTATTCACGTCATCTGTATGTACCCGTGATACACACTGTAAGAAATGAGAAGGCCGATTACATAGGTTATCGATGGTCCATTTGTAGCCAGCGATTAATCTGGTAAGGCAATGGCGTCGCAAACAGGTATCGCCTACACATCGCGTAGATTCCATAAAAACACATTGCGTATGCGTGGCTACTAATTTTACATTAATTTGTTTTGTATTCATCCATTTTATATATGTAACTATACATTTTATTTTGTAATTTTTACACACTTTATTGGAATATTACACAAATTATGTAATTTTAATTTACTTTATGTAAAAATCACAAATTTGTTTAACTTTACAGTAAAAATCCAAGTTTTTATGAAGTTTTCTGTGTAAAAATAAATAAAAATGTAAAATCACTTAGAAAACCGAGCGAATTCTACCTTAACTTTCAAAGTATTTTTACATTCATTTTTTACAGTGCAGAAATAATATTTTTTTTTGAACTATAAGCGACAAAAGTGACTTAATTCTTTAGAGTTGACAACACTGTGCAATGGGTTCGTGGGATATGCATAATATGTTCGTGGGATTGTGGGGTAGCTCTCGACACTATACACCAATCCCTACCTATAGCATACATTATGTATGTGTTTGTAAATTGGATATGCCCCATACATAATATTCCCCAGTGTAAGCTGTCCCCATGGCATTTTAATTTATTTATGGATAAATTGTCCCGCATTTTGTATATGTATGTTGATGACGACGCTCATGACCCAACACCAATTAATGATTTATAGAATGCTGACGAGAAATTCAATTTGGTGCTAATTATTTTATCATTAAAATGTCAACATGATTTAAAATTTCCTGCGCAGGTTTTAATTTGAAAAGTGGTTGGATTTTCAATTTTTTATTAAAAAACAAAAAATACAGTAGAGCTTCGCTTATCCGTATTGGGTTCAGACTTAGTAAAACACGAATATTAATGAGAATTGAGAATTATCTCGAAACCTTGAAATACTTCAAGCCTTGGATGGGTTTACATTTTGTTATACCTATCAAGACTTACATCGGAATCGGGATTCATGAATACTTTATTAAAACGGATAACCGAGGTTGTACTGTAATTCTAAATTTATAAGCATTCTCTTTTTTTTAAGACCACCAACAGTTAGGGTTATTTTGGCCTAGTACTACCTACCAATTTATATTTTTAATTTAATATTTTTTAATAATAAATTAAATATCCAAATGATACCACACTGTAAAAAATGGATGTAAAAATACTTTGAAAGTGGTAGAATTCGCTCGATTTTCTAAGTGATTTTACATTACTATTTATTTTTACACAGAAAACTTCATAAAAACTTGGATTTTTACTGTAAAGTTAAACAAATTTGTGATTTTTACATAAAGTAAATTAAAATTACATAATTTGTGTAATATTCCAATAAAGTGTGTAAAAATTACAAAATAAAATGTATAGTTACATATATAAAATGGATGAATACAAAACAAATTAATGTAAAATTAGTAACCACGCATGCGCAATGTGTTTTTATGGAATCTACGCGGTGATACCTGTTTGCGACGCCATTGTCTCTTTGTGTGCCTATTACCAGATTAATCGCTGGCTACAAATGAACCATCGATAATTATATGTAATCGGCCTTCTCATTTCTTACAGTGCAGTTTTAGGATTATAAACTGGGAACCGGGGGCTTGTAATAGAGTATCCATGGAAACGCAATATAAACAGTGTCATCTCTACATGCTCGACTATAGTCCCAAGCCCTTTAGTGTCCTTATAGCTTGTTTAACACACATATAGTAAACATATTTATAACCTATCGTGCCAAAGATTCGCTCTCTCTCATACGTCTGCCCCACGTCCTGCAACCGCTTTTATTTGCTTTCAAGCATTGCACAGGGACGAGATGTTTATCCGCTATCCATATTATAGTGTATTTCACTTAAGACGCAAGTCGCAACATAAAAAAGTTATAGGCAAAAAAGCAAAAAAAAGTCAAAAAATCGAAATTTTGTTTTTTTTTTCTTTTTGTTTCAACATTTTTGGCAAAAAAAAATGTTTTAAAATTTTTTAAGTAAGCCATTTCGATGGGAAATTCAGTTCTCTACAAAAAGTTTCAAATAAAATTATATCGAAATTTTGCTTCGTTTGCGAGATATATTGAAAAAACTGAAAAGGGTGCATTTTCCCCCCTATCTCCAATTTCCACCCTCTAATTTAATAGCACTCTGCGGTTGTATCTTCATAAATGACCCATTGACCGATTCCTGCAATAAAAACCCGTGAACGTCTTAGTTCCTTATTGCCCTGTATTTTTGAACATAATCAATAACCTATTGATCGTTTCACTTAAAATGCGACATCCACAAAAATACATGTCACTATCAATATTTTAATAAATAGAAAATGAATTACAACAAACAAATTTAAATTAAAATATTGTTAGTAATATTATTATTATTATTATTATTATTTCCTTTATTGAGACATACAATACAAAAAAAGCTTATCTCTCTTCAGACTTAAAAAAAAAACATTTTTTTACAAAATTATTATACTACACCAAATACATGCCTACAACATAAAAACATATACAATATCATATATAATATTACATAATACATTTAATTATTGATATAATTACAATTACAACCGAACAAAAACTATAATACTTACTATATTTCTCACCTAATAACTTCAAAAATTGTTTTGACAAATTTGATAGTAATATGTGTTTTTGTTCAGTGGGTGTTGCATATCAAATGAAACGATTTCCTCTAATGCTTTAATGTTTACCAAATAAAGAATCCTCGCCTATATGTTGCGTCTTAAGTGAAATTCACTATATCAGTGCTGTATTAAGGTGACCAGAATTTTAAAATTGCTCAGGACCACCAGCTGTACACAAAAAGAACTACTTTTACCGAAAGCGAAACATTAGATCTTATAATCTAAGAGTGAAACACACAGGAGTGGCGCCATCTAACAGTCCATAGCCGTATTCGTATTACTATTTGCTGTATATAATAATATAATCATTAAAGAATGCTGTGTAACGGTTGTGAGATTGTCTACCCATAGTACAGAACCACAAAAACATTTGTTGAAATCGTTAAAAAGTAGGACAAATGGGATTGTTATTACGTTATCATTCGAAAGGAGGATATGGGAGGACACTATCACTGGAAAGGAGGACACTATCTCTGAGGAGGACAAATCTCACCAAAGGAGGACTGTCCTCCTCAAAGGAGGACGTCTGGTCACTTTAGCTGTATGCTCAAAAATTTCCTTGTGAAAAGGGAATCGAACCAAAATCAAAACTGCGCCACTATAAAGTATAGCTGTGAACATTAACGGGGGAGAGGGAGGAGGACACCCGCCTTGTGACAACTGGTGATGACATTAACGTGTTTTGACAAGATATAAGTTTGCGTACACTCACACACACATACATATGTTCAGTCGTTAGTCTTCTCTCTCTCTCTATCTCTGTGATTCCTTGTACACATTGTAACGACAAATATTATTCTGATGTATTAGATGTGTTGTCTGCACGCTCAAAATGTTTCGTTGCACAGCACCGTTGTCGGAAATCGTCGCGAAATAAAAGTGTTCACAAGTTAAGCTTCTGCCCAGGGTCATTCTAAGATATTTGGAGCCCGTGAGATACTAACAATAATGTGCCTCTTTTCATAAGAAAACACACGTTGTCAAACTGATTTGCGTGCAAGCAAAATTGCCGCCCCAAGAGGCTGGCACCCCGAGGGCATAACCCATTTAGCTCTGTAGTTAGGGTGGCCCTGTTCTGTCCACGGCTTCTTTAAAATAAACGTCGATTTTTCCCGTAGATTCTCTCCAGTTTATGTCGGAAGTAACCCTTATTGAAGCAAAAATTAGATCATGATAGCGGCGCTGCAATCACGAAGGAAAATAAAAACATGTGATAAAAAGAAATTAACAACTTTTTAATTTGTTTACGCAATCTTTTTGTTTGACGCCTTTTTCTTAATCTTACATGTCTTTTCAATAAAATGATTTCTTTGTTTTACTTTGCCTTCCTGATTGCAGCGCCGCCATCATGCACTAAAGTTTTGACTTCAATAAGCGATCTACTCCCACCAATCGTATAGACAGGTTTACTCTCTGTAAAATAGTTATATTACAATGAATAAATCTGTCTTTACGGTCGTGGACCACGGAGTCCGGTATTTTTAACGAGCTGTGACGGCAGCGCTGTACAAGAAACAGTTTCACCGCTACAGCAATTCACAAGGCCACTGGGCAAGGTGCAAACGACAACGACTATGCATATAACTGAAATATGACACTTTCCACGCGTCTAGGTTTTGCTTTATTCTGATGACATTGTACATTTGTAATTGTAATCTGTGGCGGCAGCGCTGTACAAGAAACACAATTCCTCGCTACAGCAATTCACAAGGCCACTGGGCAAGATGCAAACGACAACCACTATGTATACAGGGTGTCCAAGTTGACGTTGGCTAACATGGGTAACTTTGTTATTAGTGGAGATAGAAAGTCGGTTAAATGGGCAAAGTAGTGCAGAATTATGTGCTCATTAACATCCCGTCGAAAAAACAATTGAATTTTGACACACTATTGATTTATTTAGAAAATAGTGAAAATTGCCGTTTTTGAAAATTGGCCATAACTTTTTTATTTATGAAGATATCTGAAAATTTCTTTAACCATTATTTGATAACTTTTTATGGTCTTTTCAGTGGCGTAGGTTTAATTTTTTTATATCCACTACATAATGAGATATTGACATGAACTTTGGTTTTTCTTATGGACGCCATTTTGGATTTTTATATATTCGAATTCTGCTTATTTTTCTGATTAATTTGGTGTATCACATGCCACATTTAAAAAAAATGCAATTAACGTCCCATATTAGAGGCACTGTAAAAACAACTGACAGTCAAATTATATTTCAGTTCTGCCAAACTACGATTTATTATTAATTTTACACTTAAAATGTTCGCACTACTTAATTATAACTTGATTGTCAGTTGTTTTTAATGTCTCTTATATGGGACGTTCATTGCAAATTTTTTAAATGTGGCATGTGATACACCAAATTAATCAGAAAAATAAGCAGAATTCGAACATCTAAAAATCCAAAATGGCGTCCATAAGAAAAACCAAAGTTCATGTCAATATCTCATTATGTAGTGGATATAAAAAAATTAAACCTACGCCACTGAAAAGACCATAAAAAGTTATCAAAAAATGGTTAAAGAAATTTTCAGATATCTTCATAAATAAAAAAATTATGGCCAGTTTTCAAAAACGGCAATTTTTACTATTTTCTAAATAAATCCATAGTGTGTCAAATTTCAATTGTTTTTTCGACGGGACGTTAATGAGCACATAATTCTGCACTACTTTGCCCATTACACCGACTTTCTATCTCCACTAATAACAAAGTTACCCATGTTAGCCAACGTCAACTTGGACACCTGTATATTATAACTGAAAAATGACTCTTTCAAGCGCCTATATTTTGCTGTACAAGAAACAGTTTCGCCGCTACAGCAATTCACAAGGCCCACTGCAGGGCAAGGTGCAAACGACAACCACTATGAATATAAGAGAAATAGTTTGGAATTTCATTGTTAAATAATTATTTGACTACACAACATCTCCATCTATCCACACGCACATTACCTCCATAGAATTTATCTGGTAACCTTGCTCAAAAGGGTCGGAATTTCAGGCGTGCACTCAACACCTTAAACCTTAGGTAACAGTGTCTCCTTGTCTAGGAACATTTGGGAAGGTGTTCGCTGAACACATGTGTGTGTGTGTGAGCGCGCGCGCGAATGGCTGTTTGTGTTGTTGGTAAATTGTGTTAGCGGATGTTTACTTTGCGGATTTTATGAGTTATGGCTGTAGCGACGCACCTAGAGCGTCGCGGCGTCGTCAGCGCTTTGTGTAGAGATGCAGTTGGTGTGCGGAGACTAATTAGAGTTGTGTGCAATTAAGGTTTTGTTAATTGCCGCAACGCGTATTTCGTCATCAATCTATTTTGTCGTTATTATTTCAATTGAATAAGACATCATAGTAAGGTTAAGATCCAGCTATATTAACTTTCAAAAAAAGTTTATATATATATTTTTATAAGCACAGAGCCTATAAACAGGGCCGGTTTTTGGGGCGGGCAAACGGGGCAGCTGCCCAGGGCGTCATCAACATAGGGGCGGCATTGATGACCCACGAAAAAAAATTAGATTACAAAAAATTGATAAGAAGTTTTGCAGAGAAAAAAGCTTGCAGAATTCATTTCTGAAGCAATTAAATGGACATTTTTTTCTAAAACATCGGTGCAATACTTGGAATAAGGCTTCGAATGTTATAAGAACTGAAAAAGATGAATAAAAAACAATTTACGTAAATGCCTATAAGGATCCAAACACAAGTTTTGAGATTCCGTGGACAACAGTGTAAATTCAACAATGTAAATAAATCAAATGATAATCGTCCTTATATCCACAACGCATTCACATAACAATTAAGTAGTGAATGACATAATTATATCAGACAGACAGGCTGCCATGATTGTTAGGCTATATTTAAGAAAAAATCAAATGCCACTGCCGGGACTGGAACCCGGAACACCCAGTTTCCGGCAGGTTGAGTTTCCAATTACTCCACAGTGCCCGCTAGTAGAATCCGAATCTGTGGAGTAATTGGAAACTCAACCAGCCGGAAACTGGGTGTTCCGGGTTCCAGTCCCGGCAGTGGCATTTGATTCTACTAGCGGGCACTGTGGAGTAATTGAAAACTCATTTAGAGGTATCAATCAAATCTATAAAATATTAAAATTTGTTATTCCCACATGGAAGTTGTATATTGGGTCCGATTTTGCGAATGAAAAATTAGGGCATATCTGCACGTTTTGAGGTCTCTAGAGACCGAGTCTACTGTTTTTAGAGAGCTCTCTCTCTCTCTCTCTCTCTCTCTCTCTCTCTCTCTCTCTCTCTCTCTCTTTCTTTCCGTGTGTGTGTACGTACGTACGTACGTGCGTTCGTTCGTTCGTACGTTGGTGGACTTTTTCGGCTCGCATATCTCAAGAACAAATAATGATGACTCCGGACCAATTTCATTCGACACATAATTACATAATGAACACCTGAAAAGATTTACAGGAAATTTCAAGTAGCGGTTTTTTGTTTATAACAAAAAAACTACTGTAAAATTGTTGTAAAATGTTTCTCGTCTCACATATCTCGAGAACAAAAAATTATATCGACTCCAGACAAATTTCATTCGACGCATAATTGCATAATGAACACCTGGTAAGATTTGCAAAACATTTGAATTGGCGGTTTTTTATTATAACAAGAAGAACATGTTAACCTGTATTACAGGATTTTACCCACACACCAAACCTCCTTTTTGTCATTTAATTTTTAACCCTTTTCAAAAAACACAGTCTTCCGAAAAACACTGTGGTATAACCAATCCGATTTTTTACATTATTAAAGAGTACATTTATTGTTGCAGGAAAGAAAAAAACGTTGAAAATTCATCTTCAAAAAGGTAAGAAAATTTTATTTTCATTTTCTATACATTTAGGACTTCACTTTTTAATTTTATTAAATCCATAAAACTTGAAAACACCTCATAAATAAGGGATTCGTATCTGTGCTTTTCTTAAAACACTTTCATGTTTTTTAACAAAACGGGAAATTAGAGGATTTTTAAATTAGCAACAGTTTTTTCCAAAACTTATTATTTTATAGTGAGTAATAATTTTCAGTGAAAGTACTCAGTAAACATTTATGAATTTTTTTTTAACGAAATGGTTGGAGGGGTTGGTTAGAGGGGGGACACACTGCAAATGACTTTGTATCTCCATAGCTCGTTACTGGGGATCCAAAATTAGATTACATGTTAAGAAGTTTTCTGAGATTTTGACGACCTATCCGAAGATTTCTTTTAATCGTAACTTTCCATGTATGGGGAGATGTTTCGAATTTTTTTTACAATTTCTCATCACTTTTAGTATTGAAAATATAAAAAATATTTTCCATATCAAATTTCATCAAAATTGGTTGTAAACTTCAGGAGCCAGGAGGCTGTTACATGCGGACGGATGGACAAGACAAAATTATAATGGTTCCTACAGTCAAAATCCAAAATTTAAGATAGTGAGTCTGGAGTCATGCCATAGTTCGTAACAAGGTTAATGGAACGAAAAAGCAATGAAACAATGTTAGCATATTATATGCGTCCCATGCATAAAAACTGTTCCGCTTATATAAATAGTGAAGTATAAGTGCATGACTCACTATCTTAAATTTTGAGCTTGACTATAATGACTAAGGAATCCTAAAAATCGATTCACTTTGGTCCCAAATTAGGAACGTTCGCCATTAAAAGATTAATGAGGATCTGTTGTAATTTTTTTTTTGATTTCACTGTACAAGGAATAAATCAAACACATTATGCTGGTGACACGTGTTGAGTGCAGGTGAAGGCTTCAGCCGAACTGCATCTAATTAATGATTCCTGAAATCAATGCTATGCTAAATTATTGTCCTCTGAATAATATTTCAGTACCTACAGGCAGAAGCGACGAACATTACGTAAACTTGATCTCAAATTAAAGCAAGGGCATTGGCTTTAAACTTTTAGTTCAGACGGGAAATCACCGCACGTGTATGAAAAATTATTCGCATTTAGTTTTGTATATTGGGTGTAACATAGGAAAAATACATAGGAAAAATAGTAAAATGAATTGTAGACAGAGTCCAAGAATGCTATATGAACCTAGTTCAGGTATTCAAATATTATTTATACAATAGAAGCAAAAAAAAATAAACAAAATGACAACCTTTCAGTAAACAATTTTCCATAGCAACGGTTTACATATTTACATTAGATCTTATGGCCCATAGCCTACTACAAAGTCGTAAATGTTCTCAATGTTATTTTCCCTATGTTGCCTTTTCTAAGCCACACACGTTATAAATAACTAGTTACGTCCCTCTCGCACTCACGTGTATCTTAAAATCTTTGCGAATTAAAAAAACAAAGGTCAAAAATGAAAAATTATTAAATTACTCTTACAGAGCTTGTACCCTATAGTTGAAAGAAGAAGTAAAAAATTGTAGCCAATCAAAATAATATCTAACTTACAAGTTAAGTTAATAAAAAGCGTGTAAAATACCATAGTTCTATCACTGTTGGCACCATAATACTACTGGCAAAGGCTGACAAAACTGGACAAAGATGGCGAACTGAGAACTAACTATATACGTTTATAACTACCTGAAACGTTCGACTGGTTAACTCATGGCTAACTCGACACAGGAAAAGCACCTGTCTTGTAGCCAGTAAATAATTGGAAGCTAGATACAAATCGTAGTTTTGCGTGACGTAAACAGGTCACTTGTTTCCGAACGTTTACTTGCTGCTTTCACGTGCTTTCAATTAATGCTACAGCAAAATTCCCGTATTGAGAATTCCAAACTCTGGTCTGTTGGGAGAGGGCGATTACAGGGCCGGATTAACATAAAACTTTATCCTTGACTATAACCAAGCTGTTAATATTGATCGTAGAAGGCTTCAAAGCATTAACTAATCTTGGATTGTTTTTAAAAAATTTTAACTGTTTTTGTTTAAATATTTTAAAATGTCTGTACCTATTGGGATCCGTCAGATAGGTGGAGTTTAAAAAACATGGCGCAGAGGGGGGGAAATTTCATATACGGGGTATATTTTTGCGTGTAATTTTGTGATTTTCAAAGTGATAAGAAATGATAAAATATATAAGTGAAATTTGTGATTGGGCCGGTACAAATCCTAAACAAAGGAATTTCGTTGAAAGAAACAGATTCTCAAAGCCGAACATATTATCAAATGTCGGAAATATAACGAGAAAAATACATGAAAAATGAACTGTCAAAAGTAGTAATCTTTACGGCATATTGCTTAAAAGCATCAAAATTAAAAGAAAATCTCCACGAAATTAATTATCCGTTCAATGCTCCTTTAAGGCTGTGTTAGGTGAATAATGTAAACACATAACTGCAACATAATATGTTATATTGTAATAAGTAGGTAAGTTACTAACCTCAAAATATTTGTATACACATAATTAGTCCTAATTTTGTCAATATTCAGAGATTTAACTATTGAAGTACAGTATGATAATGAGTACATCTTATTATTAATATAAAATATTTTTTTAATTCATAAACACAGTTTTTCCACATTTCATTAAAAAAGAATTCGCTGTAAAGTAAGTTTTACGAGGCAATAACTGATAGTGTTTAATGCCATGATATTAGAAAACGTCGCAAATTCCATTTTCGATAAACTTTTTGTTTATTTTACTTGTTTTATTCTTGTAATAACCAATTTCACGATAAATTTGCACTGTTAGCATGTAAAATTTTCTCCCGTTTTGATACAATTTTCTGCCACCAGATGTCATATGCTCATTTGACGGGTCCCAATATGTCTTTTGTAAATGGACGGATGGAAGAACAAACATTATGTTTGAATCCCGCTCCTTTTGTTTCGTAAAAGGAACACTAAACGTATATTTATTTATTTATATCGGAGGCCCCTGGCCGTAAAAAATACATATTGCAGCTAACTTATAATTTGAATTGACAAGAATCAATCGTTTTTGCATGAAATCTGAACAAACGTGTGTGACGGACTTTTGGGATGTACTTCTTATTAAATGCATTTTCTTTAGTTTGAAAATGTTTAAAAACTATTAGTTGGACAGTTGTGCCGACAAACCGACGATTTTATTTATGCTTGTCATATTTAAGATCAGGGGGAAACAACAAATGTTCAATTTACATAATCTCATTCTTTATTATTCGGACGGTGCATATTTGACTGTGTGTGTAGCCATTTTTATACAGTGTGTCCCATCAGTATACGAGAACAGTAAAAAATAATAATTATGAATTTTTTTTGTATTTTCTAATTCTTCATTTACCTTGATAAAATAATCAACCGATTAATGTTTATTTGAAAAAACTTTTTATAAAAAAAAACCTCCTTCAAAAAATGCCACTAAAAAGACGAAAATATTAGTTGTGGTCAGCGCCAATTTAATTACTAAAACATTTTATATAAGTACTACTTTTATTAAATTGGCGCCAATCTCAAAATTGTATAATTTTCGTCTTTTTAGTGACTTTTTTTAAGGTTTTTCTTTATAAAAAGTTTTTTATTTTTTACTTTTTACTAGCTTTGCAATTAAAGATGTCCGAAACTGTTTTTCAGCATTTTATAAGCTCGTAGGTTAAAGCTATGCGGGTGAATAAGATGGCATATAGACCTTTTCATCGTCGAACATTTTTTTCTGCGCATGTGCCCAATTCCGCTATGTTTTTCAAAGACTTGTCATATTGACAGATGACAAGTGATTGATTTTGAAAAAAGTAAATAGTAATTAAATAAGATATATTACCTATTAGAAGTGGTACAACATCCTAGAAAAATATTTGAGTACCTACTTTTAAAGATAAACTTTTTACGATAAACAATTTATGACAGGTAGGATTCTAACCTTTCAACTAATTTTCGCTACCTTCCACCAGTTTTCCGGCCGTGGCACTTCAACCACCGTCCCAATTTAGCACAAGTATGTTCTCCCACTATATTGTACACTAATTTAGCACAGTCAGTAACATTTTCATCTAAATTAACATTGAAAAACGGTTCTGACCTAGTCATTGCGTCAAAAAGCGTACGACACTTTTGAAAGGCGCGATCATAACCATGGCGACGGCGCTTGCGCATAACTATACTGGTGAAAAGGTCTATTGAACAGAGCTGGTGAACACTAACCTTAATTTGTCATCAGAGTTTGGAATTGCGACCTGCATTTTTACAAGCTTTTATTTAACTTGCAATGTATGTTTGTGTGTTTGTTTGTTTAGGTCAAAACTTGCAAGTCAATTTTGAACGACTTCCACGTATCCGATCGATTTGAAATTTTGTACACATATGTATTCCTGATGACAATACATGAATAAATTGTTTTTAGAAATAAATTCAACCCCTAAGGGGTTCAAATGGGGATGTAGGGTTTTTTTGACTAATCAACGCCCAGGCCAAATCGCTGAAGCTAGAAACTTGAAATTTGGACAGTTGGTTCCTTTTCTGACGTAAGCATCTACTAAGAAAGGATTTTTCGAAATTCAACCCCTACGGGTGTCAAAGGGGGGTAAAATTTTGAAAGACTAAAATATTAGTAAAAAAAACTTTTTAGAGACAAGCTTTTATTTAAATGCACTAAAAAGAAAAAATAATTTTTAATAATTTAGGTTCATAATTATAAAAGCATGGGTCGAAAACTCTATGATAGTTTATTAGTCACGACCCACGCTTTTATAAATTATTATGAACCTAAATTATGAAAAAAATATTTTTTTCTTTTTAGTGCATTTAAATAAAAGCTTGTCTCTAAAAAGTTTTTTTTTACTAATATTTATTACTCTAATATTATTTCGGAGTCACTTACTGATGGGACACACTGTATCTGTACTATGAAAGCGAGAAATGCGAACAAGAACCGAGAACAGATTTTTATAATGCTTTAATCTACAGAGGTAATATATTAAAGTAAGGTTTTGTGTAAAAAAAATGTAAAAGGGTAATTCAGCGCGTATTGTGTTATTACTGTTATTAGAGAAGATTACTTATGTTGATTCACAAGTTGCTCAACAGATGGACTCTGTGAGCTGGAATTAGTTTTTTTTAACACTCTTATATTAGCTTCATTTGTATGTTGTTGTATGTAAAAAAAACTTTGCAACTTGATTTTCACCCTTTTCCAAATGTTCAATTGGCGTGAAACTTTGTAGTCGTGAGTAGTTTTGATGACAATACAATATTTTGATATTTTGGCTGTACTAATATTTATATAAGTAGTTAAAATGGAAATAAAAAAATATGTGGTGGGAGTTACGGTGCTGCTGATGTTGGGAAAACGTGTCTCCAGCCAGTGGCGGCTCGTGGGGTAGTGCCACAGTGCCATGGCACTACCCCTAATTTTTCTCTAAAAATATTTTTTGTTAATATTTTTATTAATATATTTTTTTTAATCAATTTATAAAATTATCGATCGTCCGGACAGCAGAGTTCAGCCTAAATCGCACAAATTTCCTAAAACATTTTCACCACGCGATCAGTAACACGTATCCTGTGCCATTTAATAATAGGCACAGTGTAAACAAAGCATACCTTACGGTCCTTATATGTGAGCAAGAGAGATAGAACTATGACTCATGATTTCTCTATGCTGTAATGCTAAATCTAAATGAAATGTGTGCCAGGCACATTATTTGCGATATTCTGTTTGGTCATTGTTGGTCTGATTACGCATTGTTGTTTCGGTTAAATGTTATTGTTGATAACAATTTTGTTTTATTATTTGACGGTTTGCTTTGTCAACATTTTTTTTTTAGTTTGTGTAGCTTTGTAGTGTGTGATTTGTGTGACTACTGACAGTATCGTCTTAATTCTTAATTTCCTTAGTTTGTTTTGTATATCTATTGGACATTATTAATAACTAGATGAATGCATAATGACTGCAAACAGTATATGAAGACACCTGCTGTAAGGACAATGACGTAACACAACACTGTAGTCAGGAAAAATTCATTAATTCAAACCTATGTCACCGTAGGGATTTTAACCCTAAACTTTCCACTATCGCGGCGGACTGAGTTGACATTACTCACACAGTGACACATTTTCAAACGATCGACTTTCTCCCTTTAAAGCATTCTGTCAACGAAAAACCACTACATGCGAGAGTCAATATTCCAACACCACTGCTAGACTACAAACACTCAACATGTAAAGTAAATACAACAGGTGAATACAAAGATGAAGTATCCATTTTTAATAACACCAAGACAAGATAGAATTTCTATCAAATATCGAGGCAAATTAATTGGAACAACACATAATCTGAGGTTGGATTATAACACATATACACAATAAATACAAATTTAACACGTAAGCCGTGACCAAATACATAATTAGATGAATGCATAATGACTGCAAACAGTATATGAAGACACCTGCTGTAAGGACAATGACGTAACACAACACTGTAGTCAGGAAAAATTCATTAATTCAAACCTATGTCACCGTAGGGATTTTAACCCTAAACTTTCCACTATCGCGGCGGACTGAGTTGACATTACTCACACAGTGACACATTTTCAAACGATCGACTTTCTCCCTTTAAAGCATTCTGTCAACGAAAAACCACTACATGCGAGAGTCAATATTCCAACACCACTGCTCTCGCATGTAGTGGTTTTTCGTTGACAGAATGCTTTAAAGGGAGAAAGTCGATCGTTTGAAAATGTGTCACTGTGTGAGTAATGTCAACTCAGTCCGCCGCGATAGTGGAAAGTTTAGGGTTAAAATCCCTACGGTGACATAGGTTTGAATTAATGAATTTTTCCTGACTACAGTGTTGTGTTACGTCATTGTCCTTACAGCAGGTGTCTTCATATACTGTTTGCAGTCATTATGCATTCATCTAATTATGTATTTGGTCACGGCTTACGTGTTAAATTTGTATTTCGCCGCTATGACCACAAACAAACTGAATTTTTTAAAAATCTCTTTTAGTGCGCTCTCTTTAGAGGAAAAACTTCAAACTTTTCTATTTTGACCTTCGTTTTGGCACCACCTGTCTAAACAGGCACGAGCCGCCACTGTCTCCAGCTGTTTATAATTTAAATAATATATGTATGTATAATGACTAAAAATTTTAAAATAAAATTTACAGTTTGAAAAAAATCTAAAAACAACACTGTTGTACGCATGTTGATCAAAATTTAGCTTGAAAAGCGATCTTTTTCTATGTAGATCAATCATTTGTTTTTGTGTGAGTACAATCTAATGTTCTGAGTTTTACAACACCATCAGACTGCTCCTGCATGTATAAAAACTGTAATTATATAATCACAATCTAAGGTCATTGTCAAATCAAATTTTTGACAATGCTTTCTGCAACCCAGCTTAAGTTTAAAACGGTTCATTATCGTTAATGAAAATGATTGTAAGATACTGGTTTCATATCTTTACAATTCCCAAGTGAATATTATCACATCCTTCAGTGGCTTCTTCTTAGTTAGTATTAGTTTTCTCCGGGGGCAAGTAACTGAGAGATAAAACGCGCCAGGTATGATATATCCCATCACAAATCCAGTCCCCAAAGAACACGGGGACAAGATATCGACATCGTCCAGTTCGCTTGTCCACTTGTCTTTTGTACCTAGCCGTACAGGACTGGCTTAAGACGAAATTATAAATTTTCAGCTGTTCATTTTTCTCTCCAAACCGTATAAATGTAAAGCCTGATTACTGTTAGAATGATACAGCCTATTGGCGGCAAAGCACCGCCCTCACTAGCGACCTCTAGCAACGGACTGTCTGATTTACAACCGTTATCCTCTCTGCTGCTCTCTAATGGTTTTAGAGCCCGATTGCTCTTAGAATGACACATCGACGTAATCAGCCTATTGGCGACAAAGCACCGCCCTCACTAGCAATCTCTAGCAACGGACTGTCTGCTTTACAACCGTTATCCTCTCTGCTGCTCTCTAATGGTTTTAGAGCCCGATTGCTCTTAGAATGACACATCGACGTAATCAGCCTATTGGCGACAAAGCACCGCCCTCACTAGCAATCTCTAGCAACGGACTGTCTGCTTTACAACCGTTATCCTCTCTGCTGCTCTCTAATGGTTTTAGAGCCCGATTGCTCTTAGAATGACACATCGACGTAATCAGCCTATTGGCGACAAAGCACCGCCCTCACTAGCAATCTCTAGCAACGGACTGTCTGCTTTACAACCGTTATCCTCTCTGCTGCTCTCTAATGGTTTTAGAGCCCGATTGCTCTTAGAATGACACATCGACGTAATCAGCCTATTGGCGACAAAGCACCGCCCTCACTAGCAATCTCTAGCAACGGACTGTCTGCTTTACAACCGTTATCCTCTCTGCTGCTCTCTAATGGTTTTAGAGCCCGATTGCTCTTAGAATGACACATCGACGTAATCAGCCTATTGGCGACAAAGCACCGCCCTCACTAGCAATCTCTAGCAACGGACTGTCTGATTTACAACCGTTGTCCTCTCTGCTGCTCTCTAATGGTTTTAGAGCCCGATTACTCTTAGAATGATTAAATATTTTATAACTATATTTATATTGTGTTTTAAATAAAAAAAATCTTAACAATTTTCACATTAATAATTTATATCAATAATATAAGTTTTATTTCGGTCGTGTATACCGCGACACATGCCGTTTTTTACAAAATTTTATTTACCTTGCAATGTATGTTAGTTATTAGTTTGTTTGTTTAGGTCAAATCTTGCAAGTCAATGTTGAACGACTTCCACGTATCCGATCGATTTGGAATTTTGTACACATATGTATTTTCGATGACATTACATGAATAAATCGTTTTTAAAATTAAATTCAACCCCTAAGGGGTTCAAAAGGATGTAGGGTTTTTTTGACTAATCAACGCCCAGAAGCTAGAAACTTGAAATTTGGACAGTAGAATCCTTTTCTGACGTAAGTATCCAGTAAGAAGAGATTTCTCGAAATTCAGCCCCTAGGGGGACCAAAAGGGGGTAAAATTTCGAAAGACTAAAATGAACAAAATAAAATATCAGTAAAAAAAAACTGTTTAGAGATAAGCTTTTATTGAAATGTAGGTACTAAAAAGGAAAAAATAATATTTAATAATTTTGGTTCATAATTATTATAAAAGCGGGGGTTGCCACTAATAAACTATCATAGAGATTACAACCCCCACTTTTATAATAATTATGAACCAAAATTATTAAATCTAATTTTTTCCTTTTTAGTACCTACATTTCAATAAAAGCTTGTCTCTTAAAAGTTTTTTTTTTACTAATATTTTTTCCTTTTTAATTTACTCCTTTCTGAGGAAAAAATCTAAAAATGAAACTATATACCAAATCTCAAATTGTATTGCTTGTTTGGTTTTAAATTTAATACGCCCCTGTAGACAGGTGTCTGTCATTGGCGTAGTAAATATACCTTTTTATTATCATAAAGAAATTTATTGTTTCCCTGGATTCTAGTTTCATTTGAGAGCTCTCGAGAAACTTAGTTATCGTAAAAGGTATCTGATTTTCGGCCACATAAGTCGCACAGTCTTTTCGTTTTATTTTGCAAGGGGGAATTTTTTTACGGACTGAATATTATCTAGTCTAGTTCGAAAATTCAAGTCAGTAAGTCATAGATAGTTATTAACAAGATTAACGGAGCGGGAAAACAATTAAACAATGTGAAGCATACCTAAAGTGACCATCCGTCTTGATTTAGGCGGAACAGTCCCGATTTTGATCCACGAGTCCCGATTCAACAAGCGTCCCGCTTTTGTCCCGTTTTCATTAAATCATGTGCATTAAGAATGTTTATTTTTTGTCATTAGATATTTTTACCCACTCAAAGTATTTTATTTATCAATAATTGATACCTATACCTTAAAAAATAAATAATATTTAAAATAAAAATATTAGCGAGTTTTTGGGGGTTTCTAGCGAGTTTTTGGGGATTTTTAGTGTTTTTTTGGGGGTTTCTAGCGAGTTTTTGGGGATTTCTAGCGATTTTTTGGTTTCTAGCGAGTTTTTGGGGGTTTCTAGCGAGTTTTTGGGGGTTTCTAGGGAGGTTTTGGGGGTTTCTAGCGAGTTTATGGGTGTTTCTAGCGAGTTTTTGGGGGTTTCTAGCGAGTTTATAGGGGTTTCTAGCGAGTTTTTGAGAGTTTCTAGCGAGTTTTTGGGGGTTTCTAGCGAGTGTTTGGGGGTTTCTAGCGAGTTTTTGGGGGTTTCTTGCGAGTTTTTGGGGGTTTCTAGCGCGTTTAAGGCTTTTTTGGGCGTGGAACCCAACAGTTGCCTGCGCCGAGTTTTTATAGACCTTGTCCCGCTTTTTGATATTCAGGATTTGGTCACTTTAAGCATACCCGTACCATGCATGAAATCTTTTCCGCTTTAATTATATTCGCTCTTGTTCATCTTTTTTTTCAAATTGTTTTTTGTTCTTTAAGATTTGTCCCAAATAAACGACTGCTTCGTTAATTCGATTTTACTGTCCTGTCCCGCTAATGGAACGTGCTTTGTTCGGATTTAAACTCCCCACCCGATGCCCCGTAGTCAATAGAAAACACTGTGTTGATAGAAGATTATGTTGATGGATCTGATTAAAGCATGTTTACTTTAAAATGATCGCCTAGTTTGACTAGGCGCGTACATTCCCTCTTTCTTAACCCTTAGCGAGCAGCGCGTGCATCACCCACTGTTTGTATCAACATCTATTAACAAGTGATTGTATTATAGACGCCCGACAACTAAGGTCATTAACGTACAAGTTATTTGAACTTAATTTATATTAGAAATCGTGTCCATCGTGATTATAATAAAATTAAGAAAATCGCAGGATAGTGGACAAAATATTTGATTTATTAAATGTACTTAATAAATCAAATATTTTGTCCACTATCCTGCGATTTTTCTTAATTTTATTTGAACTTAATATTTAATTAGGCATAATGTTCACGTCCACTAAATATAATTAAAATAGAGGTTAACGGGTATGTGAACAACAAAACAATTAAACTATTGTTGAAAATGTGACGTTTCGTCTTTTATTAAGACTTATACCTTTTGTATGTTATTTTATTGTTTATATAATATATTATATTATAATTATTTTTCAGTTGCTTGAAAAAGTCTTCATAAAAGACGAAACGTCGCATTTTCAACAATAGTTTAATTATTGTTTTGTTGTCCACATACTTGTCAACCTCTATTTTAATTAATATTTAATATTCGAATTATATTTTTTATTTTTATCATATTTTTGGTGGGGAATTAAACTCTAATAACATTTATAATAAATTACTATCTGCCGCTGCCACTTTTTAAAAAACTCGGGTCGCAGTGCCAAACCCTGCCGACAATATAGTGTATTTGCTAATACAGGCATATTGTGGCATTATTATGTGAACATAAGTTTGTTTTTTGACAAAATAAAAAACTTAACCCCTCTAATACATCCCTTAAAATAATTAAATTTTTCTAAATTTCAATATTAGACATGGATTTTATCAGTACAACATCTACACCAAATTAAATACACCCTTCTATAAGTAAATCCGTATCAACAAACTAGTGTTTTCATAAAATTTGAAAGTCTGGTCCTGTCGGGCCGATTTTATTAAAATTTTAGCAGCACATTTTAATCTCTACTAAAGAGTTAAATTTCAATTCTGAAACAATTCTGACAATTTTTTCGGTATTTTTGGGCCCAAAAACTTTTTGGAACCCCTAAATACAACCCTTAAAATGGTCCGATCGCGCCCATTTTAAATAGGCTTCGTGCGGTGATGGATTCCAACGTGCCTACCTAAAATCAATTAACTCTTTCGAAAGTTATTGCCCGCACACACACACACACACACACACATATATAAACATTTTCAAAAATGGTGCCAAAGTGTTCAGGAGGCTATGAAACGTCGAGAAATTTTGGTCCGACCCCTAGGTCCCGCCATCCGACCGACGCCAATAGTGTATGTGCCATATGGCAAATACACTGAAAACATTTAAAAAAATATCTCATTGACAAATGTTCACATTTCATTGATGAATTGTAATTATATTTGGATGTAAATTATATCTGGGAATTATTACGTGACAAACTTAATTTTTAGTGTATTTACCATATGGCACATACACTATTGGCGTCGGTCGGATGGCGGGACCTAGGGGTCGGACCAAAATTTCTCGACGTTTCATAGCCTCCTGAACACTTTGGCACAATTTTTGGAAATGTCTATTTATATATGTATATATTTATATATATATATATATATATATATATATATATATATGTGTGTGTGTGTACGGGCAATAACTTTCGAAAGAGTTAATTGATTTTGACGAAATTTGGTAGGCACGTTGACATCCATCGCCGCACGAAGCCTATTTAAAATGAGCCCAATTGGACTATTTTAAGGGTGGTTTTTAGGGGTTGAAAAATGTTTTTGGGCCCAAAAATGCCGAAAAAATTCTCAGAATCGTTTCAAAATTGAAATTTAACCCTTTAGTAACGATTAAAATGTGCTGCTAAAATTTTAATAAAATCGGCCCGACAGGACCAGACTTACAAATTTTATGAAAACACTAGTTTGCGGATAATGCTTTACTTACTGAAGGGTGTATTTAATTTGGTACCGAGGTTGAATTGATAAAAATATTGAAATTAAGAAAAAAAATATTATTTTAAGGGATGTATTAAGGGGTTAAATTTTTTGTTTTGTTCAAAAACAAACTTAAGTTCACATAATAAAGCCACAATGCCAGTATTAGCAAATACACTATATTGTCGGCAGGGTTTTGGCACTGCGACCCGAGTTTTTTTTTTAAATTGTTATAGCTGTACCGAGCCCTCATGGCGCGAGTTTTACTCGCACTTGACCGGTTTTAATTAGAAGGAAGAACGGACAGCTGGATTGACGTGTTCAGTGGAGGGTTAACGATCGAATGAAAATGCAATCCTACAGCAACTAAATCTGTTGACCCGTTTCGCAACACCCACTATATGTACGAATGCATGATTTATGAGAATTTATTGAAATTTAATATTTACAGAACCGCCAGTAAAATATGATTGATTAATGACATACGTCAAAAACATTGTCATGATTAGCATTATTTTCACCGAAGACGCTAAGATTTCAACTATCTTTGAAATATTTAAGATTATTGTATAACGTTCTTAGAAAAATATGTAAATATATAAAGGAAAACCCATTTATATTTTTTGTAATTTTTTTTCTTCGCATGTTTTTTAGATGCTTTTTATTGAAGTTGGAATTTAGTCATTCTATCCTTCTGTTTCGGTGTCACGCTTATATGATAAGTTATAGCCTATTAGTCACTGCTAAGCTGTTTGGAACAAAACAGTCAGTAACCGCGCGGTAAAATGCGTCAACCCATAATAGACCGAGAGCTAGTGACAATTTTTTGGTGTTATTTATTCAAGGCCTTATTTTTGTGAAGATGTTGAGGGAGGCATACTAAAGTGCCCTGAGTAAGGGATTTTGCTAGATAGCGGTATGGGAGGGATGCAGACCGCTCCCAACATGTATTAAAGGGGTGACAGATCACCCTGAACGTGTCATGTACCCGACGAAATTTATATTATTAGTTCAAGGTTCAAATTTTAATATGTTGTTACGGCGACTGTTTTAAGCATATATTTTAATTTGCAGAACAAAATGTCGGTATTAACCCCCTTGCAGAACGATAAAATTTGAACCCTGAACTAATAATATAATTTTCGTCGGGTACATGACACGTTTAGGGCGATCTGCCACCCCTTTAATACTGACCAATCGATCTGCAAATGGCATTATTGGGTCACCGACAAGCTACAGAAACAATTGCAGCCTTGAAGCAATAATAATTGTGACCATTTTTTTTTGTTACATGTTGAGGGCGGTCTGCATCCATCCCATACCGCTATCTAGCAAAATTCCTTACTCAGGACACTTTAATATGTCCCCCTCAACATCTTCACAAAAATGAGGCCTTGAATAAATAACACCAAAAAATTGTCACTAGCTCTCGGTCATTAGTCATGTATAGTCACTGCTAAGCTGTTTGGAACAAAACAGTCAGTAACCGTGCGATTAAATGCGTCAACCCATAATATGAACTGTACAAGGTGTCAGGGTTTGCGCCCACACATGAAATCATTGAAAAGAATTATTTCGATAATGCATTGTGTGCCCATGAAATGTTCGTCAACTTAATGTCGTGTCGATCTCATAATATATGTTATTTGATTGATAGTCAAATTTTGTCGACAGCATCTAATATATTTTTTATTATTTTGATTATTGTATACTCTGCAAAAAATAGATAAATAAATGTCCGTCAAATCATTGGGCTCCTGTCCTAGCACTGGTTTCCCAAGTTGGACAGGAAATCCTCTTTCTTTTTGTAAATTATTTAGTGTTGCCGTCTAGATCTAGACTTTCTAGACTCTTTTCTTGTCTTGTCTAGATTTTCAAGACAAATGTCTTGTCTAGAAATTTTCTAGACAAGACAAGACTTGCTTTGTCTAGATCAAGACTTTTGCCAAAACTGTAGACAATTTTCAGAGTCTAGATAAACTAAGTAGTAGTATGTAGTGAAGTCTTGATATTTCAAGACAAGACTTAAATGAAGTCTTGTCTTGATATTTCAAGACAAGACAAGACTTTGAAAGTCTTGTCTTGTCTTGTCTAGACGGCAACACTAAAATTATTATACAAATTTATTTTTATATTTTTTTGAGGAATAAATTTGAATGCCGTGACGACAATATTCTGTCGCGTGCCATTGGTTCGCCATCCCTGTTCTAGAGTAACTCAAACTGTTGACAGGAAATCAACTCAGTGATTATTTATACCACCACCAGAGTCAAATTGTAAACTGAATAAACTGTCAGTATGTTGAATAAACATATTTGGCTACTGAATTGTTTATAATAAATGTTTAGTTTAATGTTTGTGGTTAACCGTGTTTAACTTTACACGAATGCACTTTGTTTCAAAACTATTCGTAATGGTATTTTACTGCGTTTAAATATACATCGCTTGTTTCAACGGGCTACACTCACTTATAAATTTATAAAACCTACAAGATTTATGCTCGATTTATATCGCACAGAAGGTTTCCTAAAACCGGATACACAACTAAACGAATACTTAATAAAGAACAGTATAACTTCAAATTATACAGTATGTATACACGTAATAGTTCGAGAGCTAGTGACAATTTTTTGGTGTTATTTATTCAAGGCCTTATTTTTGATGTGAAACATCTTATGTCGGGCTGTGAACAGCCGCGTGAGGGGAAATATGCAACGAAATAATACAACGAAATAATGCAACGAAATGTTCTCCTTCGCTGCTGTTCTCCCCACCACTGCGGGACTTATATTGTCCGGGTATATTAAGTTATACATATATCAGTAACAACGGCTGTCTAGACAAGTTCATCCGTAGAGTAGTGGTACGACTTTAGCCTTCTAGGCATGGGGACTTGGGTTCGGAAACTCATGGCATCGTACAATTTTTGACGTTTTTTTTTCTAAATTCTACATGATATTTATTTATAAAATTTTTTATTTTTGTTATATTCTTTCTTTGACAATAATTATAATTTTTTGAAATTTCATGACACCAAAAATTAATTTTTTTGTTTTTTTTAAAAAAACAAAATTTGGGTAAATTAGGGTATTTAGGGTAAATTAGAGAAAATTAGAGCAAATTAGGGTAAATTGGGATAATTTAAGGCAAAGGGGGCTAAATAAGAGTAAATTGGGGTATTTAGGGAAAACTAGGGTAAATTCAAGAAATTCAAGAAATTTGGGTAAACGAGGGAAAATTAGGGTAAATTGTGTTAAATTGTAAATTCTTATCTCTCGAACTACTGAACCGATTCTAAAAATTCTTTCACTTATTATCTTCGCAGGGGGAGAATGTCTCGCGGCGTTGTAATAAATCATAAATTATTATATCTGGAACTATTAAACCGATTTAAAAAAATTCTTTTACTAATAGAAAGCTACACTATCCCTAAGAGATATAGGCTAGATTTTATTTTGATAAATTTGTCAAGTTCAATAAATAAAAGATTCAAGCTATAAAAATGTTTTACATCTGCCAGGCGTCCCGTGACGTCTCACATTTTTTTTTGAAGATGTTGAGGGAGGCAAGTGCCCTGAGTAAGGGATTTTGCTAGATAACGGTATGGGAGAGATGCAGACCGCCCTCAACATGTAACAAAAAAAAATTGTCACAATTATTATTGCTTTAAGGCTGAAATTGTTTGTATACCTTGTCGGTGACCCAATAATGCCATTATAATAATTTGCAGAGCGGTTGGTAAGTATTAAAGGGGTGACAGATCACTATAAACGTGTCATGTGCCCGACGAAATTTATATTATTAGTTCAAGGTTCAAATTTTAATATGTTGTTACGGCCACTGTTTTAAGCATATATTTCAATTTGCAGAACAAAATGTCGGTATTAACCCCCTCTCTTAAAGGGAAACTTTCTTGCCTAGGTGTTTATATCGTTCTGCAAGGGGGTTAATATCGACATTTTGTTCTGCAAATTGAAATATATACTTAAAACAGTGGCCGTAACAACATATTAAAATTTGAACCTTGAACTAATAATATAAATTTCGTCGGGTACATGACACGTTTGGGGTGATCTACCATCCCTTTAATACTGACCAATCGATCTGCAAATATTATAATATAGCAATTTATCAGAAGTGAGATAGAAACTCTACACTGAAAATTTATCAGAAGTGGTAGGTATCCCACTTCTGGCAAATTGTAAGAGTACCCCTACATACAAAACAAAGTCCCCAGCCGCGTCTGTCTGTCTGTCTCTGCCTGATTTTCTTCGTAACTACTAAACGAATTTTGTTCCGGTTTTCACGATTAGATAAATTGATTCATGAGAAAGGTTTAGATGTATACCTAATTGAAACTGGCCGACCCGGCTTCATTCGGGTGAAAATCAGAGGTAATCTCAGAAGACCGATTTCAAATATTTTTTCACTGTTCGATAGGTGATACTTTGCTTTATGACATAGGCTATAATAACTGTCCGGCCCGGCTTCGTCCGTTTGAAAATCGGGGGTAATCTCAGAAATTACAGAACCGATTTCAAATATTTTTTCACTGTTCGATAGATGATACTTTGCTTTATGACATAGGCTATAATAACTGGCCGGCCCGGATTCGTCCGGTTGAAAATCGGGGGTAATCTCAGAAATTACTGAACCGATTTCAAATATTTTTTCACTGTTCGATAGATGATACTTTGCTTTATGACATAGGCTATAATAACTGGCCGGCCCGGATTCGTCCGGGTGAAAATCGGGGGTAATCTCAGAAGTTGCTGAACCGATTTCAAATAATGAATCATAAATTCATAGCACTCGGGCGAAGCCGAACCGGGCCATTAGTTTTTGGGGTTCCGTACCTCAGAATGAAAAAACGGAACCCTTATTAATAATACTCTAACACAACTTTAGAAGACCGAAAAAATCTTTTTTCACACAATATTTGCAATCGGTTTTAACTGAAAGAAATAAAAAAAGAGACCGTGCGTTTTACACTACATACTACAGAAGTCAAACTTCTAGTCACGTCGACTGTAGATACACACACGCGCAGATAAATGGGGGTGCAACGTTTTGTACACATCGTTTCGTTACACGTTCGGCCGTATGAATCCAATTCACTGTACCGTGCGTAAAGAAGTTTCACTTCATAAAGCTCCCCTATAATGTCATCGTTTTAATTAGCTGATTAATTTCTGTCAGTTCATAACCCAGCCATTTAAATGCTAATTAACTTTTCCAGTTAGCTAACATTGGCGTGGGCGTAGGGTTACCATTTCGATTTGAGAAGTCCTGATAAAAATCCGGACATTTCAAAAAAAGTCCGGACATTTTTGACTGCTTTAATACTTATGTTTTATTTTTAACTAATTTAATGCGAAAATTAAACATTCATTCGACATTTTTCAAACATTCGGACAAATTAAAAAGCCGGACAAAGTTCGGAAGGAAAGAAGGCCGAAAGTCCGGATAAATCCGGACGTAGCTAGCCTTATTCTCTAGGGGGGGGGGGACTGGAGAGGCATCCGGTCAATACGTCCGAGATAATTAAAACAATAGTTTACATTTCACAATCATATATGACATTTTAGACATTAGATCGCACTTTTCGGGGGGGGGGGGGCATTCTGGGGCCCCGGTCCCCTAGCTACGCCATTGAACTTTGGGTAGTGAGTAGGTACGTTTAACAACTACATAGTGTTAATTAATTCAGCGCTACATCATTTTGTTGCAAAGTTGCTCCTTAATAGCATATTGAAAAAAATATTGCGCAGATATATAAAGATATAAGTATAAAGATATATAAAGTGCATTTGTCAAATTAGTTTGAGGTTATAAAATTTCTAACCCCAAACACGAAGCGCCTAGCTAGCTGCTACAAAATGCTCGAGCTATTATGACGTCATATCCGTTCGTTCAGCGCAGGCAACGCCGCGTAGCGATGAACCTTATTCATCGTGAGTTTTTAACCACGTGACCATTAAAAATGCCCGTGTATGGTTACGTGATTATGTCCTTAGGGTACAGTGATGACGTCAGACGATTCTTATTTATTATTTAAACGTCGCTCAGACCAATAATAATCTGTCCGAACAGATTGCCACGTGATCGGGAAATGTATAAGAAATTATATAATCTGCATATGTCTTGATAATCTCGTATATACAATAACTTCCTGGAAACGCTGTGTGGGAGCCTCCTTGGATTTAGAAATAGAAATATTGGTTGCATTTCACAAGTTCTCAACAGTACAAATATTTTAAGACATGAAATCAATTTAATTTAATTTATTATTCCTCAATTTAAAAATAAACAATAATAATATCGGATTCCTTCTCAACTTGGGAAGCCAGTGCGAGGGCAGGAGATCAAAATAAAGTATATATGTACTGGCATTACTTATATAAAAATTTTGTTTTGGGATCTGTCATATAGGAGGGGCTTTAAAAACATGGTGAAGTTAAAAGAAAAATTTCGATAGTTATACTATAGTATTATAGTTTAAAAAAATTCGACTGATGACCAGTCCTATACTTCCCACCTAGTAAATATTTGCAAAAAATAAACACTCTTTTTTTTATTCTTTGACTAGGCCCAAATAACCTTAGCTGTTGGTGGTCTTTAAAACACAATTTAATTTTTATTCTTTGAAAAAAGCATGGCCCTCTTTTTTGTTTGGTGATCTATTGATGGCTAGCTTAATATAGCAAAAATCATGGTTACCTTGATTTACGTACAATTTTTATTTTTTTTAGTAAAATATTTTTTTTCTCGAAAACTATACATTTTAGAGAAAAAAAATATTTACATTTTTTTCATATTATAACATCTAGAATTCATTTATATTTTTTTTTACCTATGTTAATACGTGACATTGAGGACGTTTTTTTGAATATCTCAGGATCCACTGAACCGATTTGACTCAAAATCTAATCAGATCTAAGTTAAAGGCTGATAAACACAATAGAACAATCGGCATGCCCGTATGTTGTTCCGTTCTTAAGATATCGAAGGCGAAAAATTGACCACATACACACACACACACATACACACATACACACATACACACATACACACACACATACAGACATCAGTCAGAAAATGATCTTAAACGATTGCTAGGGTCTCAAAACGTGAAAATCTGTTAAAATCTCGAAATATTGTTTTCGGACTGAATCCATTACTTCCCTACCATAGTAGAGGTGGGAAGTAAAAATAAAAATATATCAATTAATGTATACATAATAGCTGACAGATCAGAGCTAATAAACATAAATCACTATGTGAAGTTATATTGTTTCAGCCAAATTACATAATTATTTCTGCACTATTGGGAAAAATTTATCAACCGTTGTCACAGTCGGGATTGAAACCCGAACTTCTCCACTATTTGAATCCCGACTGTGACAACGGTTGATAAGATAAATTTTTCCCAATAGTGCAGAAATAATTATGTAATTTGGCTGAAACAATATAACTTCACATTTATGTAATACACAATCGTACTAATTTCAATCTTAATAAATCACTATGGTAACTGTTGATTTTCCACACTAGTGTGTTTTGAAAACACTTTCAGCACACCTGCCTGTTAACTGACCCATTCAAATGCATACATACACGCATGTAAAGTAGCTATTTTATAGTGGGTATGGCGAAAAAAGAAATTTGCGATATTACATTTGAGTAATTATATAAGTACCCATCTTTTTAATTTTTTGACATTTTTTTGAGACCATTAATATTTTAAAATAAATCGGGTTTGCAAAAGAAAAAAATATCTTCGAAATAAGGATTTATTGGTTTTATGGATAAAATTAGGAGCTACCTTCTCACTATATATGATTGAAGCTATCAGAATGCACAATAGACGCGCTGATGACCTCAGTTGTTGAGCGTCTATAATCTACAATCAGATTGCACATAGTCAGATCTGGATGTGTAATTTACTTTTTCTTTAAAATTATATTGGAGATTTAATTCTATTTTAAATTTTAATATAAACGATATAATTCGCAGTATTATTATTTTCATAAATATTCCACAGCTATTTTAGTTATCAAACTAGAAATCTTACTTCAGATATGATTCAAGTATGATTCAATTTTTTTCCTCAGAAATTATTTTACAGATTTAAAAAACGCTGAACGATAGATAATTTTTTTTATTGTTGTGTTTTGTTTTTTAATATTCCACAGCCGTCTCAGTACTATTTTGTGGTTCACTTAGCACACTAAACAAACAGAATTTTGTTACTTTGTGTTTCCACACGGCTTTCATGCAACGCACAAAAAGATCTATGCTATCAACACATGTCGAATTTATACGAATCGTCACTCATTAAATATGTCTTATTTTCTTCAAACTTCAAACAACTCTTGTGTTTTTAAGTTACAACAAAATTATGTAAAGCCGTAAAACAACAAATAATATTTATTTTATAGCGTTTTGATTTGAAACAAACGAAACATGTTAACAACAACAAAACAATAAATACTTATATCCAGTTGTCGAATAGTCGGTTAATGCATTTGTGAGAAGTATTTATGAATCATCGGTAACAAAGGAAACTGTAAACTGTGAAGCAAAGTACGATAAAGCCGGTAAAGAAAAACATGGCGTCTCGTCTATGAATGTATGCGTGTGTATGTATGTGTGGTCTTTTCAATGATTTGGCTGAATGTTCTGAATTATGCAGGCATGTTTGAGAAAAGGTAACCGTTTTCACACATGATGTAGGTGTATTATAGGTACTACAAAGAAGACTCGAGGGTACTGGGTTTATATCTATGTAGATAACGATCGTGTTATTATTTTAACGAGCGATAATGAATAATATTTTGTTAAATATATAATTAATGTAGGGAATAGGGATGCTGCTATACAGATTTATAATAGCTATATGTTGAAGTTACCTTGCAATCTTCGCAATGATAGACGATGGAGTACGGCTGGCCGCAGTCGTAGCGGGTGAGCACTTCGGTGAACTCGCAGAAGATGCGCGCCGCCAACGTGTCGGTGTCACGCAGCGCTCCGAGCACCCGGTGACAACGAGGGCCTCCGGCTCTGACGTCGGCGAGTCCCCGCGCCGAGAGGGCAGTCTGGGCCACGTGCTCACAGCAATGGCGCAGTCGGAGCCGGCCGAGCAGTTCGTGTCGCTTCTGATCGCACACCTCGCGCTGCTGCGCTTCTCCCAAGTCAAGGCACTGGTTGGAGCGGGCGGCGTTCCCGCTGCGCTGTTGGCGAAGATCGCCGCCGCTGCACGCCGACGGACACGACGACGCTGACGATGGAGGCGGCCCCGGTCCCTCGTTGATGTGATGATGAAGCCGTCGAACCGACGACGACGACGACGAAGAAGGCGGCGTCGCTGCGACTGCGCCGCACGCGCCCTGCAGGTCGGGCGCGGTGGCCGGCTGAGCGAGATCGCACGCCGACAGCCACGGATTGACGACCTCGAGCGGATTATCCAACGTTCTGCCGCCCGCGGTGGTGTCGCTTCTGCTGTCGCTGCTACTTCTGCTACTTCTACTACCTCCGCCCGCTGTCGCAGTTGCGGTTGCTGTGGACATGGCGGCGACGGCGCTGGCTACGACGGCGGCCGTCATCAGGATCGCCAGCGCCGCGGTGGGCATTCTGCGGCCGCGCAAGCTATGGGAGCGTCACCGGCGGCGGGACGTCGCATCGCTGCTGCCGTGTTCGCGGGCGGGCGGTCGGCCGCTGCAGCAACCGCCGCTGCCGCCGCCGCCTGCACCGCCGCTCGAGTCGCCGCGAGTGGCCGGCGCCGCTGCAGTACGTCGTAGCGGGCGCGCTATGCTGCTCATACCGACGCGGCGCGCCCGCGGCTCGAAAGCCGCGCGCCGTCGCTGCCGTCCGCACCGCACAACAACAATAACAACAACAACAACATGAACCGCGTGAACAACAACCGCCGCACTTCACCGCAACCGCCGCACCGCATTTCCGCGCGCTGCACTGCCGCACCGCACTTTGCCGATGCCGCTGCACTGTACTGCGATCGGCCTGCAGTTGGCTCTGACTGGCTCGTTGGGCGACGTCTACGCGAGCACTCCGCCGTCCGCCATCTTGTCTTGTCTTGTCTTGGCTCAGTGTGCAGTCGCGGGTGTCGCGTGAGACGACCGAGGACGCTGCTCTCTCATCTCTCGACGCTCTAACGCACGCACACACACACACACAAACACAAACACTCGCACACGTTCGGAAAACGGTGTGCGCGTGAGACGGAGAGCAAACGAACGAGAAAAGAAGAGAGAGAGAGAAAGGGTGATTGAGGAGGCGCGCGCGCGCACACACACTCGCTGGGCGTCGGGTCGAGGTCCCTCCGTCGTTACAATACCGACGCTCTGGCCGTGTGTGTCTGTGTGTGTAATTCGTATCTCACAGCCTCTCCGACACACACACACACACACACGCATACCCACACGCGTATGATGTGCGCTCGGTCGGTAGCATCGGCCGGGTGCGGGCGAGCTGTGTGCCGGGCCGACGCCGTCGTGATCGGCGCCGCGACGCACGCGCTCACGACCGACCGATCGATATACGTGCCCACGACACACGGGACGCGCGCGTCTCCGTTAACCTAGTGCACTCCGGCACAGTGCCTCTGCCCAAATCAATCGGGGCGCTCCACCAGATTTACTCAGTAAATCTCTCTCACAGCGGCAGCAACACGAGGGCTCCTCATTGCCAGTCGGTCGCCCGTTCGCTGCAGTCGGACTTGCCTGCGCCCGTTGTTTGGTCCCCGGTGCAGCAGCTCTTTTTGGCCGCAAGACTATGTGGCTTATGTTGAAATACCTTCAATTTATAGTGGCGAATCACTGTAGAGGCATGTTTAGGCCTTTAATAATACGGGGGCCTCGGAAAATCAAAAATATAATAATGTTTTCTTAACGTTTTGAAAAAAAATAATAAATTATATTAGGCAAATTCTGATGTGCTAAAGAAAAACATTATTTTATATTTATAAATTTTTATAGTAGGTACAAGGACTTAATAAAAATTTTGTAGAACTTTTTATTAGTTTACGTTGAACGTTTCGTCTTTGTATTAAGACTTCTTCAGCAACTACAATTGAAATATATAAAAATAAATCATTACTAAAATTAGTAATGATTTATTTTTATAGTCTTAATACAAAGACGAAACGTTCAACGTAAACTAATAAAAAGTTCTACAAAATTTTTATTAAGTCCTTGTACCTACTATAAAAATTTATATACAATGGAAAAATGGACACGAAAAGCGATTTTATAATTATTTTATATTTTTAGAAGAGACCCTCAAAATCCGTTTTTGTTCGAACATATTTTAAATAAACATTCCGTTGCTTCTTTCAGATCTGTTTTTTTTACTCTATGGGCTCAAAATAAAGCAGTTGTTTGTTATGCTTTGTTTTATATCAGTGCAATTTAACAAATTCTAATTGAAATTTAATTTGCATTTCAAAACAATTTTGAATCTTTCCCGTAAGAACTTAAGAAGATACGTAAACGAAAAAACAATTTTAATCATGCCATATATCCTATTTAAAAAAGTCATTCGGCAGATCATATCCTATAGAGAAAACAATTCATTAAGAATTAAGATGAAACTAAATATTTCGAAACGTTGACCATGAACGAAAAAAAAAATCTCCTTCAAAAAGCCACTAAAAAGAGGAAATTTGTGAAATTTTGAGGTCTGCGCCAATTTAATAAAATATGAAGTTGGTTAAAAAGAAGATATTAATCACTATACTATACTTTTTAATCGACTTCATATTTTATTAAATTGGCGCAGACCTCAAAATTACATTATTTTCCACTTTTTAGTGGCTTTTTGAAGGAGTTTTTTTTTTGTTAAATAGTTTTTTGTAGAAAATAAAAATTATATTTAACATCATGAATCGAGAAGATTTTAACTAGAAAAATTGTGAAAACTGTCAATAATATAAATGAAATTAATAATTGAAGGAAGGTTTGTTTGAGGATCAAATAATGAAGCTTTACCAAAATTTCGTTCATGGCCAGCGTTTCGAAATATTTAGTTTCATCTTCAGGGCCTCAAGCCAGTCTAACGTTGGCCACAAGCGAAATTTTTGTAAAGCTTCATTAATATTATTTGACCCTCAACCCAACCTTCCTTAAATTATTAACATTCATTGGGTCAACACTACTATATACCTACTGAAGATAAATGAAATTGTCAAAATATGTATTATAAATAAACCTCTTCAAATTACGAGTGGATTGAAACGTTAGTGTATTAAATGCACTATTGCAATTTATTGATCCTATGCGCCATCGAGGTTTTTCCTCTTCGATCTGTAAAATCTAATCTAAGGATCACTATCACTCTAAATTGTTAGATTTATTTGTACTACAAAATATTGTACTTACAATATATTTTAACTACAAA